>VZZY01013615.1:20565-279026 GCA_013400335.1 Eurystomus gularis
GGCCTCGGGCTCTGCCGCACGGCCCGGGCCTCGGGAGCCTCAGGAGAGAGCTGACACTTCATCTCCAGCGCGCAAGGCCGGGCCGCAGCCGGGGCAACAACGCCCTCAAGTACACAGGGGGGTGCACAAAGATTTTAATAATGAAAAATAGCTCCCTCGAACATAGTGAGAACTCAGGGTAGAAACAAAACCACCACAGTAAAACTGACAGAAATAACATGAAGTCTGCCATTTCAGAAGAAGATAGATATTTAAGTACAGCCCACTGCTGGGGAAAAGGATGGGATTTTTTTTTCCATTGACCTCAGTAGCTGTAGGATTGAGTTCAAAGAGGTGGAGTAACATATTTTTCACAGTGTTGCTCAGGTGCTATCTTGGGTTTTAGCAAAGCTGTTTGGGTGGGGTTTTTTGGTTTGTTTTTTTTTTTACAAGACAAATTACTTACTTGCAACTTATTTGCAGTGTCAAAAGGCAGCAGTGACAAGTCCTTCAAAATGATGACTAAAAGCCAGTCTCAATAGTATTTATTTAGGGATAATAATAAGGAAATGAGAGCTCTTAACATGTAATTCGTTTGTTCGCTTTTTGTGTGTAGTTTGGTTTAGTCCATTTTGCAGATTTTTGATGAAGTAGAGCAGCACTACTAGTACAAATAGTTACAGGTTTACAGAGCTTTCCCTCTCTGCACTCCTTTAAAAAGGTAAAATAACCCATATGCACAACTGTCCTGCAAAGAAACGGGCAAGCCTTACGATTTGTGAGCTACCACGTAAGAAAGGGAGTCTCAGTCCTTCCAGAGTCGCGGCAGGGCCTGGCCCAAGCACCGATCGAGCCTGTGACCCCACTGCAGCTCTCCCAACGCACCACCCTCTGCAAAACCAGAGACAGGCAGAATCCACTTGTTTTTCTTCCTTTGCCTTAGAGTATTGCCCATCCGGAGAATGTTCACGAGAATCCTGTCTTGTGCAGGGGAGGATGAGAGGGAAGGCGACCACCCAGAAAGCAGCACCCATGCACTGCCGCTGCGAGGAAGAATCGCTGGAAGGCGCTGCGACTTCCAGTCCTCCCTGCTTCACCAAACTGGGAACAATGAGGCCCAAAGGATGTATAAGCACAGAGTATGCCCATGAATGAAAGCACGCACTTCTTACGTGCGCAACAACCACTGACAAATAATCCTAGCAAAGGTTTTTCACGTATCGGCGCAAACATCAGGTTATGGTTTTCTGGCAGAAAATGTAAACTTACTAACTATACTCCACATTGTCTTTACAAATAGCCAAGAAAGTGTTATTCCAGAATTCATAGTTAGACTTAGTAATATTTTGCAAAGAACGGTCTGCTGGCAGACTCTGAGGGTGTACAGTCTGTTCAGTGTCTTGGTCTGTGGTTTGACTCTGTAGCTCCTAGCCAGAATATTCCACTGTTAATCAGTCTTAAATAGAAAAAGATACTGCTCTGGCTAGTCAATAAGAGCAAGTAGACATACAAACTAAGAAGATCAGATTAAACAGATAGCGAAAAGTATTAAAAAAACCCCAAGTAAATCAAGTAATAAATTATTGGAGAAAGTGTAAATAAACAACTTTTCTCTTAACAAGATCCTCAAAACTAGAAAAGAGCAACAATCCTACGTATCTTTTAACCAAAATTCCAGTCAAAAATTATTTTTCAGTGGGAAGGAGGGAGAAAAAGAAAATAATCAGCTAACACCCTTTTTTTTTTAGCCCTGCTGCCTCAGCCTCCAAGAAGAGTGCTAATGACACTACATGGGTGCAACCTGTCTGCAATGCACTTAATTGCTGTTTAATCCCCATTTATCACTAATGGATGAGACTCACAGAGGAAGCAAGGCCCCCTAAAATCTGTATTGTTTGCTTCTAATATATTTTTAAGTCCTTGATAGGCCACATGCAGAATGTCAGGCAGATACAAAAGATGCAACTGGAAAACAGTACATTAAGCTTTTTGCATCAACTCCCATTTGGTAATGGTTTGTAATCTGTTGTGTTTGAAATACCGGTACAAACTCAACAGAAGATGATGTAAGATTAAATAAAAAAGGTCAGAAGTTTGGGGAGAAGCACTGAACAGTAGCAGAGGAGCACAGCAGCTGTTACACAGTGCACAGCAACACCACAGAATAGTTTACGACAGGAAGGGAAGAAAATTCCCCAATCCACCTGAAGCTACAGTGGGAATTATGTAGTCAAAATATAGTTATTAAAACTGGAATGTAACCAAGACTTCAGGGGCTAATAACCCTTTTCTTGCAAGAGATAGCAAAGAAATCCCCAAGTGTCTTCATTGACCACAAACTGCAAGACCACAGCTTTACATCTCAATTGAAAGACATGGCTTTTTCCATGATAAATTGTCACAAGAACGTGATCTTTCTGGGATGTGATTTCCTGGCCAACATTCTCCATTTCCTTCCATAAACTGCAGACAGAGTTAGCAATTTGGGGATTAAAAAAGAGAGAGAGAGAAAAAAAAATCTTTTTTATATATATGTACACACACCTTATATATATATATATATATATAAAACAAACCTCTTTAGAGCTACTACTACTGTTTAAAAAAATATGTCCCAGTCCTGATGAACTGTAATTTGACAGTCACAATGTTAATATATTTACTATTTGTGTCCATTAAATTTCATTATGCTAATATTTTATTATTTCTTACCTAGAAATTGACTTAATTTTACAGGCCAAATACTCACTTTAAAGAGGAATTAAAACACTTTAAAAATTTAGCTACACATAGTATGTAATGTGTTTTATGTCTGCATCTATAAAACACATATGCATCATGCACAAATATCTAGGTATATAAATGCACAGATTTGGAAAGTACATATGCATTAGGGCCATAAATACTCCCGGAAGTGGAGCACATCCATTTATGCAGTGTGTGTTTGTTTATACAACTACAGCACATAAATGTGGATAAGCCTTGTGTGTATTATACATTGAAGGTTCTTTAGTGTGGTATAGAAGATTCTTTTATGATGAAATTTGAGATATATATTTTTCAAGGAAAACTGTGTGGGAGAGAGCGATCTAGCTCATCCCAGGATTGAGCAGATAAGGAGTGCTATTCCAATTTATCAGACTCATTGCATGCACTGTATGTGCTAGAGAAAAAAATAATTCTTTGCAGATATTTATTTAAAAAGCAAACAAACTTCTTGTGTTTTGCTGCAGTCAAAGATACCTATCTCTTGCAGTGACATAAAGCGGCTGTAAACCACTATCAATTGCCATAACATCTTGCCACATAAAGAAGAAACATACAAGAGGCTTTCTCATGGTAGGAACGCAGTCATCTTTAAAAATGGCAGCTCCTCCACATGCATGTCACTATCGAGAAAATTAGGTAGCACAGAAACTTCGCTCAAATTGTACCTACAGTTAGGCCTGCTAGAACAGCAGACATTTTTTTTTTTCCTTTCTTTAAATGTAGCACAGTAAACGCCAAGTATATTAGAGAAGGATTACTTAGAATGCAAAATTGAGTATTTGAAAGTAAGAAAATGCCATGGTTAGAACTACCGGTCAGTCCTACTTCTGATCTTTATATATATATAAACTCTATAGTCTTTCATTACATGAGAATATTAATTTTCCTTTCCTTATTCAGGGCTTTGAGTGAGAGCATCTCCCAATGCGATTAATGCTGGATGAACAGATGCAACATTCTCTGCAACCAAAATGGCTATCTTTTGCCCTCAAGGAGAATTTTTATTTAAGATACACGTTGGGTAAATATATAAATATCGGGACTACTTTACTGTATCCTCCCTCCTCAAAAATTTCTTGCCTTAAATTATTCTTTTTAAGATCACACTAAGTCCACAGACCTGAGTACAATTTGGAAGTACACGTAATGGAGCTGCTGCAGGCAGTGTCAAACTCCAGTATCCCCAGTTCTTGTCCATGTCAGGTCTGCCAGGTACACAACAGTGCAAACATGCTCTGTCTTCACCCCCCCAAGACAATATCAGATGCGCAGTTGAATTTTGGGTTTTATGGGCATGGCTACAAGCTCGGAGTTTTGAAAGTTTGCTCATTATGCTAGCTGCTTATCCTTATGTCCAAACTCAGCTAATGCTCTTTTTGTTTTGGTTGTTTTTGTTTTAAGATAATATTTCTTTCAATGCCTGCAGAAAAGAGGCATAAATAACTAGGGCTCGGTTTCATTCCCCAAATTATTTGTAGTTAAAGTCAGTTGGAAATGTAGCAGGCATTATTTGTAACTATGAATTGGGAACATAAACATTTACATGACCTTGGCATTCATACTACAATTAACTTTAAATTCTGACTCGACTCATGATTATTTATGGTCTTTGTGAAGTGTAAGAATATAGAGGCTTTCATAAGGCCAAACAGAAAACCATCCACACGTTAAAATTGCCTTAAGCAACATTAGCAGTATAAAAGGTCTGATCCTCTGATCCTAAGGAAAGCTATTCCCTAAATAATCTGATGGAAATACATAGGAGAGCCGGCTCAAAGATTTTTCACACAAGCATACATCTTGAGACTGGGCCCCAGTTTGTAATTTATTACTTTGGGTTGCCAAGCACAGAGTATTAGATTTCTTTGTTAGCACTGAGCTTCACAGCCTTTGTAATACTTAGTTATTTGTCCTATTGTGTGTTTTATTTTTAATTCTATGCTTCTGCTCTTCCCCCCTCCCCATACCAGTCATTCCTGCTTCCTTTACCTGCAGATTTTTACATACCTCAAGCAGAGCTGGGATGTTTATAGATGGCAAGTACAAGGGTGAGGGGATGAGCCCACACAAGAAGCAACTTGTTGGTTCAAACAGCAAACAAGCAAGCAAACTGTTAGCAGATTTGGACTGCGCATCACAGAGCAGGGACCTGGACAAGATGACAGCAACAGCCTGTTTGAAAGCAGGTTGGGACCATTACTGGTAATTATAGTTAATCAGCAACAATTGTCTTGACCAAGATACAGATCAACATTGAGCACTAACCTAACAGGATCTAATGAGTGTAATGGAGGATGAAGAAAGCCTGATTAAACTTGCAAGGCACTGAATGACCCGAGCAGATGAGGCATTGTAATTCCCAGCCCCTCTCTCCCTCTCCCCTTCTGCCTCCAGTCCCCAGTGCCGGTGGTGAGGAGTCTTGTGGTGAGGCTACGTGGCAGTACGGCAGACTGTATCACAATATGCTCTCGATGGTGGTTAATGGGACAGAAACAGGAGAAATGTGATTAAACCTTGTGCTCAGAGATGAGTGGATATAGTTATATGCGCTTTTTTTTTCTTAAGCAACTGTCGACTGATTTTACGTTATATAGCGATTGTCCTTAAAACTAATCAATAATGTTATTAGCAGTCTAAGGCTATTGCAATACCCAGAGCATTTTTTTGTAAGGCATTTTGCAGAGGTAATGAATATCTAAGCATTTAAACGTAATTGGAAAAGGGTACATGCTTTTCTCTATCCTTATTGGTATTGCTATTTCCATTAGAGTCTAAATCGTTCAGAAGGCTTTTTTCCCTGTGAAACTTCTGTGTGAGAACAGACAATTTTAATCCTAAAGATCCTTGTTAAGAATATAGCATGCTCATAAAACACTGACTACAAGATGTGTCATTTTTGCAGGTAATTTGATCTGAAAAGTTTCTGATTAAAAATAAAAATCTGAGAAAAATAGACATAAGCATGTATTTTGTCCTTTAAAGCAAATAATATTTTGATGCAAGAACTGCAAATTTTGCAAATTATAAATTAAGAAAGGTACAGCTTCTCACAGTATACACTATACACGTAGTAGCCTCACAGGAAAAACATGCAATAAAATCTATTTTATCTTTTCAGGGTTAAGAAAGTGAATGTGAAAAAAAATTAATTACAGTCCTCTAAATTTTCCCAAAATGTTAAGTATAGATGTATATATTATTTAGTGAAATATGACCCTGTCAATACCTCTTGTGCTTGAAAGGAAGAGTAATTTGGCCAAAAGTAGAAGAGAACCTGGGCTTCTGGCGTGACACAAGCCATCAAAACATCTAAAAGCCAGCCAGTATTTGTTACACCTGTGTTTTGTCGGGCCATAATAACACTTGTTTCTCAGTTTAACCCTATTCTCACATATGCTTCATACTGCATATATTCCTTACTGGAATTCTGTAGCCAGCTTTAGCAGCAATGGATAGCTGGAAGCAGGTCCTCATTTAGCCGAGGGTCTCTGCTGAGTCCCAGTTTGTTGTCTGGATTGGGGTTTTTTCTGATATCAGTATTGTTTTCACTGAGCTTCTAAACACACGCAAGCCAGAAGGACATGATTATTACTGGCATAAATACTGTTGCCAGTTCTGCACTAAATGTATAGCCTGGTGCAGCCCAGCCTTTCCCTGCTATGCCTCTTCCTCAGTCACTAACCTCCCATTCTCCTGTCTAAATCCTAACCCGGTCTCTTAGCCAGCTATTTAGCTCTATTTGGCCATTTGCTCTAGTAAGACAGGCAAAAGAGTTACAGAGTCACAACACACTACCTCTCTACCCCAGCAAAATGCCAGAACAAATTAAAAGTAAGGGGTATGTTTGCATTGGTCATCTTGTTCAAAGTAGGGATTGTACTGTGGTAGCAGATCTCAAACAGTTGAGGAAAAAGGAGGAGAGAAAAAACTGAGTCAAGAATTACCTGTTACAGCCCAAAGCCAATCCTGCAGTTACTGTCTGGTGTTATTTTAGTCCTATTAAATAAAATATAAAGCCCACAAAACCAGAAAGTAGTGCTATATATTCTGACTAAACCAAGCCAGGTCATTCCTCCCAGCATTGCACCGCTCTGGAGCAACTACTAAATGAATCTGCCAGAGGAATTCTTATCATATGGGAGGACCGAGTATGGAGAAACAGACACATATGAGCCTATGACCACTCTTCTCTGCATGATACGCTCAAGTCCAACTCTCCTTTTACCTGAACAGTTCAGCAGTATCAGGGTCATAATTTTGGTGCCAGTATACTGGTTTGTGTACTGTGAGGACAGGGCATATCACAACTATTATTCACAGGAGTCATTTGCACTCCTTTGGGCCCTTTCTCTAAAAAAAGCACTGCCAAAAAGCACAGATACACTCTGATTTTTCTGGTGATATACCATGCTGAAATCAGTGAAGGGTAAGAAAAAGCAGCTCCAGGGAGGAAAGAAGTTTGCCATGAAGCAGCCAAAAAGCTCAATTGCAAACACCAGTTCAGGCCAGCTGTGCACCTAATCTACACTTGCCTTTAGGGCAGACTGGAAGAATGGCAGTAGTGACTGGGCAATCTTTAGGCAAAGTTCAGGACAAAAAAATTCTATTAAGATTTGGAGTGAAAGAGGAGCCACAGGCTGAGGTCTGTTTTTTTCGCCTAAGCATCTCTTTCTGCAGGAAATATGGGACAGAAAAAGCCAGTGGCTGCCATATCCTAACTCTAAAAATAGGACCTGTAACCAACGTAGAGAGACAACACAGATTACTTCATCTGGAGAATTTCTAAAACTACTCAAGATTATTCTGAGGTGGTCCAAGATACTGACAAAGTGTATTAGGGGTACTTTGAAACCTGTTATGCAGATAAAGCCAACAACCATGCAGTGCCTTATTTCATGAATGAAAAAAATCCCAAACCAACAAAACATTAATGATCTAGGTAACATCAGTCTTTTATGCTTTCTTGCAAAAGCAAGAAAAGTAACTTAAATGTGCCTTACAGTCAGTCCAAAACTTCATGCTTGAGTACAGGATTTGTTCTAGAAATTTATTTCATCTTAAATACAAAGAAACGAAAAGATGGAGAATTGACTCCTTTGTTATTGCTGAGGTTATTTTTTCCCCCAGCTGGTCATTTTCACTCAAACCTCTGTAGTTCATTTTTAACTAGAAGGACATAATTTCTTGTCATGCTTCTCTACTAGATTGAAAAATTCTTTTACTATCCAGCCCTCTTCTCCCCATAAGACATTTAACGATGTAATTCCATGACATCTGTGTTCCTTTTGATAAACTAGAGCTCCTTAATTCTCTCACCACAGCACATTTTCTCCCTTTGTCCTTAATTCATTTTTGTGTCCTCTTTGCCCTTTCCAATTCTTCATTTTAAATGTGCCGACACCAGAACAGACTAGACTACACCAGTATCACTTAGTGTCTAGAGATTTCTAAATTCTTAACCAAAAATAGAGATGACCTAGCCTTTGCCCCAGACTTTTTTTATACAGAATTTAAACATTGTAAGAGTATGATTTAGAGACACGAAGCTTTCACACAAGACATTTTTAATGGAGAGGCAATCCACTACCAATGAGTTTTCAACTGTGAGTGGAGCTAACATGTGACATTAGTCATGTTAATAACAAAAAACTTTTTTTAAGATACAAGAGAATTTACCCAACATGTAGCTCATAAGTCAAACACATTTTTAGTGATTTAAAGAAGCCGATTTACTATTGTCAACATGTTATTTCCAAATATTGCACATGACTGCCATTGCTGTCTCTGGGTAGAACATATTATGCTCCCTGAGGCTCACAGGAGTGGAGAGTTCTCCCTGATCTTGTGGATTCTGTGCATGTCACTGGTGTGGCCATCATTCTTTTGTGTGCTTAAATCAGAGCTGGGTCTGAAGAAGATACTAAAGTTTTAGATACCATGTAAGCAAGTCCGAAGAAAACCTGAGCTCTTACAAGGGTTACTATAAGGCATTATTCCCAGGCAGTGGCAGGGTGGGAGCAGGATCTGTCACGTTTTCTATTAAAAGTTCCAACTGCTTTCACATCTTTTTCATCCTGGAATTAATTATTCTCAATGCCACTTTGATTGAAATTGTACGAGCACAAGATTATTTCAGTACAATTACCCCTGGCTTGTATCGTGTAAAGGAGCATGTGTTCACAGAACTGAATTAGTTTACCTACCCCAGTTTAATATGATATGCAACTGCTTGTGGTGAGTGCTTGAAACAGTAGAGTTCCTCCTCCATATATAGCATATTTACAGAATTGGAGATGCATTGTTTGAACTTTCACTTCCAAGGCATCTAGTATAAGCTAAAGTAAAAGTAGGACAAACCTAGTAGATCTTATTTCAGTTGCTAAGTAAATTAATTCATGAATCTTATTATTTGCTTATGTGCAGTTTATTCCCAGTCTAGATTTTCAGTTCATGCTCTTCTGTTTGTGAAGAACAGAAAAACAGTTGGTGTCTCTTTACTGTTTATCAAGTATGCCTGTCTTGAACATCAGCGCCTCTTTTTATCAAATTCCTACTAGAATTATACGTTCTCTGAATAACCAAGAGGTTCTCACTTCTACTTAAAGGAAGTGTGATTAAATAAACTGCAAACCATATTTGGACATATCCAAACACCTTCCACACTTGTAAAGCTAACAATTTGTTGGCTTCCTTTTCTCCAGGCTAAACCACCTCAGCTCCCTCAGCCACTCCTCATAAGACTTGTTCTCTTCATCACCTTTGTTGCCCTTCTTTGGACACTCTCAGCACCTCAATGTCTTTTTTGTAGTGAGGGACCCAAAACTGAACCCAGTATTCAAGGTGTGGCCTCACTACTGCAGAGCACAGGGGCACGATCGCTTCCCTCATCTTGCTGACCACACTACTTCTGATAGAAGCCAGGATGCGGTTAGCCTTCTTGCTCAACTGGGCACACTGCTGACTCATATTCAGCCAGCTGTTGAGGAACACCCCCAGGGTCCTTTTCCAACAGGCAGCTTTCCAGCCACTCTTCCTCAATTCTGTAGGTGTTGTTGTGACCCAAGTGCAGGACCCAGCACTTGGCCTTGTTGAACCTCATACAAGTGGCCACAGCCCAACAATACAGCCTGTCCAGATCCCAGTTGAAATTGTATTAGGGAGAAAAATAAAACTAAAAATATAGGTGGAAACCTCTTCCTAGCTAACACTAGCAAAGGCTATTCAAAATAAAATTTCCTTTAAAGCAAGGAAATTATCGCAGAAGTGCAACATGTGAGGTTGCTGGAAGAACAGAGTGCAGGTTATGAATTGAAGAACTGACCTATCATGGAAATAACAGCATCTGCTCCTTATTTACATTCAGAGATGAAGGTTTTGCCGATCAGGCAAAAAGCGTGTCTCACTGCAAGATTAAACTTAAAGCTTTTATCACTTCTGGATTTGGAAAAAATATAGTACTGAAAGGCTGCAATAAAGTCTCCCTGAAGCGTTTTCTCCAGGCTGGACAGACCCAACTCTCTCAACCTTTCTTCATAGGAGAGGTTCCAGCCCACTCATCATTTTTGTGGCCCTCCTCTGGACTTGCTCTAACAACTCTGTGTCTTTCTTGTGCTGAGGACCGAGCTGGATACAGTACTCTAGGTGTAGTTTCACCAGAGTGGAGTAAAGGGGCTGAGTCACTTCCCACAACCTGCTGGCCATGCTTCTTTTGATGCAGCCTGGGATATGGTATTATAATATCTCATTAACAGAGCCAGATTTACCTTCCTGAGAAGCCAAATGCTGCAATGTTTAAGTGTGCACTTCTAAGCTTAGTTCCCAAGAGCAGAGAGTCTTCAAAATATGAACTGATGCAAACCAAGGAGAAAAGGACTTTTTCTATTCCTCTCCTCCATACAGCTGTAGTCTAAATGTTTGTAGATGAGGTGTAATGTTTTACGTCCTCCACCTCCATCCATGTTTCTTATTTAAACTGATTCTGAATGTGTCTTAAAGTATCTCCTTATTTTAAGCTTCCCACTGCTGCAAGCCAGGCTGATACAGAAGGACTGAACTGAATTTTGCTTGAAAGTAATGTGCTTCTCTGTCTTGCACCAGAATAAAGAAGCTAGGTCTTCACCTATACAGCTTTCCTGAGCCTGAAACACAGCTGCTGCTCCTGAGCCCCATGACCTGAGGCTCATTTCACATCAATCCTGGGACACATGCTAGGACTGAAAGCATTGTGTCATCTTCCCCCCACCCCAAACATATACATGCATCCCAGCAAAACCAACAGGACAAGGGAGTAGAGTCTGACCAGTTATTTCTCAGGTGCTAGAAAAATGTCTCTTGCTGGTTACTTTTTTTTCCACACTTAGGTTAAAAAAAAAGGAGAAACTTCTTTACTGTGAAGGTGACAGAGCACAGTAGCAGGCTGCCTAGAAAGGTTCTGTAGTCTTCTTCTTTGGAGATATTCAAAACCCAACCAGACACGTTCCTGTGCAACCTGCTCTAGATGCACCTGCTTTAGCAGGAGGGTTGGACTAGATGATCTCCAGAGCTTCCTTCCAACCCCTACCATTCTGTGAAAAGCTGATGAATTTTATTTAAGGTCAAACAATACCAGTGTTTCCTAAAGGTAATTTTGTGGATATATGTTCATTTTAAAAGTTCCTGACAAAGAGTCAGTTGGAAATAACTGAATCTATTATAGTGTGTTCATACTTGTCTAATACCCTATTAATTCAGAAATAACTAACTCTAATCCCCCAAAAGGGAGAGGGCTGAATATTCTTTTGTTTTACCTGAACACTTCTTACAATTATAAAGGCAAACCTACTGGCTCAAACAGATTGCCATCTGCCAGTACTATGATGCCTAGTAATCAACTTGTTACCTACCGCACTCAGCCTTCGTTTCTTCCTGGAAACATTAAGTATTTTAGGGTTATTGTATCTTCCTGTCCTCCCTGCCATATAAGTCACCCTTATACTTTCTGACCTACTCTGGGATGCTGTGCAGTACACAATACATCCTATTTTAGCTTAATATGTGGGCTGTGTGTATATAATTTTTCAGCTGCTTCAGTTGGTTCGTGTAGAGGTAGACCAGGTCCTGTTGCCAACATTCACATCTGAAATGAGGAATATTCTTGATGTTGCTTACTTGTTTCTTCTGTCTGCTACAATCTGCCTGAGAGAGCTATTACAACTATATTTTACAGGGCCCTCTCCTAACAAAGTTTTCATTGATATATTATTATTATATGGCCATTTATATAGACCCAACTGTGTTATTTCCATTTTATTGCAAGGACATAAAAGCTGGAAATCTACCAAAAATACAGAAAGGAACCTAAGAGCCTTTGAATGTAAATGCCTTAGGGAAATACCAGGTATTAAATGAAGTTGATTTATAGCTGTTGCCAAAATTTGTCAAAGCTTAAGCACTCCTTAAAATCCAAAGTTATCCAGAAGAGAAGGTAGAAAGTATTTCTAGTTTAGGAATACCGGCCATATGACTGTTAGGTATACTGGCTGGTTGTTGTCAGCATACATGCTGGCACGATAAATGAAATAGTGCCAGACAGAATGTGCCCCCTCCGCCCTAGCTCCAAACAGTGCTTACAGTGAAAGAGCAAAAGGAAAGTAGAAACAGGGAGGGTGCATGAGCAGAAAGCACTTGTAATACAGCACAGTGTAAGATCTGTTGGTCTAGGAGGGTTTCAGATTTGTAATAGAGTTTGCAATATCAGAACCAACAGCAGACTTAGACATTTAAGAAGAGGGGAATATGCAAAACTAGTCTTCATTCCCCTAACAGTTTTCCTTATCCATCCCAATGAGTTCTGTCTCTGTCCCCTAGGGCTCGGCTAAGTCACAGTGATGGAACAGGTAACAGCAGCTGACCTGTAGTAATAAGTCATGTGTAAACTCTTTGTCTGCCTCAACTGCATTATAATGTAGTTTAACTTTTAGTAATTTATATGATCTTGCAGTCACAGCAGGGTTAAAGCAACTGGACTGAGAGTTGTCCCCAGTAGGGTAGCTTAGCTGATGTGTTAGAACATGTGAAACCATTGTAACTGAATTGCGCCTCAGACTCCCAATCTGCACATCAGTGATATTTAGGAAAAAATTAAAATAGATATGTGCCTCTGCTGTTAATCACTAAATCACTTCCCTGCACATTTTTAAATGTCTTTTGCAGCCACTTCTCTGGTTCTTATACAGTCATTATCACTTTCCTTTCTCCTTAGCCAGCTTCTATTTAATTTATACTATTTGTGGATTGGCTTTCTTAGACATCCTTTGAAGACTTCGGTTGTCCATTTAAGGCAAGGAATGAACTCTTGCTCCTGTAAAGTATTTCATTCACTGTTAGGCATTGATGTTCTGTCCTCCTGAAAGCCCTTTCTACATGTCTCAAGCCTCTGGGCAATGCTTTAATGCAAATAAATTAAGAAAAACAGATGATAGAGATCAGCATCACATAGGCTGAATAAATAAAACAGACCCTAATGACTTCAAGTTGGAGGCAAACTCAACACTTAAGTTCTCAGACTAAAGGGAGTTTTCTCACAGCTTAGAAGACTAATGATGTTTGGGAAATTATCTGTCTTTTCAGAGAGCTTAGTTTAGCTTCCATTCTGTGTTATGCAATGCTCCAACTCATGCTGCACACTACATGTCTGGGACAGAGTCAGCAGCAGACTTGGGACTTGCTAGTAATTGAAAACAGGTCTGAAGCCATGATTATCACGCAGTAGAACTACAGCACTCCACATGCTGCACAGAGCCAGACAGTAACCCTAACCATTTTCTTTTCATCTGCGAGAAGAGAACCAAGCATTTGAAATTTTTTTGGCAGTCAAGCAGTAAATGCACAGTGAACTTCATTTTCAAACTGTGTTGATACCTTCTGGATTTACTAATCTTCGAATATCAACTCTGCACTCAAACGAGACACATGGTTACAAGTTCCAAGATAGTAAGTCAAAAGACCATTATGTATTATGCAACTGTAAGGTAGCTAAAAAGCTTCCATCTACATTGGCCTAGTGTCAAGTTTTCAGAGGTGTGATTCACTGTTTCTGAGAAAGGTTTCAGAGTGAATTGTATACCTGGATTTTGAAAAGCGTCTCAGCAAGTTCCTCAAACCAGTTCAAATTCCTATCTAAATTCACTAACACACATTTTCGCTTAAACACTCCTGAGGATCTCCTTTACGCATAATTCATAGCTTGAGCTTAAAGCAAGAGAAACAAAAAGCCACAATTTCTTTCTTGGATTTGTAAGGGAGCTGCAATTGAAAGTCTCCAGTAAGACATTTAGGAATTTGCAAAGCCCTTACAGTGAGAACCAGGTAAAAACTGCCTCTGAATATCCAGTTTCTCCTTCCAGAACAGAAGTACAACTCAGGGAAGATAACCCAAAAGTTACCACAAAGTTTGTCTGGAGCTCGGGCTACCAGATATTTCATTTCTCACCTTGAGCAACTCATGTAAAGCAGAGCTCTGCTCCCATGCCTGTAAAAACAGTGTTGCAGGATCCCAGTGCACTACCTCCATTCATTTCCAGTTTTAAGTGCTCACCTACCTAGTAGAAAATGTCCTTTTCCCCATCAGCTCTGTAGATTTCCCTGAATGTTTGCCATTTCTTTTTATTGCTGCTACTAATCAGTATTTCAAAGGCTGAACAAGGACAGAGTTAACCCCTTACAATGTTACTGCCACCCATGGCTGGCATGGACAGGTGGAAATGAGAAAACTGTTGCACAGTTGACAAAAAGTCTGAACTCCCTTTCAAATCAGTGTCTTGGCTTTGCAGAGTGAGCAGGATTAAAGGGTAGTAAGAATTGATTTTCTCACAGAAGTTGGGTATAGCTATCTACACAGCGATCAGCGTTCTGGAGCAAGAGAACATAATTTGTAGAATGACTTGATTTTTCAGGCCAGGATTGCACCTGATATATGTCTGTGCCTTTTTTGTCTTTGTCTAGTGAACAAAGAGTGATAGCTGAACGTTGGAAGCTTGATGTGTGAGACTCTTTCACAGGCAACTATTAAATTGATGTTTTGGTGTGTGAATTGAACTTTACAACACAAATTTTTTTGGGGGGGTGGGGGAGGTTTTAATATTTGTGACCCTAAAATTCTGACAACATGAATGTGAACTTTATATTACTGCAATTTCTAAAACAGTTTTTATAGCCACTTGACAACCAAAGTTCTTCCTTAAATATTAGCTTCACACAACCAGGTGCACTGAAGGCATTTAAAATAACATCTTTTCCAGCCACTATTAGTGGTTTAGCAAAAATGCAGTATATTACTAGCTTTCGAACTTCTTAAAACAATATAGAGTGTCTATGCTGAATTCTAGGTGTCTTTAAAGCCCTCTTTAAGGTGGTGTTCTACTATTGAGGAAATGCAAATTATCTTTTTCAGGCTTTCCATTCGTCTCTAGCTTTCTCTACTTCTTAGTCATAAGTCATTAGTTTTGCTGGAGTGAGGTTAAAAAGCAAATGCAAAAGTTTGCAAAACTGGATCCTCTTATAAACTTGTTTTTGTTAGCTGTTCTGAATGTTGTGGTGTTAGAGCTAAGATAATGCGTTCAACATCTCAGCTCTCACTGGTTTTATTTAGCTATTTTTCTAGCTACAAACAATTGTCAATGGCTTCTGTTGTAGAGATTTGTCAACCTGAGATTACAGAGTTTAATGAAACATGGGAAAAAAAGTTGTTTCAGACTTTAAAGATGGCCCTGGTGCTTTGCATGGTTTTGCAGTCAACTTTTTCGTATTTTTAAAAGTTTTTCCAGATGATTACTTTGTATGGTCTTTTTTACAGGGGAAAAAAAAAAAAAGAGAAGGAAAATTTGAACTGAAATTATTTGGGGAAAGAAGAAGTTTTAAATAAGCAAAGTCAATGATCTAAAAAATAAATCCACGTTCTCCTGGCAGCAAAAACCTCCTTAAGAACCTCTGATGTTGTTGAAGCACTAAAGGATAAAAAAGTTTGACAGGAAAGGATAATTTTTTCATCTTGGTGGTAGCTATGTGGATTGAGTAAGACTGGACATGTAGCTGTTTCCACAAGTTACACTGACAGAAGGCAGTGGAAGTGTTAATGATGACTTCTTTTTTTGCACCTTGGAAAACAGGGAAACAACAAGACCCTGGAAAGATTACAAGCTAGATCCCAAGATTTAATGATCTTAAAAGTTCCAGCCCTGAAGCACTGCAGCACCTTAAGCTCTGAAAAAGAGCTACATTTGGTGGCTCCTTGGCCACAGAGACAGACCTTTGATGATGATGTGCAAAGAGGGTGTGGTTTACCACATAAAATACCCACTCTAGTGAAAATTGTTCACTGAGAACAGGTCAGCCCAAGCTGAAGCTTTGTTTTAGCTGGCTTAGATGCATATCACTTGAATACACAATATTTTACACTCTCCTGCTGCATTAGCATACTACTATGCATCTTAAAAAACATCAGCAATGGCTGGATAACCAGTCAATGAAATAGAGGGTTTTATAACTGCCACTCAGTTTCATGGAAAGAACATAACTTTTTTTTTTTTTTTTCCCCTAACAGAAACTAAAGTTAAAAACACAGGCATAAAAGCAAGTGTATCTCTTCAAGTTGCAGATGTATTAATACTCTCAAGGGATAATCATGATGCTATTGGAAGAATTGTGAGGTTTAGTAGTGTCAGTATAGGGTTTTAAGTAAGGACATCTTAGATTATTCTTTATTAAGCACTTATTTCATTAAGGAATTGGATTGAGGAAGCTGATAATTTGGATTCAAATAATAGCTCTATCACAGATACCCTATGTGCTCCTGGGCAAATCACTTAGTCTTTCTGTGCCCTGGTTTCCAATTTGTAAAATAAGAATAAAAACACTTAATGATCCAACAGTTTATACATCTTATGTGCTTATATTGTAAGTTCTGTGGAGAAAGACTCTCTGCATTTGTATAGTACCTGGCACAGTGGGGCCCAGATAATCTACTGGGGACTCCAGATATCACCATCATACAAATGTGTTTATGCATATGGAAATTCTTAAAGGCTCTGTCAACTTACAATTCCTAGAGTAGTGCCTTAAAGACAAGCTCTCGGTAAGTCATATCTCTCTTTTGACAGTCTCGCAAATCCTCGTGATATGCATTATTCACACTAGCACCATTTCTGATGTACCCAGTTCTCTTGGGAACTACCTCTGAATGTCATATTTACAGACTTACACTAAAGTGTATTGAAATAGGTTTCAAGCCCAAGGCGCTAAATGCAGCAGTGGGTTAATGCATTAACCTTTCACATCTGGAGTCCTGAGGTGAAACCCTAGTTCTGTTGAAGTCCACAGCAAAGTCTCAGTGGGGCCAGGAACTGACAGCGGGTGTTCAAGAACTGCTCCAGTTGTAAGTAAAGTAATTCTGCAGCACCAGCCACATCTCCAGTGAGCATCCACCCACTTTGCACAGAGCTACCAAAGGGTCTGTGACACTGCAGTGATTTGGCACGGCAGAATCTTCCCAAGAGCTGGAATAGCAGAGAAGGCTTGCGACCTGAAGTACCATAAAAGTGCTTTGAGAAGCCTCTTGCTTGTCTCTTACCAATATTGTCAGGCTTTATGCTCCTGCCTTTGCACAGACATCATCCCATATATGCATGCCATATCCTTTCCACCACACCCAAATGCAAATATGACGACTGTCTGAATTAGAAAAGAAATTTCACTGGAGAGAGAAAAAATACATATTCTATACCGTCATTACCCTTGAGATATTTGACCAAGAACTTAAAAAAATTTAGCATGAACAGCAGAACTTAAAACTGTTGTACATTTACCTTAGAAAATAGTGTGCATCACACGTCTAACTCCCTCTGTAACCACTCAGCATGATTTCCATACCAATTTCTGAGACTTATTTCAAGAAAGTGTACTCTAAGAAACATGAAGCTCAGAACATCACTTTCAGGAGAAAGTAATCTCTCCAACACCTTTCTGACACTGCAGATATTCATTGACCCAGACAACTTATTTCTTCC
Source organism: Eurystomus gularis (assembly GCA_013400335.1). Lineage (NCBI taxonomy): Eukaryota > Metazoa > Chordata > Aves > Coraciiformes > Coraciidae > Eurystomus > Eurystomus gularis. The sequence goes on from VZZY01013615.1 coordinate 38,355, forward strand.
TTGTACATGGATGAGGTTAAGTCCGCATAGTGTGAAATGATTCCTCTGTTCTCTATAAAATTTAGGAAGAAAACTTCTCTAGATTTGCGATGTTTCTCTGTGAATCATACAAGTCTAAAAGGAATGATTGTGAATATAAGGTTAAAAAAATAATGTCTGTTTATTCATATTTAAACACAAATGTAAATCTGTTTTGCAAAGTGTTGTGAACAGTTGTTTTTTTAGTTATTTGAACAATAACTATTAGTGAAAATTGCTTTCCCTCTCACACACACAGTATTAAATTTCTGGCATTTTAAGCTGACAGCAAACTGACATGTATCACTGGGGCATTTGTCACAAAGGATTCTGTTAGAGTATGTTCTCTAACCATCAATATGCCAAAGGCTTTGACAGAAACGATTTGATGTGTACTAGACATTAATCATCCTTCCTCCAACCCTTCTGCCAAGTGTCAATGAGGGTGATGAGCACCCTGTACATCAGCAGCTCCTTCCTTTCATATGAATGAAAAAGTGCAAGTTAAAACCCTATCCAGAACTGTATTCAACATTTCTGCTCTGAAATAGGAAAAGTAAATAATTTACAAACCCCATTGATCTGTGAAGTTCTTGTTCTCATGTAAACACAATCTTTACATATTAAAGTTGTAGCATGTGTTTTGTATAACTAAGGAGTACAGAAAACTGAGTCACTTAAGTCACTTGTTTGCATTTCTGAAGAGTATGTGAGCAATGTTGCCATAGAAGTTTCTTTAGGTTTTCTTTTACCATTCATAAATGCAGCTAGCACATCTGTGGGTTCACCTACAAAAAAACGTACTTTGTACTCCATCTTCCCTCTGAAACGGGCAAAAAAAGTTTCCATTCCTACAAGGCTCGGACTCATTTCATGGTTCAGTGATTTATTTTAGCCATGCGGTATTCTATGACAGAGTGAGTACTGATAGGAATTAAATATTAGCATATGTTAGCTTTCAGGGATGAAACAGAGGAACAGGAGTTATGGGTAGCAATGAAATGCAAACCAGGTACAGAAGTGCTGGTATTAGCCACACAAGGGTGATGATGGCGTCTACAGTCAAGTACATCAGGTGTAATACCCAAGGGAAGCTGCTTAACTGTTATTATTAATTGTCCCAAGGTACAGTTTCTGAAGCTGCACAGATCTGTTTCTCACTTTAAAATTAATCAGGGCGTTATTATTCCTGCTTTTGAAATTTTAAAAAGTGGTATACCCAGGTACTCAGTGAAGCTTTTTTATCCCAGGGAATGTCTTTTTGAGAGGAATATTAGAAATTTGCAACCTCCTGTGTCTACTCCAGCCAAGGAGGCAGTGCCTCTCCATTTTGATAGTCATACAATTTTCTATATTCATTTTGAGAGCAGCATACGTAATTCATTGTGGCAGAATCACAGGAGCTACCAGCAGAAGGAGGTTACTAGGTGAAACTGAACATCAACCAAACTGTGTAACGTCGGGTTTTTTGACTGAACTCCCTCTGCCCAGATGTAAATTATTCAAAATCTGAAGCTTTCACCACTTTCCTTGGGAAAGTGTATCACACCCTAATGGAAGTGACATCAATTATCTAAATATGTCATGGGACATTAGAATATTTTGGAGAAAAAACAAAGAACCACAAAAACCACAGAGGTTTTTGTGTAACCAAGTACTTAAAAACTCTGCAAAAGAGAAGCTGCACAGATGGTTTGCAGACTGAGTCCCAGAGGTATAACCTGGCTTGTGAAAAAAACACATACTGCATATTAGTACGCTGATTTCTCCTCTTTGCTTAAACTCAGATCCTTGCTATATGCCACTGAATTACATTACCAATTCCTATTTCTCATTGAAGCTTGTGTGCCCATTTCCATATCTGTGACACTACAGCTAGTATGTTAGGCATTGTGAAAAAAACTCCCCTAGTGACACAAAGCACGTATAAGAAGATATCTGTCAAATGGTTCACAAACCCAGTGTGGTATGTTTACATAACTTCATTTTGGGCATCTAAACCACTTTTATTCATATACTATTTCCAAGATGAGAGTAGCATTAGTGTTCCACTCCTATGTACTTTATACTCAGACTGCTTTGTTCTTGGTGACAGTTCATCCTCACTATGAGTACAGGAGCCAGTAGGAGGAACTCTAGTTTCTTGGATCTGGAGAGATGATTTTGAAAGAACCCTCTTGCTTGAAAATCTCCCTGCTCAGCTGATGAATCACTTCTTAAAACTGTTGGCACCAAGTGCTATTACCACTTTAGCTAGAGCTGTCTGCTGATACACACCACACATGCACATATATATATATATGTATATAATTACACACACACCCATAAGGGAAACTAAAAGAAATGAAGTATTTAGCAAAATCAATGTGAATTCAAACTTTAACACTAAGTCATCAAAACACCTTCACAGACTGATTACCAGAGTACTTAATTTGAAGAAAACTCCCGAATTTGCCAGTCTTTTTTGATAGCTTTACTGGCCCATGATGGAAATCAAGACATTGTTGAATATACTGGACTAGCAACTAAAACAGACTGGGACACTGAATTTACACAAGGAGGTTACTGACCTCATATGAGATGATTTCTACAGGCAAACACATTCAGATTTTCAGGAATTTCACATAACATCAGAGAGGGTGTAATTTCCACTTCTGCTGATACGGTGGGTAAAGTCTGGGCTTCAAGCTAAATTATTCACTGCTATCATGATATAACATATAGAGATTTAAAAAAAAAGTAGAGAAGCAGCATGGAAACTGTAAAAATAAAGTTTCTTTCCGCCTGTGCTGTGTCGGGATATGCTCCTTTTAACATGGTGGAATAAAATTTTAAGTGGTCTGTCAAGGTCTGCTGAGAAGCCTGTGCCCTTGAGAGAAGTTACCTCAGCTCCTGGTTGGGTTACAGGAGAGGGAGCAGGCTTACCTCTGAATAGAGGATCAACCTTCCACAAGGTTTCTGCTGTTTACTGAACTCATCCTCCTCCAGCATTTCCCACCACTGAGCACAAGGTGTTTTCAAGCCGTCAGTGGCATAGGGCCCTTGGTGAAGACCCTTCACCAAGCCACTAGCAACACTTCAAGCCCCTGCAGGAGCAGGGGAAGAAATCAGGTCCCCATTGCAGGGAAACCCAACACACAGGCACCAACCTGCGCTAACAACAGCCAGGGCTGAGCTTCTATGTGGCAATGGCATAATTTTTCTACTGAGTGGAAATGCACCACGGGACCTCTGATGCCAGAATATTAAAACCTAATTGCCATAAAACAAGATACATGCTCTAATATGGACAGCAATTAGTTGTTCAGAACTGATAACAGTAGACACCTTTCAGCCATTTAAATCTCATCTGTTGAACATGATAGACCAATCACTGCACTATGATTAATATTTATGATAAAGACAAACTTTTGCGAAAGGTTGTATCTCCAATAGAATCTGAACATTTCAAACATTTTTCTTTCTGAATGCCTGAAGAAAGCATCAGTTATGAAGGGTCTGGCCCTGCTGCCACTGAAGTCTATAATCAAAACTCTCCTACATTTCAGCAGAGGAAGGACATGAGGCTCTTTGACTAAGCATTAAAAAAACAACAAAAAACAAGAAACAAATAACCGCTGGTAGAAATCAGGCTGAACATAATGATCTTTATACCTGACAGTCAAAAAGGTCATTCTGTCCTTTTTTATTTTATTACAAAATTAGCCAAAATAAATTTAAAATGCATGAACTTTTGAACTTGAGAGAAATAAGTTGCCATTTTCAGCTATATATTTTTAAAAAAGAATTGAAGAACCTTTTTGATATGTGGGCTTATTCTTCTCAGTGTCCTAATATTAATCCAGGTTGGTGGTGTCAAAGCAAGTATGTCTGTACAGAAGGAAGATTTGTTTATGCACTAAACTAGAATTATTGGCATTTGTCAGTTTAAATATGCCTACTATATGTTTTTTTATGATCCAGACCCTTTTCTCTACATGCTGGATAATAAGGGGCTAGGTCAAGAGAAGGGGCTGAAAAATTAACAGTGATTTGTTGCTCAGCCTGTTGATTAGTATTTGGCTGTATGAAGGTGGGTAAGGCTCAAAAAATATCTTAGTGATTCTTTTATTGACAGTAGGGTCTGTGCAAATCTTAACATTGATGGGGAGAGACCTTGCAAATGTGGAAAGAAATATGACAGACTAATAACAAAGCAAGGTGGAAGACTATTCCACGACAACTATGGAGCCCAAAATTCCTGGCAGGAATTGAGACATCTGCTCCAATCTCTGGTTTTCTAGAGATCCACCCCTTCAATGGAAATAACTTCACAACATTTTGCCCAATCTTCTTGGGAGCTGTCACACTAAAGTCAGGAAACAAGGGAGCAAGGATGACTTCAGCAACAGGCATGAATTTGGATTCTGGTGCTGTAACTTTTGCAGCTGCAAGAAAAGGTTCAGCACTTAAGGGGGTCTTACTGCTAGTTCTTGTCTTTTAATTTTGTACATGCACTGTTTTGCTGATTACTTGTTCTAAAAAACAATGGTGGTAGTCATGAGTGTATGCATGTCACTTTTGACAGTTGTTTGGTTTTTTTTTTTAAGGCAACAGAAACCAGCATAGATTTATTTTTCCTTTCAGTGTACTGTAATTAATTCCTCAGGCCTACAACTGTGTGCTTACCAAAGTTCTTACAGGTTTTGAAATAGCAGCTTTAATTTACTGTGGCTTTAAGTATGCAAAATGAAACAGTTTGGCAAGTGTAGTATGCTAACAGTTTTACCTAAGTTCAGATATAAGAGCATGTCTATCAATTACACATTTCTGCAAACCAAAGAATGAATTGCATTCTTCTGTAATGAGGTTTAGTGATATCATTAAGATACACCACTTGCACTATAGAAGGAAGCACAGATGCCTTTCTGGAATCATTCATTTCTATTCTGATTTAATTGTAATAATTACTCAGGGAACATCATGATCCTCAAGGCTGCACTCATGCCTGCACACATAGGTGCATGAAGATGGAAATTCTTTTACATAAGTCATGCCACCAGAATGAGACCAGAAAAATCCCAAGCCCATCATTCTGGAAATTAATATTCTCTTCATGACCACAATATAAGCTGTGCAGAAGAACAGCTAGTCGATTTGTGCTAGACTATATAGTAACAACACAATTTTAAAACAGCCTTTCCATGCAGCACAAAACACATGTATATGCTATGTATTAGTTGTAACTCACTCCATATTACAAAAATGTGGATAGGTCAGATTCTGAGGTTTTGTTTGCATCATTTACATGCCTTTAGAGCCACTTAACAGCTAAAACCTGCTTCCTGAAATTTGCTAGACATACAGCTATATTATCTACGAAGTATGAAATGAAAGAAAAAATCATGTAAACAGAAATATCAAGTTAAATAGAACTCCATGTTGATGTAAAGACAGAAAAAAGGTCTATTCTTTTTAGACAGCAGCGCTTGTGTTTAACTTTATTTCAGCTAGAGCGTAGAGTACTGTACCTGAACCTTTCCCTGGAAAAATTTTTATGTAATAGCATTATTCCTTTGAAAAGAGATTAATGGTTACAAGCAGCTTTTGATTCACATCGAATAAGAGTAGCTAAAAGCAAAACGCGGCCTTTGCTGGTTTCACCCAACAGATCTGCTTCCAGAGTACCAACAGCACTGTGCAGAAGAGCTCCATCGCTTGTGCACTGGGCACCTTCGCAGCCCAGTGGTCCTGGTAATGTTTAGGTGAGCACATCCTTTCAGCATAGCAACTTAATGAGGAGTACATTTATACTGAAGATTTTACTTGAAGATATTACTGAATTACAAGCTAATCAAAACACTTCAAACAGATTGAGAAGTGTTAAAAAGCAAGGAATACTATTTTTTTTTCCTTGTGTTACATGGATGTGACTCCTTGCTGGGAGGTTTGCTGTGAAACATCTTTGAGCAGAAAGCACCGCCCTGAGAAATGTGTGGCTAAATTAAATAAGACATTATACCGAGGCACAATTCAGCAGCAGTAGCTCTACAAGATTTACTAGCTTTGGACACAGTGGGGCTGAACCCTGGGCCCCTGCAAAACTGCTCTTCTGTCCATCCATGGGATTGCCTGTGGAGCTCCCACCAGCCCTGCTCCCAAGGGCTCTGGGAAACTCTGCATCTGCTCATTGGACTTGTTTTGCCAGAATGGTCTTCTCTTCCAAAGTCCCTTCCCTTCAGTTCTGCATCTGGGTTTGTAATACAAGACACAGTGAAGTGACTGAGTGTTTAAGGAAGTTCAGGGAATGGAAATCAGATACCAAAAAAAATTAAGTCCAATTCTTAACAAAGAAAACCACTGATACTCCCTTTTATTCTTTGATTTTTTTTTAAGCTCAGTGCTAAAAAGAAAATGTTCAGAGTGTTTAATTTAAATTAAAATCCCGTAACAACATCTTTGAATGTTTTCAAAATGTTTCATACTAACATAGTAGAAAGACACCTCAGAATGGAACAAATTTCAAATATTGTAGCCACAGTTGGTCGTGGAAGAAGTTAAATAGCCTTGATCCAGATTTTCTCCAAAGAATCTGAGAACCAAGGGGTTGTTACAGAAAACTTTTTGGCTTCACAGCCTTCTCCACTTTCCCTTTTTCTGTATATCTCAGTTGAACAACATATCACATTTGCAATAGATTTGATTACAACAGATTGCTTTGCTTTCAAAGGAAATATTATTCTTGTTTAATAGATATGAAAATTGAGTCAAAGACTCATCTTTAAAACTCATCTGGACTAATCTGAAAACAGAAAGGCCAAGTACAGGATGAAGCCTAATGAAAAGCCTTGCAAACATTTATTGAGTTAAATCAAGAGACTTTTTTTCCCCCGAGGTGGAATTAGCATCACCAACATTATATACTTAATATAGAATGAAAAGTTACAAAATTCTTTTGAACAAAGAATAAAACTTTGTCAAGAAACAACTGGCAGTGATTCATTCATCCTCTCACTCAATAGGATCAATTTTGGCTTAATATTTTTTTATTAACTAGGAGCTAAGTACTTTCTGTGTATTTCTGCAAATATGTCCTACTTCATAACAACTTTATATCTGGGGATAAGGCAAATATATCATGCACAAAATTATTATTTATATCCCCCCCGTGCAATCTTCCTGTAAAAGCATGTTTTCCATAAACAGGAAAACACTTTAAAGTCCCAATGAACACTTCTGATTTCTAAAATATCGTAGTCCATCTTCTGCACCATAAAGAAAATATGAAAAAACTATAAAGTAGTAGGTTATATTCAAACCAGTGTATTTACAATTAAGTGTATTCTAAACTAATATAGTTTAATAAATACAATTAGAAGAACACCTCTAATGTTTTATTACCTATTGATTTCCTCAAATTTGAGAAAAGGTGTTTATAGATATCAGTGCATATGCTACATATCTATGTCTAATCCTCAGAATGAGATTTAATGCATAGAGGTACACATCGTATCATTACAGTAAACTGTAAACACTGTACGGGTGACAACAGTCTTCTTCACTATCCTATGATGCGATTTGAAAGAGTTACCTAAAATGGGAAGTGTAGCACTTTTGCCCCAGTATCATGACTGCCATGCTCTTGATTTATATAAACATGTGACATTCTCAAATACTCTCCCTTCCATAAAGCCATCCATGGACAGCTGGGTGATGTTAACCAAGGACTAATCATAAACATCTGCTTAGTGTGCATAAATGTTGCTTTTATTCCAGATTTTCCTAAAAGAAAATATACTGTCAAGCTACATATACATATTTTAGTCATCCTTCTTTTTTTCTTAAGGTTTTTTTTTTTCTTTTTAACCACACAAATCCATTAATATACTTCGGTCTATAGAGGCGCATATTATTTGATCTGACACAAAGACTAACAAGCATACTATGTTTGAGTTTTGGTTTCCCTTTTCTAGCACTTAAAGAGGTCAAATCCCCTGAATCAATCTGTCCAGTTTGACAACACCTTTTTTGTTGCTGCCAGTCCTCCCGTGGCTATGTGGTCCGTGGGAGGAACAGTTGACCCATTGCCTGCACCACACACACACTCCTCAACTCTACTGAAAGTGGTCAGGTGTTTTAAAGAATGTACTCAACAGTTTTTGAAACCCAGCTTAGGAGTGGAATCTGCTATAACACACTACCTCAGATACAAATTCCTGATTTCTTTATCTTAATGTATTACACTTCCTATTGAGGACTAGATAAGGTTCAGCCTTGGGCCACTGTAAATCCTGCAGCTTTACAGCAGCCACAACTCCAGCTGCATCAGCCCAGCCATGAACACATAAAAGAGATCGTATAGGCATAACTTCCATGGGGTTTGACTCACTTATCCAACCTTTCATGCCTCTTTAATATATAGAGAAGGAAGGGCAACTTGTTTCATTTAAAGGTGTATCCTAATTAAGGGCAGTGAACAACCTTGGGGAAACACGTCATCCTATAGTAAAGATGCAGTAGTACTCTAAATGTGAGATCCCCATACCTAATCTATATAACTCTAGGGCTCCCTAATACTCAGAGATCAGCTGATTGAAGTCCACAGTGCAGTTCAGATGTAGCTGCAGCGATGACAGTGCAGAAGGTAGGCTTTTCCAAAACTGATTCAACAATTTTTGTACCTCCAAAATTCACATTGACAAGTTTCTATTAAACTTTTACCCTTAAAGAAGCTGGTGAATTTTCTCTTTTTTTAACCAAAGTAAGTGTGAAAGTGAAATCTAAACCTTCCCATCCCTATTGACTATTCCTGTCACAAAACATGAAAATGTAAAGAGTGAGAAACATCTTCAGAAAGACCCCTTCCAAGCAGCTATCACATCAGCTATGCTGCAATTCCCTAACACAGAGAGCATTACAGAGTATCTTAAACTATTTGTTTGGAAAGAAAAGAAAACAAACCTTTTTATTAACTGTTTTTCTGATTTACATATACAACTTGCATTTGCATTATCATCAAACACCAGGCTGGAGAGTGAGATTGAGAGAAATGTGATGTGTTGTTTGCTAAAATTTCACCAAGGTAAATTCTAACTTAGCTGTTAATAGAGAGCAGGTGTGACCACACCTGCTAAACCTCTTTCACCACATCTCATTTCTGAAGGTGAACCTTAACTTCGGTGTTCTGCTGTCAGAGCAAAAGCATCCTTCATCTTTCCACGATAGGTATCCAGGAAGGAATACAGTCTCTGACAGCAAAGGAAAACTTGGTAAAACTGGAGGGAAAGTGTATTCATGCATTTGAGTGGTAGGTTGATAGTTTTGAAGCATGATTAGAGGACCTACAGCTGTTTCTCAAGCCTCTGCTGCTTTTTTGTTTGTTCTTTAAAGCTCTTCTTCACTCAGACCTTGTCACCTTGCTCGATGTTAGTAATGAGTACTGGTACAGTTTCACACAGGTTTCATGCAATGCATGTGATGGAGAGACTGCCTATTTTCCATGTGTCTGTCTTCCCTCTGTAGGAAGAGTGGCAGCAGTGTGACAGACCGGGTGTCCCCGACAGCCCACTGCTCTCTCGCCTTCACAGTGACACTTCCTAACACTGCCTTTCTCCTTAGGAAAGAAGAGTTTCTGCTTCATCCTCCCGACAGTGGTTAGCTTAGCACCCTAAAACATGGCTATGGGCTTGTGATACACAGGTGTCATCCTTACATGTAGAGAAAGAATAATTAATTTATAGAACGTTCTAAATCTTTCCTGATGCAGAAGATCTTTTCATTTACTAGCGAGCTGTACTGACTGCAAAATTTTGATGGAGGGAAAGGATATAAAATACCACTATAAGACTTCAGTGCTAGTCAGTATTCTGAATTCAGCAAAGTCTGTTTCTACCTATTGATGGCACACAATAAAAACTCAAACCAGAGGGCTACCGTGGGTATATCACAGGCTTTGCCAGCTTTAGGTTTGGGACCTCTAGAAGGAAGCTTGCTTACAGTACAAAAAGGCAGTAAATCTCCTACTGCTTTGAAATTTGATGATATCAACTTCCTTTAAAGAGCATAAGCCACAATTTTAAAGCAAGCGTTCTGCCTGATTTAGAAAACTCATCCAACAAGCTTGCAATAATCATTCTGGTGAAAGGAATTTTATATAAGCAACAACAGTACATTTCTGATGCATTGGATACTTTCTGAATGCCCATTTCCCATAGAGAATAACAAAAAAAACTCCAACCAAACAAAAACCCAAACCAACAACCTTCAAAGAGGATATCAAGGGCCAAATACCGATCCCCATTAAAGCACAGCAATTCTCCCACAGATATGAACGGGACTAGAATTTGGCCCTCTACAAAACATATTTCACACTTGCAACAGCTTGGGAACATTATCTATATTCAGTGAGACGGCGCTGTGAATACACTTTAGTACCACAGTTTGCATGAAATCATCAGCCAAAATTAACTAACAAGACTGTGAAAGAAAGTGAACATGTGTCCAGCTGCTTACTCTTTCCATTTGAACTTTACTTGGTGCATTCTCTTCAGTCAAATCAATTAATCAAGCACTGTAATTTGAACTGCAGGAAAATGTATGGGGAGAATTTATACACAGGGTGCCTGCTATCAGAAAGGGCCATTCACGAAATGAAACTTGCTGAACCCATCTCTGTGTAATTCTTAGAAACAGGGTGTGCGATGATGATTGAGTAAACATCTGTGACTCAGTGTCTAAAGCATGATTGTGACAGCCTCTGGGAGAAGTGTTACTAACTGCACTGCCTCAAGTATTTTCCTGGCCAAAAGATCACATGCCGAGTCAAACACCATGGGAAAAATTAATGATCCTCCATGCTCCTGCAGCTTTTCCTTTGCAGTTCTAGCCCACTGGGGATTGTACACATAATTGTTACCATTTTGTTTACTGGTGGTTTTAAAAGCTCACATTAGACAACCCTAGTCCAGCAGTACATTAGATCTACAGAAGAGCATGGAGCACATCCAGGTTCCATGGTGTTTATAGGAGGTGCGGGCATTTGTCACTGTGCCAATAACATGTCCCCACTCCTGACATGGGCTCAGCACCACTTCAGGGTAAAGCAAACTGTGTATCCTTCTCTAGAGATAGATTACCAGGTGAGGACAGTCAAATCACATATTGTCTTAATCACTCCCGCCCTTTTGCCCTGGCATGATCTACTGCCCTGGGTGTTTATGGGATAGCGTGGGGCTTGCTCTGCCAGCATCATCTGTGCAGTACGTCTGTGCTGCACGTCTGTGCTGCAAAATAAAAAAAGGAAAATACCTCCCATTTCCAAAGCATCCACTGCAAACACCTTCATAGTCTCTGTTCAGTTTGTACAGTTGAGGAGATGAGAATCTGTTCTATGCTCCTGATCCACACACAAGTGAAAGACCACATAATTTAATAAATGGTAAGGCTAACACCAAATATTTCTGGCAGGGACACTTAAGGCTTCAGAAAGACTAAGTTTTTAAATGAATGGAAGTCCATCTCACAAGATAAATATATAATGCGAATGCTTATATACAACCTGTAATTTGATTTTTAAAATCATAATAGATGTTTTACTAAAAGGCCATGGTAGGAATATTTTCTCCTAGCAGACACATGCAGGTCAGCATGCTAAATACAGTAACATAAAAACCCAACTGTCTGTGGCTTTGCATGAGTCACACATGGCAATGGCAGTCTCTGCAGCATTGTCATACAAGCAGCAGTGAATCTCAAGATCGCTTACAGCTATACTGCTCAAAGTGCGAATTGTCAAGCACTGTGCTAATAGACAGAAGTCAGCACAGTTGTACCCTTTGTGTAGAACAAGGTGGCATGTTCTTGCAATGCTTTCAGGAAACTCTGTGGTTGCTATTTCGCACAGCAGAGCTGAGCCTGCTTCTCTGCACTTGGCAATGAACGCGACCCAAAACCTGCAAACACAGAAAGAACTACCTGAAGTCACCAAGAAGCAGAAAAGATGAAATCCATATATTTGCAGTCACTACAGTTAATCTTCTTTGTCAGCTAAAGAAAGTCAATTTAGATTAAAATACGGTATGGGAAAAAGTAGATTATTTTAGATACTAGATAGATGCAACAGTTCCATAACACACAGGACTAGCAAAGCCTGATTGCTAACAAATTTGTGCTCTACATCTTTAGTGATCCTCAGACTAAGCTTTGTCCCCTAACACCTCTTCCTTTTCAAAAGCTGTAGGTATCAAGTGGGCAAGTGACATGCATGTTGTGGCTGGACAGAAGGTGTAGAAATGTAATGCTGATTTTGTGTTTCATCCCCTTAATCGTTCCTCACAGATCAATACAGCTTGTGCAAGCATCATCTCTGAGATCTTCAGCTCTTTGTCATCTTAGCTCAAAATGGGCCGGTGTTTGTAAAAGTGTTTGTGTGGGGTGGAAACAAAGGTAACTGGCAAGGACAGCCAAGTGCCACTCTTCTCAAAAAAAAAAAAAAAAAAATAAAAAATAAAAGGAACGAGACACAACAGGGCACACTGCATTAATGTGTAGGACTCTAATATGTGAACTCAGCCTTCTGCAAGTTATACAAGAAAGTAATGTGATGGTCTTGTTGTGATCCTTCTTGAATATCTGCCTGTAACGTAACTACCCCATACAGTTTGACATGTGTTTTCATGCCAGTCTTTATACAGGAGAGTGAGACAGACAGAAAAAGCTTCTCTGGTAGGACAGGCTGGGAAAAAAACCCCACAACAAAAATGCAGTGCCCACAAGTGCCCACTCCCTTCTCTCTTGAAAGCAAAAACTTGCACAATTTATGAAGAGGTGAGACAACTGTGCTCATTTCTCATACTCATACATTTGTATCCAGACTGCCTTTGTACTGTGTGAAAAAACATGTTACCTGAATAGCCACGTAAGAGGCTAGATTCACTGTTATGCTGCAACTGGCTTGCCACAACTCTGCAGTGCTCAGATGAAGCAAAGCAGCTGCAAGCCTGACTTACTTGGAGTGTTGAAACTGAGTTTATGGCCAGTCTGCATTATCAGAGCTAAGCTTCTGGAGCTTACAAGTGAATCTTTCTCTAACCATTTTCCCTTTGAACTCATGTCCAATTGTTTCTTGATTTATTATAATTGTCCAACACAAACAGTCCTTCTCCCTTTTCTATATCTAATTGCTTAAAAAAATGAAAACACTCTCAACAGCCATTAAAAAGCTAATAGGACCCATGGGGGTTTATGTGGAAATTTGTTAAGGTATATTTTGGTTGTGATTTTTTTTTATTTAAATAAACTATGTTTGTTTCCTTACATCATGGGTGAAAAGGACCTGTTTCTTCTGATGAAGTTTCAAGCTAAGAATCCTGTATCTAGTGGCTATGCATTACCACAGGAGAGTGGATGGTTAATTAGCTTCACCTCAGCTTTGAATAGCCATTGTTTAAACTGTCTCTTAACATTGATACAGCTCTCAAGTATCATCAGTCATGATGAAGATCGATCGTGATGAGTATCATCATCTCGAGCTATCATCAATAACAGCTCTCAAGCTGATGGCCCACGAGACAGGGACCAGGGGGACAAAGTCCCTCCCACTGTAAGTAAGGACAAGATTCATGACTGTCTGAAGAACCTCAACACACTACAAGTCCATGGGACCTGTTGAGATGCATCGCAGAGTCCTGAGGGAATTGGCTGATGCAGTTGCCAAGCCGCTCTCTGTGATATTTGAAAAGTCATGGCAGTCAGGTGAAGTCCATAGCAACTGGAAAAAGGAAACATCACACCCATATTTTAAAAGGGTAGAAAAGAAGACCCCAGGAACTACCAGCCTGTCAGCCTCACCTCTGTGCCTAAGAAGATCACAGAACAGATTCTCCTGGAAGATGGAGGAACATGGAGGATAGGGAGGTGATCCAAGAGAGTCAGCATGGCTTCACTAGGGGCAAGTCCTGCCTGACAAGCCTAGTGGCTTTCTACAATGAAGTGACTGCATCAGTAGACAAGGAAAGACCTACAGATGTCATCTCTCTGGACTTCTCCAAGGCCTTTGACACAGTCCCCCACAACATCCTTCTCTCAAAGTTGGAGAAACACAGGTTCAATGGGTGGACTGTTCAGTGGAGTTGAATTGAATTGAATCCAGCCAGAAACTGGCTGGATGGTAGCATCCAGAGAGTAGTGTTCAATGGCTTGATGTCCAGATGGAGAAAGGTGACAAGTGGAGTTGAAAGGTTACTTCAGGTTTCCCTAGCCTATATTCAGTCTGAGACATGTATTCCCGGCACCCTGAAAGCAACGGGTATTTTACTGCTGACCGGAAGAACCCAGAGTTTCACCACTAACTCTACCATACCTGTCAAAGTCACCCTACAGTGACAAATGGCTTTTGAAAATAGATTAAGTTCTCCACTTATTGTACCAGACTGAGATTAAGAGTTCTTCTGTGAAAACTAATTGTCACCAGCAAACTGACCTGAGTGACCTCCTGAACCCATAACCTATTGAAAAGTTCTACCTACTGAAATAAGTTAACAAAGGTGGCTAATACTGATAGAGGTAAGCATTAGAGAAAAAAGCTAGTATTTAAAGAGGAAGATTAAGGAAAGTAAGAGCAAACTCACATGGTCCCTCATATTGTTTTTTTTTTTCTATATACTACACTTTCTCATCTAATGTAACTCTCATCTCTTGCCTTTGTACTGCCTCATTCATTCATTTGCAAAGGAGAATGATTACGTGTCCTTTCTTCTTTCTATGTGCAGCTTTTCACATCTTTACAGTCTCTTTGGCAATATTTCCTTCTTTCTCTGAGTCCTGACAAGTAACTTAGTCTTTTAGAAAGTTCAAAACTCAAACTCTGTTTGTAACAGAGAACACACTGCCTGTTGGATAAAAACATGCAACTTGGGAAAGCTGAACAACTATTTTGCTCCAAAATGGTGACCCATCCCTTCCACTTAGTACTAACTCTGCAGATTTTTCTAGTGCGTAACAAATCACAGATGCTACCTAAATAAGTTGTAGACACAGGTAATGCTTTACATAAACCACTGCCATCATTAGCAAAAGGAAATTACAACACTTGCTCATGTGTAAGCAACTCCATTTTTGTGGAAAGAGCACCTACACATGCCTAACTTCATATAAGCAGCTTTTATTTGCTGCCAAGACCCAAGTCCACAGTGTTTGGATCAGCATTCACTGCTATTTTTAAACTGTACCATACACACATGTACGATACGCGAAGATTAACTATGAATAGTGTTTTAATGAAATTATTTCAAATACCAGTATCAGCAGAAAGGGCTACCTCAGTACAGTGTTCTTCCTTTCTCTTCTTATCTGTATGATCAACTATGTAACATGCATTTTTACATAAACAGATGTTGAAGTTTTCCATCCATGGGTTTACATAATGATGAACATGAGATAAATGGCAGGACCCTTAGTAAAAAATAAACTCAGACACTTTTTTTTGAGAGCCTGGGCATAGAAGTCTTAACAGTAAACCACAAATTGCTAATGCAGTGCTACAGAAATATTGGAAATATTTAAGGCAGTAGCAGCTATACCTGGTAGTGTACCTTTGCGTGAGTACCAGCCATCTGCAGAAGCTGTTTTGTATTTTACAGACTTTGTTCTGCTCTACTCAATTCTGACATGTCAGGGAGATAAGGTGCAGGCCTGCCCTGTCTACTGAAAACAGTTAACATTTTATTCACTTAAAAAGGAAAAATACTTTCATGGCAGTCTACCTGGTCAAGAAATTTTGTTGATACTATTTCAGCTCCTTAAAAACATGCATGAACTTATGAAAAATGCCTTGCCCATTCTGATAGCAGCGTGACTTTCAAGATACGGTTAGCAACTCATTTGATTATTGAAAGGCCCCTGGATTCACATGCATGATTTCCTTATTTTTTCCTTTAGCACTTCATTTTTGAGTGTTCTGTCATGATCTTGCTTCCCTAGCAAGGTTAGGTGTTGTTGAAGCCTGGTACTTATAGAATCACAGAATGGTTTGGGTTGGAAGGGACCACAAAGATCACCTAGTTCCAACCCCCCTGCCAGGGCAGGGACATCTCCCACTAGAACAGGTTGCTCAAGGCCACGTCAAACCTGGCCATGAACACATCCAGGGATGGGGCATCCACAACCCCCCTGGGCAACCTGTTCCAGTGTCTCACCACCCTCAGAGTGAAAAATTCCCTTCTAATTCCAATCTAAATCTACCCTCTTCCAGTTTGAGCCCACTACCCCTTGTCCTGTCACTCCTCACAGCTTGCAATTCATTACTGCATTCTTTGCCAGCAGTACTATTTTGGAGGAGCCCCTTTACCCGCTTGTTTATTCCACATTTATCTTCCCACATTACCACCCATCCCCCTCCCCCAAAAGGAAGCAGTGGAAACCAAAAGAACCAGTGATATGAATTTACATAATTTGGTAGTATCAGAAAGAGAAGTGCCATGTAGGTAGAGTAACATTGTCTTCCTCCTTACCATCCATCTGAAGAAATTGACGCATTTTTTTGGTATTCTGTGTTGCAAAATGTACAGACAAGGGGAAAATATACTGTCAGGGAAAAATAAGCTTGCACTGAAAATGACATGTGAGGCTCTGCTGAAAATAACCAATAATAGAACCTTGAAAAAAAGGCAGTGGGTAGGATAGACAACCTCTAAAGAGTTTAATAAGTTGCCTAGCCCCGTTTCTACTGTCGGTTACACTGGTGTATATGGAGGATCAATGCTTTGAACATCGTGGAGCTAACTCCAGGTTTATACCTTGTGTAACAGAGCAGAATGCAACACAACAAATATGTGGAAAGGAAAGGATATTGCCTTTCTTATCCAATGTTATTTCAAAGTTTAAGCTTGCAACTCCACAGAAGTCCATTAAAAACCTCTAAAAATCACAGTCCTTGCTTTAGGACTGCAATAGTTGACTTCAGTTATATTGTAAATAAAGAGCCTTGAACAGTAAATCTCTTCATAATCAATGGCTTTGGTATATGACCAAACAAAACCTCCCGACACCTACTTATGTTCAACTGTAATTTTTCCAGCACATCCCTTCCCCCACACCACACTTTTGGCTGGTGATAATGTAGTGGTCGCACCATGTGCCTTATGTAGCTGGTTGCCTCCTGCAAACCCAAGCAGTAGTCTCAGCATCACAAATGCTTCACTTCTCTTTCACTGACTCTAGTGAGCCTGCTGCAGCTTTCAAAATTAAGCAAGATGGTAGCTACTGGTAATATTACCATATAAAAAGACTAAATTAAGGGAGAAACTTATCAGTCATGAGTGCATAAAGCATCCATACTTTGTGCCAGATGTTACCAAGAGCATCTTTTCTGGACCACACACGAACCTTCTGAGAAGACTAAGGAGGCCCTTTGAAACTGGACTGAGGAGCACAGAAAAAGTTAGCAGATCAGTCTTTTCTTTGGAATTTTTTCCTGAAACCAGAACCACAGATATACACAAAAAATGGATCTCACTGGTGTAAGATGGCAAGTAACCATCAACATTTTCTGCACACTTCTTTTTTCCTTACTGGAATTCCTAGTTAACATTTCCAAAATGTTTCTTCCTTTCAACAGGCACCCAGCTGAAACATTGATATTTTCATGGGTAGGAATTTTGAATTAAAATGATTCTATGAGACCAAGAGTTTTGTATAGATGTGAAAATACCATTATGAACATAAATTTGTGCTTAAATTTTAATTTCAGTGACTTCATTATTTTCTGATATCATAATGAGTTTGACAGTAAACAGGGAACCATGGAAAAGCCAATGACCTCAGACAAGCAGTTAAAAGTGTAAAAGTTGGACAAGCAAGTAACTGTAAATGCAAGTTAAATTTTTTATATATAGTTACATGTAAGAAGAAACAGACACTGCCTCAAAGGACAAAAACCAACTTAAATAAGACCGCACAAAGACTGGGGAAAACTTGCTGTTATTGCATTCATCTGCTAAAAACATACTTAGCTAGCACTAACATTTATGACAATAACATTTTCAAGAGTTCAGTCACATTTTAAATGTAGATGAACATAGCTGTAAGTGGTCAGTCTGCATTTGCTCACACAATTTTGTGTCTTCATCCCTTCCATGGATGTCTAAGGAATCTGTATGTTATCTCCAGCTATTTGGGATCCCAAAGTTTTGAGGGCCCATAAGCAAACAAGCCAATCTTCCTTCTTGTTTGCTTTGCCATGATTTTTACTTGTGATAGATTGGTAAAGGTTTCTTAAAAAAAGTTGATGGGATTTTTGTTAATATGGAACATTAACACTTGCTCTTAAAAGGAAGGAGCTATGAAGGACATAGCAACCTATTGCCTTATAGTTCCTTTATAACAGGTGCCTGGTTTATCTCAACACAACACTGGTACCCTGTGTGTAATTACAGGAACATCCCTGTGGGATTCCTGTAACTTTACCAAGAAAACAAGTATCTGGTAAACATCAGTTATGTCATTATTTGACTAATTTGGACTGCTGAACGGTCCCACCTTTTGTTAAGATTAACAATAACATTTAGTACTTTTTTTGGTGTGTTTTTTTTTTTTTTTTTACAGATTTTGTCTAGTTTCTGGTAATATTGTCATCTGTATTGCAACAAAAAGGACTTTAACCTGAATGAATTGGCAAAGCCCAACACTGTTACACAATTTTACACTACAAGCACAAGCCCTTGCTGTGTATATGTAACCCTCCCTCGGGTTTACCAGGTTTCAAAGAGATGAGGCATGTGGGGAGTTGCATGAGTGGGGAGGAAGGAAATGGTACCTTGGCTCCTGTGGCTTGTGTCCCAGGAGACGTGACCTACACTGGTAGTGAAAAAAAAAAATAAAAATTACTGTTCATTTCTAGTGTTTCTTTACAGAGGGCAAACATTGTGTTTGTGATTTAAACAGCTCGGGAAACTCTTTTGCCTATTATTCATAAGAAATAGGCCAGCTCAGTTGCCAAAATATTTTCTTTTCCTTAAAAGGAATGTGTATACAAAAATGTTACACCACAGTGTAGATCAGAGGATGAGTGGGAAGATGACGAAGACCATTGATAATGACATTGAAACAGGGAAATCTGCAATTATGAATTGCAAATAGCACACATTGAATTACTCTCCACGTGATTTGCAAGGTGTTTAGGAAATCCAGCTAGAGGTGAAAGGCATATAGGAAAGGTATATATGAAGTCAAAGCTGCATTTCACATAAATCGTCTTCTGCACAGTGATGTGAATGAGCAAAACTGCTTCAGTAGTTCAATGCCTTTCCCTGTTAGGCATGCATAGTATATATAAAGATTTAAGAAACGTATGCTATAGGTAGTTTTTCCTTGTTTCCCTCTTCACACTTGAGAACAAAATTCCGCTTTTAGATGGATGTTTCTGAGCATCGGAGAGCTGGTTTAAATGCTGCCTTGAGAATTGTGCTGCAATGCAATCCAATTTTGTTAGGTATGATTTCTCTCATTTTTGTCATCTACTCTCATACCTTTTTTAAAAAAAACAAAACAAAAGAAAAAAACAAACCCAACACTGTGGGATTTTCACAGGTTTATCTCCAAGTATAATTTCTATGACACAAGTTAGATAACTATTTCATGTAATACTGCCTAAAGTTTTTCGTAGTGATATATACTTTGAAGGAATTAAAAGCAGCTTCTGTGGTGCAGTAAAAGCCCTGCCTGAAACAAAGGCAGACCACCTGAAACATGAAAAAGCTCAAATAGTAATAAAAAGTTCCATTAAGATCAATTAATAATACACTGAGTTTTTGAGTAATACGTCAAGCCAGAAGAAGAATAAACAGATTCAGCATAGACTTTAAGCCTAATGATATCATGCTTCAAATTATAATGGAGATAAACAAACACCAGAGCTCAATCACAGGCTACTTTATCATTCTTTAAACTGTAATAAACAAAATATTCCTTGTGTCGAACAAGGCAGGCAGCAGGAATTCCAGGCACAGTCTTTCAGGTGTGTCAACAATAAAAGTTTTATTCTATACAAACCAACATACTATTTTTTTTACTTGTTGCTATGAAATAGTTCTTTTCATTTACCTTTTCAAAATATTTATGTAGAAGACTTGAGCCACATACCACCACTCAAGAAGTAGAATTGGTGATAATCACATTATGCTTTATTCCTCAAATAAGAACCTGTATGGTTTTCAGCATTTGGTAAGGAATGCCAGTGATATTAAAATAAGTGTGTATTAAAAATATTTTGTTCTCGTGCACTATTAAACTTTCTGGCCATGCATAAAACCATCAGAGAGCAACTTACAGCTGATTCAAGGGAGAGATCAAGCAGTTCTGCCCTTGATGTCAAAGCAAGGTCTCTCACACTGTTTCCACAGTAATGTTCACTTGGGAAATGTGCTTTCCTTTACAAAGTCTGTAAGGCTCTAACTAGCTCACATAACAGAAACATCACCGTAGGCCAAACTGATGAAAAAAATCTGTATGATACATTCATAAGGGGAGAGTCCACTACTGCCCTTTCAGTTGTGCAAACTCAGAGTTAAAGACTCAACATGGGCCAGTGCAAGGTCTTACATGAGTTTAATGGAACTAACAGATATGGAACTACTTGAGTAATAAAACCTAAAAGTTTAAAAATAAAGAGTATCAGAAGGCAAGGATTTCCAGTTAACAGCTATTTCTTTTTGTGGCTGTCATCTGACCTCTGGGAACTCAGAGAGATTTAGTCACAAATGTCGCAAGTAAATATTATATGTATTTTGTGCAACGCCGAAGGGATGTTTCCTCATCTATCAGCTCCCATGCTAATTTGAAGGGTTTACTGTGTCAGCCCAGAAAAGCACTGGGGAAAGCATGCTTTCAACCATTCCAAGTTGGCTCTGAAGTCTCACTCTTTCCCATGAACTCCCCTTGAAGTCCATCTCCACCAAGCTTCTTGGCTTTGGTGGGCACTGGGAGTCAGCCATCCACCATGAGCAGCCTGCTTTGCCACACAGGGAAATTCATACTTTATTCCATTTTGCTTCCATGAACTTTCAAAGAGGAAGGTCCCAGCAAGTGTCTCAAATTGTGCCACTGTTTGCCTTCCAATCCTTCCCTTTGCCTAAATGACAATATAAAAAGCTTAAGCCAGACTACCCATGTGTGTAGTCCACTTTATTTTACTGACCCATACCATCTCCAACAGACTGCCCATCCTTTCTTTGTGTAATGGAGGAAGGAGCTGCCTTACTCTGTTGGCAATGAACTCTAAAGAAACCCCCAAAACAACAAATGAAGCCCGGAAGACTTAGCAGTTTGGTTTTGTAGATGTAAACTGGTCTCAGTTTCCAAGTTACTTTAGATTTGTTTGTAGGTGTTATACATGAACACCTGTGACCTCCGGGGTACCCAGCGGTGTGAGGCTGCTCTTGTCTCATCACAAGGAAATGACAAACAAGAGAGAAGTAAAGTAGTTTGCTGACTGCATCTCCCTTAAATGAGGAGACTGAACATTTTAAGCTTTCTCCTCCAAGCTTAAATAACAGCTTAGAGCAAGCCTAAGGTGTAAGGAATAAACTAGATGCCACAGATATTAGCCATCTCACATAGGATACACTCTGTGGCTAAAGACAAGAGTTAAAAAAAGAAAAAAGACTAAACCACAGGTTTTTAGACACATTTTAGAACTGTGCTTCAAACAGAAGTGCTATTGCAACTTTGATACCCAGGCAGCTGCATCTCTTCCAGTAATTAAATGTTAATACAATGTTTATGACATGTACTGAACTAAAGAAAACTACCAGACTTTATGCATTCTTCAACAAGCAGCTGATTCTAGACGCTTGTGTCTTGCATTCAACTTTGGAAAGTTACCTATGCAAGTGTACCAAATACAGCATTTTTGAAGTGATGCACAGATACAAATAGGAATAATTATAGGGAAAACGTCTCCCTAGAAGTGACAGAACAAGATTTTGGGCAGTTTGTCAGCATTTTGACCACAAACTAGTGAGCATGACTTTTGATTACTTGAATAGTAAACACACTCAACATATTCAAATTGCCTTAATGAACACAAGAAGATATCTCTGCTTCTCTGGAAAAATATGCAGAGAACTTACAGCCTTTAAATAAATTGTCTTAATTAGAATATTGAGGGAAAAACAGTAACTTCTGCTGTAAGTTTTGTAACACATTTGTGGCTTTTATTCATCTTAGAAAAAGATTTTTCTAGAATTATTGAGCATTTTTGGCTGCTATATATGCACACACATACCAAGAGACTATAAAATACTACTGCTGCCTCTCCAGCTCTGCTGTACACAAGTTCAGAAGACTCATTTGAAAAAGACTATCTCTTGGTGACTGTAGATTCAAATTGATAGAGGTCCATGAAATAGCATTAATAATTTCTAAACCTGCTTTAAAAGCCAGGTTCCACTTAACACACACTCTTCTCTGTTTGACTGTCAAATATCTTCGCTTTTTGTTGCTTCTCAGACTGGAGTTAACTACGACATTAATCTGTGTGCAATAATTGGCCACCATATCACAAATAGAGTGTCAGATTTTTTTGCAAAAGTTCATCATCTCCAGCTAAATATATGTAAAGTAAATTAAGACACCCAGGAGCATGTCCAGGTGCCGAACTGAGAAGCAATTCTTCTGCAATGGCTCTGGCACACACTTGGCTTGCACCAAGATTCTCTCCCCCCTTGCAGTTCCCAGACAGAACTGGAGGGTTAACACACATCCTCTTCACTTCCAGAGGACTCTGCTCACCCCATTGCATTTAAAGCCCTTAGATTAGCCTTTTTTCTAGGATTCTGTCAAATCAGGATACGAACATTTTCATAACTTCAGCCCCCAAAGCATCCTGTAACATTAAGTTTCATGATTTAATCATAAACCATGATTTACAACGGGTAAAAAACTCCACTCCTAGTAGCTGTTTTGAACTTACAGCTTAGTGATTTCTTAAGTAGCACACCTTATTTCACGTTACAAACAATACTACTGCTTTTTATCCAGTTTTCGTCATAATCCATGGTTGTCCTGGCTTCTGTGAACATCCTTCCCAATTCGTTATCTTTAAATTAAAAAATGTAAATCAACTAAGCTTCAGAGACTGTGCTGTACTTCTAATCATTTAGTCTAATTCTTAATTTGCTTCCTTTCCCTCCCATCTCATGAAAGTATTTTCTCTTTCGTCTCATGACAACTTAATTCCCTTCAATGTTCTGCAGTTTGGTTTTGTTGTTGTTGGCTTGTTTGAGTTTTTGTTAGGTTGGTTTTGGAGGGTGACAGGGTGTTTTTGTGGATTTTTTGTTTTGTTCCTCCCCACCATTCCCCCTCCTCCAGAAGACTATCTGTAAAGGGTCCCTCCTACACTTCAGTAACTAGAGCTGTGCTTAAATTACTAGGGTCTGCAGACTTGCCCAGCTCAGGCCTGGAGGCCAGCGACCGCTGAGTCATGCCTCCCTGCCTTGGCAAGGTTGATGTTTGTTTGCATTTGCTTCCTGTGGAAGGGAACTCAAGCATTGAAGCTGGAGAGGCATGAGGATGGTCTCCAGCCCAGATCACCAGGACATACACCTTCTAGGTACAGCCTGTAGCGGCCATGATCACTGACAGTTTCCAAAACACACCAGGGGAGTAGTAGCTCATTGTTTCCCTCCTCTGCAGGAGCAATGCTGACTGTTACTGTATCACATATTCAAAGGTGATCACTGGTTTCCATATGATAACTGTGATACTTAAACACCTGTCATCCCTTGGGTGGTGCCTGAACCCTTTCCTGAAGGCTCAGACTGCGCTTGCCACCTTCTCCTCCCAATTGCAAAGCCAGCATGAAGCCAACAATAGCCACAGTTCACAGCTCAACAAGTTTATGCAGATTCCCTTTAAAAATAGTTAAATGCTGGCTGTCTGGTCCTGCTGATTTGTGGCACCTGTTTTACAGATGTGGTCCAAAATCCAAATTTCCAGCCCTTTGACTTGAGGTGATACCACTGGTGTGTTCTCCGTGACACAAAGCTTCAAGGTCAGAGCATCACAAATCACCTCCAGAACAAGTCCTACCCACAGACAGATGATCATCCTGCCTTTACCTACAGCCTTTCCAGTCTCAAATGCAATTTTTACTCGTCAATTACTCACCAGGCTTACAGATTGTTCTACAGGTTTTTGTCACTGAGTTTCAATTAATTTATTATTAGTAATATTTAGTCACTCAGCAAGTTCTTTAGCCTTGACCTACTTGCCTTCAGGCTAGCATTTTAATTTTACATAATCAAGGCTCCTCTGTCTTTTTCTTTTTTGGACATTCCTTCTACAGTTTAAGGAGTATCTTTTCATTTGTAATAGATTCCGATGAGGATAATGCAATTACTATTCCTAGTTACCCTGGATTAAAATATGACTCATTTTCTAATTGATACCATGGCTTATATTATTGAGCAGAAGCTGCACCCCACAGATCTATAGCATCAAATTGCAGATCACTGATGATGACTGATGCAGTTATTAATGCCTTTAAATGGTCCATATAGACAGGTATTTTGTACCAAGCCTCTTTAAAAGCATATAGGGTTTTTTTTGGATGAACAGCAGCCTAATTATTGACCTCCCTGCCTTGACAGAACAAGACAATGCATTTTTCTAAGTTTAACTGTAAAAGCTCAACGATGTGTAAAATGAGCCTTGAGTAAGATTATTAGATGCTATCAGCTTTTCAAAGCGGGTGTGTGACAAGATCTGATAATGTGTTGAGGATCAATGCATCTGTCCTTCTTGCATCTCTGCTCTCCTGGAGAGAAAGCAACTGTCAGACCTAGTGAAGAGATCACAGTTGCTGAGCAACAGTAACAACACAAATATGCTCCTGGCATTGGCTTGGCAGAAGAAAAAAATCTGTTGAAATAACCACTGATAGAAAAGAAGCTGCATCACACAAACTGTGTTAACACTGAAATATTAGTTACACCTTCCATAAGAAATCCTGCTATAGATATGATAGTCACACAGTAAAGTGTATTCAAGCAACAAATATCGCTAGTATGGAAAACGTGAACTAAAGTGTTGTAAGAATAAATGAGGGAAGATTATGAGTTCTGTGAAATTATCCACAGAAATTGCTACACTACATTGAAATTACAACACGACCCAGCAGAATGACACAAAAATTCTTCCATTAAGTATATTGGATGTTTTAAATAACCGATAAAAAGGTTATAATTTGTATTGGATTATATACGGCTTTTTCCTAAAGGATCAGTTGCTACTTTGAGCTAAGCACGCTAGACTTAATTTAATCAAGCCACAGGAGCTTGAAACCCTCTGGACTAATAGCTAATTCACATTATTTGTCATCTTTATTTCGGGCAATTGCTTGCCATTTTGTAATTTGTGAATTGCAGGCTTATGGACACAAACCTCCTGGAGCTTTCCTCAGTGTCACTTAAATTCAAAGAGCAGGACTCATTGGCCAGATCTCCATATGCAAACCAAACATGTGAAAATTAAGTGATCTAATGCAACAAAGGAACAAAATGAAATTATTTCTTCCAGTATTCTTTGTCTATCCTTAACCACTATCTTAAAGAAGTGTAAATTAGAAAATGAAATTATTTCAAAAATTAAATTGAGCACACTGCTACTTTTTCATTTCTTTGTGTACTTTCACTTCCTGCTTTCTTCCCCTTGAAAGAGCTATTTCAACAAGAGCAAGTAAATGTCTAATTGCAGAAGAAAATGTTAATATAACATTTACACAGTTCAACAGCTTCAAAGCTGATTTGCTGAATGAATACACCTAAAAAAGGACTTAGAGGGCAAAATCTAACCAAATTGCTATTTCAGTGGGAAATTTTGCAGCGAAACCTTAAATGCAGAAACAAAATAAAAGGGGGCAAAAAAAAAAAAGAAAAAAAAATCAAAGTCTCATCTTCTACCCAATTCAAACCATTTAGGAGCTCTGTGCCTAAGCCAAGGATTACCAGTGATACCATCTCCTTCAGTGTGCTGTGCCTAAAGAAAGCATCCCTCTTATTAAAAAGAGAAAAAAGTTTAAAGCCAAATAATTCAGGCTTGCATAAATCTTTAATAGGAGCTGCTCTCCCAGGATTGGCTGCACTTTCTTTTCTCTGCCCAAGGGAAACACAATATGTCTTAGAAAAGAATAATAGTAACTCCATCTTGTGTGTTATATGATATCTTCCAGTAATCCAGAGGATTTTGCCTTTGTCTGTCATAAACAAAAGGCCACCCATACATAATGTGTCCAGGCTTTTTCAGGCTCCTCACCTTAGCAGGTGACACTCAGGAGATGGACAGGGAATACCGAGCCAACCAGTCGCTGCAGGCAACTTTACTCTCATGGCAATTTAGAAATGGAAAAAAAAAAAAACCACAAACCAAAACCAACCTCCTAAGAAAAGCACAGATTCTCTCTTTGTAAGAGCAAAGCATTATTTGCACCCTGCCGTTGTCCCAGTTTTCCAGAGATGAATTTAAAAGTTATGCTACTGGACGAAAACCATGTGTTTTCGTGCTGTTTTGTGTTGAGTTTTGTTTGGATTTTTTGTTTATTTGTTTCTACTTACAGAGAAAGTTCCCTCTTAAAAACCTCACTCTACAACTTATACATACAAACTAGAGAATAAAAGAACAATTTAAATGGAAATTTTAGGCCTCAAGATTGGCACTTAGCAATTAAGTAGTTGTATTTGAAATCTATAGCCACAAATAATAAACTTCTATTCTCCTACTGCAAAGAAAATATCCAAGGTGCTAAACAAACATCCACAACACAGTTCAATCATGAAAACGGTAAGAAATATTGTGAAATCTAACAAAGCTTCAGTGTCCAAAGTAAGCAGAAAAATAAGAGGCACAGGGCAAGGTACAGCTTTTGAAAGGCTGGAGGAGGCAGCAGGAGGAGCCGAGCAGCCCCCAGCCATGCCACCCAGCAGCACCTGCAGCTGGAGCTCAGCCAGGACCCCACAAACCTCAAGCATTGTGAACCTGAGGTTTTCCGGCCAAAAAACCCCAAACCACTCCTTTTGAAACAGGGAGTTTGAATAGCACTGGGGCAGACCTGCTCTGATGACAGAGCTGTGACTGCAAGCAGGGAAACGTTTCTGCGATGGATGGGATCTGCTAGGGACACATGTGGCCCGATTAGAGCACAGAGTTGCTGAGAATTTTTTAAGATCAATTTGTGTACATATGCTAAATAGTGATTGGTGGGAAATGAGGCTTCATGGGTCTTTTGTTGACTAGCACTGAATGACCTGTTAAATTTTCAGTGACAGGCACTGGCTATCAGATAGCAACTATGGAAATTGAGTCCCATCACCCTCAGCAGCTTACATGGCAAGTGCAAACGGGCATTAATTGGAATAGTCTTTCAGGCTGACGACAAGATAAAGCTTTAACACAAGTAGTACTTGTAGCCCATGACAATAAATCATTTTGCTCTTTAACTGGGTCTTGTCTGACAAGACAGAACAAGGTGAAGAAAAGCGATGCTATACTGTGATCTCCAAAGGCTAAAGAGTGAGCTAAGTTACTAAAAGCTTCTAATATTTCCGGGAGAAAATGACTATCAGAATTAGATTTTGCTTAATAATTACTAACAATGCCACTAAACACAGAACCAAAAACTTGGATTGGACTAAGCATATTATTTGACACATTGCTCAGAGTAATACCCATAAATACCCAGAGTGTTCGAATGTATACTCTCCTTACAGCACAGTGATTTCTCTGGGTTATTGCATCTGCTGCAAACACACGTATTGAGCAAATGTCTCTCAGGGCAGCAAATTGGAACGTAAAAATCACAAGTATTAAGCATGCCAAAACGCTCCATGCTGCTGAACACCTGTAAAAGCATCACCACCCTACAGTGATAGGCAGTAAGAGTGCAGTCAAGTCTAACACACTGCCTCCCACCACTGCCATTTTCCCTGTCCTCTGCCTTTAGGCTTTCACTACAGCCTCGCCCAAACATGCTGCTTCTGCCCTTACTCAGACTCCTGCACTTAAAGTGTTTGGCATGTCCTGAGCTGCAGCTGGCAGAAGGAACACAGCAAGGCAATAATATGTGTGCAATCGTGGTTACAGAGCTGACTTTGTTCCATGGCAGCCCTCTAAATTTAATCTAATCAAGTTTGTGTCAGTAGCCTTACTGGGAAATACATTGCTTGGCGAGTTCTACAAAACAGGCACCCAGAGCCTACCTTTGCATTAGCTGCAAGAGGAGTCTCCTATGAGCCAGTTTTATATTGTTGCACACAGGGGTTTTATGCTTGAACACCAAGATTTCACAAACTGGCCCATAATGGCTACCTATCCATGAGGATGCACTTTTAGATGTGGGACTTGCACCTATCAGCATCCTTTTCTGGCTGGCTGTGATCCAGTTCATTAGGTTTATAATACATTTTACCATTAGCCGCTAGAAATTGCATCTATCCAAACTAAATATTGCACTACTCAGTCTTGGGATGAGAATTACTTTTGGAAAAGATGGTGCAAATATAAGTTAATTTGTCATTAATAATGTTTACCATATCAAGTTTGGCATGCTTGGGGCTAATTCTCTTAAAGAATTGAAGTATCACTGTACCAAGTGTGACCTGTAACTAACTGCTTAACTCTCAGGTTCTTGGTCCTCAAGCAGAGTCCATAAATCGAGTCAAGCTTCATGCTCTCTATACCATGGACTGCTTCTTTAAAGAATTGTTTTTAATATCGGGCAAGAAGCATATGCATTGGACTGTGCTGGTTGCTACTTGTGGGGAACCAAGTACATTTCTGTATCAAAGGTACAGTTCTACTAGACCAGCAGAAAACATTTATAGGATTTACCTCCCACCCTTCCTCTAACTCTCCCCTTTTTCCACCCCAAAGCAACATGATGTTGCACTACTTTGGGTCAGAGGAACCCACTCATTGCACACCCCATGGAAGCAAGTCTTGTCATTGGCTTCAGACAGGCTAAGAAGTCAACAGTCTCCAAAGTACGTCTCTTTGGAGATTACACAGCTCAGGACATCTCCCTAAGTCAGCTAAACGCTATATTAGAGGGCATAATTTTATCAGAACGCAGAAAGCAGACCTTTTACAAAAAACAAACAAACAAAACTCAAAACCTTACCACTTGAGAGTAAGGAAAAAGAAAAATCAAAGCAAATAACCTGGAGTCTTCTGTACTAGCACATTACTAACCCAAGTCCATCAGAAATCTCCCACTTGCCCAACCCTCTAATCCACTCTTCTGCATTGCCCAAGTCCATGCCCTGATAATCCAACCCGACGTAACCAAAGACTGACGCTGCCATGTGAGGCAGACCTGCTGCCCTGTTTGTTATGTGCTGTTTGGCAGCTAACTCTTCACCTAAGACACACAGTATTGCTTTTGTTCCCGGATCGATTGACTGAACCTTTTATAAACAGGAGTAGGGAACTCGAGATTGTCTTGCAAAGGTTCATGGCATGAACCCTTGCATACATCCAGGGATGTACCACTCCACATGGACTTTCTTGCAAACAAAAACACTCACATAAATGCTTACAGAAAATGTTACTGAGGCGAGTTCATCACTTGCTATTTTTCTGCGCTATTTATCTTGTTCTTTTATCAACTCCCATTTGTCACAAGAAACATAGGAGGCACTGCAAGCTTTTCAAAGCCAACACGCACAGTGCTGGTATGTGATGGGCAGCCAGCAGACATTCTCCTATTCTGATAATATCAGAACTCTGTTTTTCTTGTTTTAAAATCATTGTTGTATAATATCAAGGAAACAGCTATATTTTAATCATATACAACATAGAACACTGGGTCATCAAACTGAAAAAAGTTGTTTATAATGCTTACTGTTCTCCATCTTTTTCCTTTTCTCCCTTCCCCATTAATTCCTAAGTTTCATTGATGGTTTCCCCTGGATTTCAGGGATCGGTTCAGTCAGTTCAGCCTGGGCATGTTCCAAGGAGCAGGCTGTGAACTCCTTCACAAGGCAGCTGAGGTTTTCCTTACCTTGATCTAGTTTACCTAGCAGTCACACTAGAAGCAAAATGAGGATGATTGAGCCCTTGAATCTAAGGCAGCGTTGCTACCCTGTTCTAAATAGCCTCATCCCCTCCTGGTTCAGCTCTTTTGAAGCTACTTCACAAGAGCAGCTACCTCCTTGGGAAGCTATTTTAGTAGGGTCTGTTTTGTCTCTTGGCTTTGGAAGAAGTTACAGTGCAAGACTGCAGTACATAACTGTATCCTTTTTCTTCATGAAAAGTATAATTTTCATAGAACTGATAGAAATTTTGTTTTGTTTCATCTCAGGATCTTCACACATCTCCAGTTCCTCAGCAGCTTTACCATCACGTGCACATCACACAACTCTATGACTTCCAGGACCTTTCTCCACTGTAAGAACCAATTCCTTTATGCAGCTTAGCAGCGTCCATGGACATTATTCGGTATTTACCACACTGCTGTAAACAGCATTTAGTCTTCTGATATTTAATACCTTTGAATTTCCCATTTTGCTAACATTGAACAAAATCCCCAAACAGAATCTGGACACTCTAGTTAAAACCACATGCCCAGCAGCAGCTCTGAATCAGTCAGTGTTTTATTTACTCAGTAAGAGAAACTGTTCAGTTCAAAAAAAAATTCTATATTTCTTTTACCCATTCACAAAGTCAAGGCTCTAAAACTCGTGGTAATCCACAGCCAGTCAAATCCCTTGAACAATACAAATTAAACCATTCATTTTGAAACCATTTAGATGTAACACACCTATTAGATGTTGTTAAACACTTGTGTTTACCACTTCATTGTGAACGAAGTTCTGTTCAGCATGGATCATTTTATGTAACTAGAGTCCGTGTGCTTGGCATTTCTCAAAATTTCAGCACTCAAGCCTGTCCATGCACACTTTTTCAGTTAGCTTTTAGTCAACAGTATTAGAAGTTCCTTTACTCCACCCAGGTGTAGGTCCCAGCCCAGAAGAATATACTCACTGCTGTGAAACCCAAGTTTTAAATTTCTTTGCCAACTTTTTCTTTTAGTGCTAATATTACTATTTCTAGCACTCCACTGGCTTTGATGTAGCTGGGCACAGTTACTCTACAAAAACCTTTAAAAGCTTTCCTTAATTACATTTTCTACCCCACCCAACATACACATGCCTGTAAAGGAATTGTCTGAGCAATTGGTATTATCTTCACCCTCTTTGTAGCACCACCTGAAGACACCCACCACCAGTGAACTGTGAATACATCTCCATATTGCCTTTCCTTTTTTGTGTGTTTCTTTCCTGAGAGCTGAGGCTTTGTTGAGTTTGCTGTGCACACGGTTCTGCTGTGCTTGCTGCACACCTGATTTGAAGGTGACCTGCCAGTTTTGTAATCGCTTGGGTTTGCCAGCAGGCTTGCAATGCCCAGCAACAATTATTTCCCTGATGACTGAGCTGTAATTACATGATCTCTCTAGTCTGGTAGAATCTATTTTTTTCTGGTGGAGATTAATCCTGGATCTTTCAACAGAAAGAAGATACTAGTTGTCTGTTAGGATCCTATGACACTTTTAGCCAAGCCATCAAAATTGCAATACCTTAGGGAATGAAATTTTTTTCATCCCAACTGAAACAAATTTATATCTTTTACTGTTTTAGATTTTTATTTTTAAATCAAGTACAGAATTCTTCACATTTCTCTCACCATTTCATCTTTCTACCTCTTCCACAACCATAAAATTTAGCGCTTCATAACAAGGACTTGTACTATGAATGTCTTTTACCTCCACATCCCTTACCAGACGCAAACACACAGATAGGACACTCAGAAATGGTGGGGATGCCAGCAGAAGACCTAGTGTTTTGGGTCTAGGAAAGGTATTTAGCTGTTGATTTCTAACCCTAGTTTTGTAGCCTTTGCCCTCCCTCTGTATCTTTTGTAGTTGGCCTCTTCAGAACCTGCAGATACCCATTTTGTTCAACATTCACATTAAAAAACGTCATAGAATTGTGCATGTGACATGAAACTGGATAACTTCTTCCAAAGTTTTTTGAAAACACAGTTGCCCACATAAACCTTTAGTTAGTGTTCTGAATGCAGTGCAAAACCAGGAGTGGCGTGTAAAGCACACCCGCTGTTTGTTTGCTTTGGATGGAAGGGCTAAAGCTGCAGTATTTTCCCTTGTTAAATATTTTTGAGCATACTTTCTTCCTATCTGTGAATCTTCCATAAATCATCACCATGATTCATTACGTACCTATTAGTTATTTATAACAATATATTCACAGATTAACATGAACAGTTTGGGGCTATGAAATATTCAAAACACTTAATGAGTTGTATGGCACAAGGAATAAGAGCGTGATTGTTTGTTCCATAATTGAAATTTAAATGGGGAAATTACACATCTGAGAGCAAGCAATGCTCAAAATTTTGTTTTGGGAATCATTTCAACACATACTTTTACACCTCAGACAGACTCAAACATATGCTCAGAAAATAGCACCTGCATTGAGAGACTGGGTAGTATTTAGATACTCATAACATTTTGCTGTGTTGCATGCCACCATGTTTTTATAATATTTAATAAGAAAGCTAAAAGACGGTTCTTGTGCACCATAAGCACCCAGAAGGACATTTAACATGGGCTGCTACAGAAGTTATCATACACAGCTAAAAGCAGAGTTACAAGTAGAGCAGCTCAAACCACAGAGGGGACCTACAGTAGCAGGAAACACACACAAGAGTAGGTAACACCAATCCCACAGCTCTCCTGGTACAGGACCAGAATAAGAACTGTGTATGAGCACTCTGCCAGAAGAAACCCACTCCACAGCAGAGGCAGTGTTTTGAGTAGGCTACAGGGAAACACTACTGGATAAGGGCAGCACTTGCTAAAGCAAAAGCCAAGGAGAAACACTGGTTTTGGGCTAGAAGCCACCCTACCCCCTGAGGGAAAGCCCAGGCCAAGCACAAGGAGACCAGGATAAAGTTCCCCAGTACGTGGTGCAGGCTCCACCATCCTCTAGCAGCAAGACTCTAAAACCACTCACCAGCAGCTGTGGACTTCCTGGCTGAGTTGGACACATCTCCAGAAATTTCACACCATCCAAAGCCTGGCACGTCCATCCACAGTTCAGTTAGTGCCTTTTTACATCACTTTTCTCTTTTCAGAGAGTTTAGTGTAAGCACAATCAAGTTTTAAATGCCTCTAGTGAGGTACTTGCTAGGGGAAATACCATCTCCAGCCACTCCAATGTGGCAGAAAGCACTTCTAAAAGCCACCACCTCTCCTTCCCTTCCTGGGCAGCTGCACTAAATACAACAAGCAACAGGTGCCACCAGGGAGACTAATTCCACAAACCAGCCCCACTTTACCTGCTCCTTAAAAGGCTTCAGGTGCTCATAAGCATTGAATTGCAATTCCTACGAGCTTTTGCTCTTTTGGGTTAGGCTGGTGCTACTCAGCCCAAACTAAGGGAAGTTACAATGATGCTACAGCAGCAGTTGGGAGGATCCTAACTGGATGGAAAAATGTCCCTTTGCTTAGAGCAGGAGAAAGCTCTTCCACAGTGGGGTTTTTTGGCAAAGTTTTTTCCTGCTTTCATATAGTTAATACAACTTTGCGCCAAGCCACTGCTGTGGTTCTTGAATGTGGTTAGCCTAGAGGCATGTCAGCACAATGGTGATGCTCCCATATTCTACCACGCAGCTTAGTCAAGGGAAAAACCCCATTTCCAGAGTGTGTTTCCTCTGCAGCCCATCTTCATTTCCAGCTTGCCACAAAAACCCAGCTGGAAACTATCTAGCCTCAACAGCATGACAAGGGAAAAGCACGTTTCTAAATGAACCTGTGGGATGCAAACTGGTCAGGTCATCTACATAACCAACATGCACTCTTCCAATATCTTACCTTCAGGGTTGCCCCCAAAAGGACAGATGTACAGTACAACTGTAACACCACTACAGCCTGGCCTTGGCTAACAGCCTACAGTGCAGGCAGACAAGCAGCAGGCATCACCTCAGCTGCCTAGCTTTCCATTGCCAAATGTGGTCATAACACCAGGACCTCAAAGGCATTGGATCAGACTCAGGTCATACCAGGTGTATGCAGATGCATCTGCATGGACTTCGGGTGGAATGACTCCACCCTTTATATTGTAATGTCACAGAGGAGATGTGAATCAACACCACCAATGCTACTCTTTTACAGTGTCATATTTATTAAGGTTATTAAGTAAATAGGGAATCTGCACTGTTGACTTCAGGAACTGCTTTTCCTGGGGCTAGCCAGCCCTGGCTGTAGCAAAACTATCATTCTCCCTTTTGATTCTTTTTAGGTAAATGGTCAAACTTTACTATGGCCACCCTTAAACATTCAGCATGAAGGATTTCCACGGAACTCGTTGCAGTCCTCATGGCAGGCACAGGAACCACATCCCCCTCCAAAACTCCTCAGCAGCTTTTGTCAGGAGTGGCTAGGGATCGTCCATCTGTCATTAAAGTGTTAATTCGATTCATTAACACAGAAAATATTCACCATTTCCCACTTTGGAGGAGATGGGCTGCGCTGTCCTTTTAATAGAACTCTGCTGGAAATCAAACACAATTTTTATTCAGGGGAATGATTACTGTGTCTTGTTTAATTCTTGCCTAACAAATGTCAGCACTAATGTATTACAGATTATTCAGTCAATTTGATGGTTCCAGGTGAAAGAAAGGAACACAAATCTCTTCTTTTAGTGTAAAAAGGGTCAGCTGGATGACTTCCACTGCAGGAGCCGAGATGAGGCTTGACATGAATCAATCAAGCAGGCTCAATTTTACAGTTATAGTGCCTAATGCCTAAACATGAGCGTATGGGTGGAAATTAGCACCCGATTATGAGCATACATGATCTTCCCTTGGAAGACAATAATATTGGCATTAAGCTTCTCAAGAGGGAAGATGCTGCTGGTTTTTAATATGTCTTAAATTATGTCAGGAAAAACACTGGAACATCACACAAAAGCCACAGTCAGTGTATATTGCTATCTCATAGAGCTGGAGATCTTTACAACAATATTGACACAAGAGCAGGCAAGCAAATGTCAGCCAATATAACATATGAAATACTTAACGTAACCAATTTTCAGCTGTCAATCAGCAGGGAATAATGACTGATGCAAGGAATCAATACACCACAATTGAATTCCAGCTCACAAACTTGTTTCGTTCTGCGCTATAAAAGACTGTCAAATGTCACACCCCAAGAGATGCAACAGGATTCCAAAGATTTATTTATTTCAAGCTCTGAAGTCTATTAGCAATAGTGCTCCTCGTGCTATTGGAAAAAGAGCTTTGATGACATTAAATTTTCAGAAATGACAACCCATTGCATCGGGAGCCAATTAATTATACCATTTAAAATCATATTTCTCCAACCCTCCACCATTTTGCTAATAAGTAATTACACATAATTATATTTAAACAAATTATTGTGACTTTAAAGCTGCAAATATTTGATTGCATTATACAGTGTCTTAACCAAATATTTTCAAACAAGTTGTTTTGTACTTTGGACAAAAATAATATAAAAAGAAAGCTCACTCTGTACTTGGGTCCATTTCATTCAGATAGCTTAAATGTTCAAATTAGAAGATACTGCTCTCTCAGCTGAATGAGTAAAATTTACTATAGAAGTGGAAGGAGCTGTGTATTACCCTGTATATTATCCTGTACTGTTTTTTTCTTTTTTATTTAATAAAGGCAATGGAAAAAATACTCATTTTGATACTCTGCAGTACTGTAGTCTGATCAAAGGCAACAGATACATCGAAAGGAAAGAATGAGAGGATGCAAAGATGAGGACTGCAAGAGCCGTAATATCCAAAGAGTATATATTGTCTACATAAAAACGTGGAATATACCCATCATTTACACAGACAAATGAAATCCATAGGAGGCTGATTGTAAAGTATCTGAAACATAAAAATATACTTGTTCCATAACTTAATATAGTTTTGGTAATAGACGACCCTTCACCGCTTCTTTCCTGACTTCTGCCTATTGTAACTTTCCATTTTTTCCTTTCTGCAATCCGTCCTTATAAAAGGAAAATGGGATGGCAGTAGCTCCTTCCTCTCTGGTTAGGTCTGGTTAGCTCCCCGTAGCTGGGGAGGCTGTGTGCAAGAGTGGGTACCAGCCTGCATTTTGACAGTGGAATCTGGCCTACAGTAATTATAAAACTATTAAAATTAGCATATTTTCTTTACCTGAGGCTGACAGTTAATTAAAATCTGACAGTACAATGTATACAGAAGATAAACACTACTGTATTTTCTTTCCAATACATGGATATATAGTAATTCATTTAAGACAGAGAAGCTCATGCTGTTGAATGTGCTTATTAAAAACAGCAAGGAAGGTCAGAGGCAGTGCTTGCTGTATCCTTCATTTGTTCTTCACTGAAAATGATATAACTGAACTGCAAAAGTTGAGATTGAAAACCCGCTAGCATGTTGTCTAATTTCAGCCACAGAGGCTGCTGTGCACTCCATGACTTTATGAGGGAATAAGATTATAGGTCACAAGAGCTTCTTTATTTCCCACCTGTAGATTCTAACAACATTTTATTAAGGATTTTCCCATCTTTTCTCTCTGACCTACTGGGGACAAAATTCTAACAGCTGTTACGGGACCCGTATTGAAGCAGCATTAACATAGATTAGCAGTTCTGGAAAGTAGTATCGTTTTATCAGGACTGTATTTATGACTGCTAACTAATATTTTTACAGCGGTTGTAAGATAAACACAGCATATCATTATGTAAACAGGAAAAAAGGCATTTAATACAGTTAAACACAATGCATCATGCTTGTTTTGTCTAAAATCACACTAAGCTGCGTTTGAAGGTTTAATACTCATTTGCAAAACAAACACTTGGGTACCCCATGCACTTATATATTTATTGCTGTTGTTTCTATTGCATGTGGAGGTTATCGATTTCTTATTAATCATGTAGAGTCTATGTGCGCTAATACACCCAGGTAGAGGTAGAACTTCTGCCAAACGTTGAATTCCATTAATACACACCAAGTGCTCAGACTTTCCTTTACCACTTCAGTGTAGTTTTTTTTCCCTGAGGACTGCAAGGTTAGGACCTTGCTAGTTTATTGCAGAAACAATAATCTTTGTTATCGACGTAGCTTGTTATGCAAGATTTTTTTATTCACACAGATCCAACAGAAAGAGGAAGAGAGAAAGAGGAAGAAAGAGGGATAATAAAGAGAATAAGAAGGAGGAGGAAAAGGAGGAGGAGGTGGGGAAGGAAGGACAAAAAAGAACAGCTGTACTATGATGTTATAAATTTGTAAACTGATTCTCTGCGAATCATCCAAAAGAAGCCTGTTTTTCTATCTCCCTGTCTTCCAGGAAGCACAAAGTAGATGTCGAGTATATCTACAATGAAGCTTTTCAGCAACTTATCTATGTGCCTTCGTGATGGAAAAACCCAAACAGCTTTCTAAAAGTTTATGTGAGTCATCCTGAAGACTTGGATAGATTCTTTTTTGACATTATCTTTCTTAGTGCAGTTTCTAGGCTAATCAAGTTGTATTATTATTGCACTAGTTAGGAAACTCAAAACAAGGACATACAAAGTAACATCAGAAGCAAGACTAGGATGCTACGTATGCCTTGCAACATTTAACTGGCCTGTTTTACCCTCCCCAGAGACCCATTTTAGCTGATAGGAAAATAAGATGTTGTCAGTTTTCACATTATTAAGACTGATAAAGAACTGAGAGAAAAAGTAGATAGGCGCAAACAGGGTTGCAAGGATGCTGCACAATACAGTGAGAATTTTTGGGATGCCACAATAATCACATAGAATCATAGAACTGTGGAATCGTTTAGGTTGGAAAAGACCTTTAAGATCATGAAGTCCAACCATGAGCCTAACTCTACCAAGTCCACTGCTAAACCTAAGCACCACATCTACACAATTTTTAAACATGACCAGAGATAGTGATTCAACCACTTCCCTGGGAAGCCTGTTAAATCAGAGCTGAGTTCCAATTTTCAGGTTTTGTTTGAGTACCTGAGTAGGACAGACAGGTTTCAAAAAATTTGACACCTAACGTAATGAGATACTTTGAAAATCCTTCCATAATTAAATACAATATGGCATGAGTTACTCAGTACTACTGAAAATCTGGCTGTGTGTGTAATTGTGCTCTCTCAGTAATCTGAGGGATATGGACAGATGTGACCAATAACAAAACCACAATACAATAAAACAATTATACGTTACTTTAACGTGTGATTAGAAGTTATTTGTCCTTAGACCCCAGTTCAGCTCATTAGTCTCCAAACTGTCCCAGACCAGGGATGCCAAACTTTTGAAAGATACTTCTCAAAAAGAGAGCATCTGGATGCTGGCAGGTGCTGGAGCCAGTTCTGCTCACTCCTTTAGGTGGGCTTCCCAACATCTATCAGTTGTCATACCACTGATAGATTCTCTGGGCTGGACATACCTTTTACTTACAGTTGCTCAAACATTCACCTGCATTTTTGATCTCTAATCCCCTTGAAAGTAAATTCAGGACCCAATACTTGATTACAGGACATTGGCAGAAGTAAAAAGAGCTGTATTTTTTTCTCATTAGGACATTAGGTATTAGACTCATCTTGGCTTTCCTTCCAAAATTGCATCATTATTTTGAACCTTTTAGATGTTTTAATAAAGGCCCCCAGTCTCTGCTGTGGAGTGGAAATAGGATTCCTTTGACATGACTGCTGGGAACATTTCCTGCATTTTCCTCTAGATCTTTCTTGGAGCACTGTAGAAATGACTATGGCATTTTTCTATCTGTCTGGCATCAGCAGAAAACAGCAGAAACATTCTTTACCCAGCGGGAAGTGGGAAGAGGGTAATAGCACAGGCATCATCTGGGGTAGGAAGGAGTGCCTCATCGTGCTTTAAGCAGAACAGACAAATGGTGAACTAGCATGGCTTGCCCCCAAATCCTGTCTTATGAAACCCTGACTCGGGCTATATCTGCTGTAGGAAGCTCGAGCTGGCTCAGGTCAAGTTCCTGAAGTTTGAGGTGCGTATTGGAGCCTGGCTGGAGCCTCTGACCTGCCAGTCAGATGCCAGCATGGGTCTCCCAGGCAGCCCAAGGTTTGTTTTCAGCGCTTGCTTTCTGGGGTTTTGTCACTGTTGTTGTTGCTGCTGCTATTGTACTATTTTGGTGGGATGCAAAGTATTCCCTTTGCTGCTAAAGCTGGTCCTGTTGCTTTAGGTATAATTCATGGGTACTACAGAAACATATAGTAACATATTACTGTCCTGAAAATTCAGGTCTAATGTACCTAATGTTTTTGACCAGATGAAATTGTACTCAGTCTGCCAGAAACCTTTGCCACTAGACCCCTTCTTGCTCTGAAGTCATCAAACCACTTCAAACAGATTGAAGTAGAACAGTCTCTTGTAAAACATAGACAAACTGCTCATGCTGCTATATGATTTTCTGTTAACGTCAATTTTGCATTAAGAAACTGTTTTGACTAAGCAAAGAAACTTAATACAAGCCAAGGTATATGTCCATAATTTTAGGGTTTAATAAACTTCACCGATTTTGTGAGTTAAGTCAAACTCTTTGACTCTTACTGCTATTTATTTCATGAGCCATTAAATATCACTGGCTGTATGTGCAGAGTGGAGAGGACAGAAGTGCAAGAAATAAGAACTGGGCTTCAGCTTCTTAACCACATTTAGTTAAGAAGAACCTTGGTTTTTGTAGCTCTAATAAAAAATTATGTATCTAAGCCTAGAAATTAAGACTGCTGTACTATGTTCTCATGCTAAAAAATCCCTGACACAGTAACAGCAGCAAGGTATGTGAGGTCAGCATGTTAACATAGACACTTACTTTTCTAAACTAGTAATTATTTCTGTGGATTTGGGTCAAAGCTTGAAGATTACCTTGGGCCTAATTTAATTGGTTATTAAAACCTAATTGGGCCTTCTATACAAAGATGCCTCCCAATGAAGTAATGGGATAAGCCAATACATTATCCTGTAACTAGTTAGCAATTCTTCTATGTGCTTTTTCAGTATAGTATATTCTTTAAAGTACACACTTGAAAAAAAAAAGGTATTTACAGACTGGTGTGTGCAAATGAAGAATATTTTTTTCTGAGAACTACTGAAGGGCTTGCTTCTGTGGTTTTCACTTTCTTCTTTTTTGCTTGGTGTCAGAGGTTCCTATAGCATTATCCCTTAGTTGAGAGAAAACTGTTAACAGTAGTTAAAAATAAAAATTCCCTGCAAGAAGGTGTGTTTTTGTAGCTTTGAGTAATAGAAGACACAAAGCAGTAGTTCCAGATGAACTACCAAAGACTTACACCATCAATGACAACTAAAGATCACTCAGTGGCAAAATGTAATAATATTTAAAAAATCAGTTAATGTAGCCAGTCCTTTCACCAGAGCTTCAGACATTATGGTCATAAACAATTTGTAAGCCCTGTCATTCGTTTTAATCATTCAGAAGATAATCGTAATGGTCTTCCTGTTATATATTTTGCTTTAGCACTTTTGGTTTTACGTCCTTAAAGGATCACCAGCTTGTTAAAAGGCCCAGCTATGTTATAATGTGTAATACCCAGTAAAACCATCCTAATCTACAACACTGTGTGGAAACCATTTCATCCCTCTAATGACTGTATTTCCTAGTATAGGTGGGTAGCATATAATCATCTCTTCTACAGGAACTGAATTAACCAGGGAGAAATTCTCTGAGCTACAGGCTCTTCTGTGGAATGCTCTTTTGCATGATATGAAAATACTTCTAAACATGGTTATCCTTTAATTATAAAAATAGGTAACAAAAACTCCTGCAGAGCAAAAGTTATCCAAATAATTAGACAACATATTATACTGTGTGCAAACCCAACACATCATACACAGGTATGTTTGCATCCATGACAAAAAGATAAAATAACAACGTCATTCTCCTACCTTGGTTTAACAGCTTACAGATTTATGTTGTAAGTTAATTCCTGGCTTCACTCATGATCTTAGGCTACCTGTGAAAATCGCTTGTAGAGTTCAAGTGAAATATTAGGATTTTCCCATGGGCTTATAGGATGCATATGCAACTTTAAAAATTCTATTTTATGCTCTTTCCACTTAGCTTGTCTCAGCATGTATACTGATAACCCTCTTTTGTAACACTGGTGGGTGCAATAATATATCCAGATTTATCCTACAGGATCTAATCACTAAAGCTGGGGAAGGAACAATGATTGACCATCTACTCAGTGCTGGGAGATGGGATCTCTGAACTAAGGGAACTAAAATCAGAGAAAATTTTCCTTGCTAGACCTGCCTATTCCCAGCTATCTCTCCCCGCCCTCTTCCAGCCAGCCCAAGACAGTGGAGACCACGTGTTTTTCACTGCTCTGTTTAGTGACTGGGAAAACAAAGCCAAGACAAAGGCAGTGGTAGCTTATTGCTGGCTTATTCCATCTTATGGTGGGAATAATTCATCTGTTGGCTGAGCAGAAGGTTTCTGCACACTGTAAAGCTCCACATACATGAAACCTGACCTGTGGGCATAAACCACTTAAGTTCCCCAAGTCATCCTCCAGTGATAAAGAGTAAGTAAATAAGGCCTTTGCTGTTCTCTTCAGCAGCATAATTTTTATGACAGCACATGCCCTCTTTCATGAAGCCAAAAACACATAAACGTACTCCATTCTATGGACCGAATAAACAGCAAAGCATATTGTTTTAAATAATACCAAGAGCTAAAGATCACTTTCCGTTTTATCAGTGTCAAATTCTGAACTTACCTAACCAGACTAACTTTATGAAGATTCAGGACTTAATCAACACAATGAAATAAGTATGTTTGCGCATTGCTTGGTTTCAGATATAACACTATGTCCAGGATACTGTTAGGATCATGGCAGGGAGGCTTTTCAAAGTAGAACAGACATCTCTCTTGCCTGTGAAAGAAAACCCAAGAAAAAATAATAAATAATATTGAATCCTGAGTTTGTCTCACTAGGAATAATTACTACTGTTCTGATTGTCCCTAAGTCTTGTTATTGATTAAACCAGCACCCTGAAAAACTGTTTCTGATGATCCCATTGTTGAGATTGCAGATCTAGTGAAAAATACAAAGACTTGCTGCTGCTCTCTGGCTGTTATCATCCTCTTCACCCTCTCCTCCCATGCTAGCTTCACTTTTCACGGCAGAGATACACCATTAGCTGAAAGAGAGCATCAGAGAAAGCTGACTAATTTTCATAAATATAAAAAGCTTCTTTTCTTCAGTCTGGTTCTCATCTATGAAATGGTCATTTTTATGTGTTGGCCCTGGCACTGAGTCATGGATCTCCAGGCTGAGTAATAAGGCCATGAAGTCTATGGTATTAGGCTTTTAAATTAAATATATAAATCCAGCTTTTACTCTTCTTAAAATAAATACATTAAATAGGGGAGAAAAAAAAATAGTTTTTTCTTCTCCACTTGCTTTCATAAATGTACAGGACATGCAACCTGGGACTTTCAGGTAAGCTCTCAAGCCATTGCCTAAGGAGTTTTCAGATGTGACTCATAAGTATATTCTGTTCATTGTACCTTTTCTTATTGTTCTGATTGCTTTTAGATATGTTTATACTAAATAGAAACTGCTCTTCAATACTTGTTAAAACCAGTCTGGATCTACTAAAAAAGAAATCACATTTTTCACAGCATTCTACAACACGCATTAGTCATACAAAGATATTAAAAATGAATATTTTATTAATATTAAAATATTAGTAAAATATCCAAATAGTTTTCTGATAATTGGCATTGATCAGGTATTTATTTATCCAGTTTAAGAACAGAATAGGTTTTCATTCCTTAATTTAAAAATTATTCACCTCAATGTTACAAAAAATACTTTGCTTGGATTAGATTTGCTTTCATATTATTATTTAGAGTCTAAGCCTCCAAACCACGCAAGGTTTCCTCTCACCTGATAAAAGTCTCTTCCATTTTTGTTCATACACTATGCATTGACTCATAACCACTAAGTAATTTTTTTTTTTCTCCTTCCTTTTTTGGGTCAAGATTTTCCAGACAATATTTCCTTTTCATTTTTATGGCATTTCCATGGCATGCTCAACTTTCAAGAGTAGGGTTTCTGCAGCTAATCTGTATTTTTAAAGGCAGTTTACCTGGCTCTTTAAAAAAAAAAAGGTATGAACATGACATGTACTCTAGCACATCAGCTCTCTGATAACCTGCTTCCAGGTTATCGCAATCCTTGCAGCAGAAAATGCGGCTGTGTCTCCCAGGCACTCACATATCATATTAATATGTAAGAATATCTACTTTTCCCTACACCCCATTTAAACCTGAGGAGCCTTTTAAACAGTAGCAAAGCTCTCTGCAAATCATTGCTTAAAAGGCTTTATCAGGTGGAGAAGAAACAGGTCTCACCAGCAATTCGTGTTCTTTGAGCATCTCACTGCTGCGTCACAGTGGGACCGTGCCTGCTGACGCTGAGCAGCAAGCATTCCTGGGAGGCAGGGAGGGCCACCGAAAGCCACGTGGCTATTATTAGGGGGAAGAAAAAATAGCAGGACCTGGATTGGCAAAGCTTCTTGAAAGGCATGATTATTTGATTTTAAAGCACTTCACTGAGATTTCAGGTTTGATAGCATTCTGAGTTGCGTGCAACATTTCTGAGTTTTATAGGTGTGTTAACGTTTTTATGTGTGCAAATATTTATACTGAGAGAC
Organism: Eurystomus gularis; assembly: GCA_013400335.1. Lineage (NCBI taxonomy): Eukaryota > Metazoa > Chordata > Aves > Coraciiformes > Coraciidae > Eurystomus > Eurystomus gularis. The sequence goes on from VZZY01013615.1 coordinate 82,165, forward strand.
AGGCAAAAGCACGGGGTAACTGTAAGATCCGTTCTTGCTATAGAAAAAGAAAAAAAGAAAAAAAAAATGAAAGGACCAATGCACAAATATTCAGGTGCAAAGCATGCTAGATGAGAAAAATAAAGCTTCATACTGGTTATAGTCTATGTATCAAACATTTACTTTAGCTATCCAGTGCAAAAACGTGGCAATTTGCACTAATTAAATGCAAACAGGGCTCATAACAAAGAGTACACAAAAATACCTAAAGTGCAAATCTTCTGTCTTCCTCAGAATAACTAGTGGCTTTCCCCTAAATGTGTGTTTGTACCTCTCTAGAATTAAAAGGAAAAAACATGGGTAGCCAGGGCAAGTACTCAGAACGTTCCCTGTGGAAAAGAGAAGGTAATACAGTGTAAAACTAATGGCAGTCACTGTCACCTGAAAAGAGTCAGTTCATAGGGGTTTTTTTTAGCTCTGTTGGAATGATACGGCATTTGCCTGTACCAAGAGCGCTCCTGCCCCACTGTTTCCAGAAACAGCTATCTCAAGAAGACATTTCTGTTTTAATCCATTTTCCTTCTCTGGCTGTTTCCCCAAAGTTAGAGAAGGACTTGGGGGGATAGGTGGATGAAAAGCTGGACATGAGCCGGTAATGAGTGCCCATGGCCCAGAAAGTCAACCATATCCTAGTGCATCACAAAAAGTGTGGCCAGCAGGTCAAGGGAGGTGACTCTGCTGCTCTACTCCACTCTAGTGAGACCTCACCTGGAGTACTATGTCCAGCCCTGGAGCCCCCAGCACAAGAAAGAAGTGGACCTGTTGGAGCAAGTCCAGAGGAGACCCACAAAAATGATGAGAGGGCAGGAACACCTCTCCTATGAAGAAAGGTTGAGAGTGTTGAAACTGTTTAGCCTGGAGAAGAGAAGGCTCTGGGGAGACCTTACTGTGGCCTTTCAGTTTTTAAAGGGGGCCTGTGATAAAGATGGCGACAGTCTTTTTAGCAGGGCCTGTTGTGAACGTAGTGGTGGTTTAAAACTAAAAGAGAATAGATTTAGACTATTTATAAGGAAGAAGTTTTTTACAACGAGGGTGGTGAAACAATGGCACAGGTTGCCCAGAGAGGTGGTCAGTGTCCCATCCCTGGAAACATTCAAGATCAGATTGGATGGGGCTCTGAGCGACTGGATCTAGTTGAACAGGTCCTTGCTTTTGCAGAGGAGTTGGACTAATGACCTTTAAAGGTGCATTGCAACCCAAAGCATTCTGCGATTTCCCAGCAAAGAGTTTATGACTGGATTAAATCAGAAGTTGTGTGTCGAAGTTCCCAAACAGGAGAAAAAGAAAAGAAAAAAGGTAGTACTTCAAAATAGTACGTGGTATCACACATAAGTTGAATGTCTCGTCAGACCCATTTTAGGGACTTGGCATCAAGGATGTGGCCTCTAGCACAGATTCAATGTAGAATAGAACCCTGAGAAGTGTTAAAAATTACAGTTCAACAAATTCATGTGATTAATTAACTTTTGCCTTCACAGTATTTTTTAGTTTTCCTCTTTTAAATCATTTCATGTCAGCATTTCATAGGACCCAGAGCACTTTTTTTTCTTCTCTGCCTCACTTTTTGGAAAGCATTCCTCTCCTTCCTTTGCCTTCATATTGTGTTATTTCTGACCTCTTGCTCATCTTTTATTACACTCCTGTTCCTAGCTCTATTATTCAAGCTGATATTGCAGCTGTGATTTCTATTTTTTCTTTGCCCTTTTTGGCTTTGCCAGGCATTTCATTAGCAGACTCATGGGGAGCATTTATACTGTCTCTCTGCCATGACAGAGTTCAGTGGGATTTACTAAAACTGATTCCTTGGCTATATCTGCTTCCAGTTACGATTAGAAACCTCTTTCCACTGAAGCGCATCGAAGAGATCAAATTCAGATCTGGTGAAAGCACGCACGAGCACAGGGAGGCACAGAAGCCATCAGTGGAGGTGCAGCTTCTTAGACCACATCTCGACTTGGACCACAGCACATCAGTAAAAATCTCCCCCAGATAAACTACATTTTAAGTCCAAACACTGTTCCTGAAGGTCATCCTGCAGGAGCAAATTCATGTGCCCTGCAGAATAACTTGTGATATCAGAGCTCAGATACTGTGATCCAACAGCGAAGTGCCACAATCATCTGAAATAACTCGCAGATGGGTTTTTATTTAGAGCTTTTCAGGTCAATATATTTATTTTGCCAAAGGAAAGCTAAACACAGAGACTTTTCTGCAGAAAAACATAGTAGCTAAGATATTGGTGCATTCATCCCCTTTTTTTTCCTTGTGCCACACAGGTTCCCTGTTCAGTTCTCCTCTCCTGCAGCTTCCCTGCTCCCACATACCTTCATAACTTTCCTTCTGCCCTTTTTTTTTTTTTTTTCTTCTCTCCCCCCCCCTTTGTTGCCTTTTAAGCTTACTGAAAATAATGAACTCCTGTGGCCTTCAACCTTTCTAATGTCTCTGCTTATTTCTGTAAGTTAGTTTTGGCTGTTAGGTTATGTTATAATGTTCCAGCACAGATATTCTTTTTGTGATGACAGTAAATAAGATACACACAGACTTTTCTGTTTATTTTTTCAGCTGTTCATTTATAGTAAATTTTAATAAAAACTGTGAAACAATTTTGTTCCATGGGGGAGGCTTGACACACATGTAGAACAATAATGTGCCAAAAATGCGTTGTTATGATCTTTCAGATGGGTACTGTCACTAGGAGGGGTCTGCACTTCAGTTAGTACGAACATGATAAAGTATGAACAGTACAGCTGCATGCTCCCTTTGGATAATGCTGCAAAACATATGGAAAACGTTTCCTGACTTATGAAAAATAATATTGGGGCAGAATATAGTAAAGGGACTGGGTCAAAAGGGTGCATAAAACGTTAGCACAAACCTTTAGTGCAATTTTGTAGTCATAAATTCCCTACTAATGAAATGTAAATGTAATTCTTACAGCCCCTCCATGTTTGAAAAATCTATAGTGTTAATAAAGTGACATAGTTAGAAGTCTATATGGGACCTTATTTATTCATTATTTATTTTAAGAGATGGCCCTGAATCTAAACATTCCCTTTGGGAAAGTTTGGATTGTGATTTATGTTCAAATCTGTACTTTTCTGGCTGGGACCCATTCCTAATTCTGCTGGGTTTGCACACCCATGTGCCGCCTTGTTTAATCCATCTTGCACAAAGCTGGATGTTGAGCTGGCAGCCCCGCAAGTCCCCCTTGGGGCCACCAGCTGGGCCCCTTCTCCCTGTAGAGCAGGGCCCGGAGCCATGGCATCTTTGGCTGGACCTGCTTACATGCCCTGGTGAGGTCTCCAGCCTTCCTCACTCGCTTTTTATAGTTTTGCAGGGTTTTGTTCCCCCAGAGTCATGCTGGGAACGGCGAAGGAGGTCCTCTCATGTGCAGTGCCCTATACCCTCTCTCCTTCTGTGAGGAGAAGCTCTGATGGAAAAGCCCTCCCTCCACCTCAGGCTTGGATGGGATTTAGCAGGAGGTTGGCACCCCACACCTCAGCCTCTACTGGCTCCATCTAACAGAGGGCTTTTGATCCTCTCCAAGGAGAACCAAACCCGAAAGTGGAACCAAAACCAAGAAGCGGATAAAATTACCTCGCTGATACAGAGGATCACACAAGTGCCTGGGCTAGAGGGGGTGATTCCCAGATAAAAAATTAAACCAAAAGTCACTAGTGGGAGTTAAGCAGCAGGAGCCCGACCCTGCACTTGATAAGCCCAGCGCTGATTTAACAAATCTCCTGGGTGGCTGCAGCAGTCCCCACCGGATTTGGTCCCATGACACTCACCAGCAAAATGGTCAGAAAACAAGTCAGCATGAAGCATGGTAGAAAATACCTCTGAAGTAAAAAACCCCCTCATTTCAGGCCTCAGAAGGACTAAACCTTTTTAATGATTATGATTGAGTATTTCTTACTTGGGGTAAGAGGCACGAGGCATGGGATGTAAGCACTTCTCTGTACTCTAAATTGACTCTGTCACCTTTCTGTGGTTTTTACTTGTTTTCTAATCGCTCACTTGATCCTACCAAAAATAAACTAGCACAATCAATGAAATAGGTAGACCGTGGGAGCAGTGAATATCCACATGATTAAGGGTTTTCAGGCTTAGGTCCTAAATAACCATAATTGCCACTCTATTATCTACAGAGTTAGAGAACAGAGAAAGGTAAAGAAAGAAGTTGTTACTGGGAATTTATGATAAAAAGCCTGTCCTCACACAGGAGCAACTATACTCACTCTTTCAGATAGCAATAATTAAATTCCAATAATTGAATTAAAACAAGAAAAAGTAGGGTAAATAGTAGAAACAAAGAATACTCTTCATATTACTTTTCCACAGCATGAAGATTCGTCAAAAAGGTCCATTCTGGCCCAGAAAGCTTCATCTGGTACTAAGGCAGGAGAGACACCTGCAAACAGCTACCTGCAATGTCCAGTATGAGACTTCTGCTCTGGATTATCCTCTGTGAACAGCAGAGAGATACCAGGACAAATATGTTTTCGAGGCTAAATTTTTGTCTCACACTTGTGTTAGGATGCTGTTAGGGTCCTAAACTGCATTTATGCATGTAAGAGATGATGTGGGATACTGTACCACGCGGCTGATGTGCAGTCAAAAATAGTCAGTGCTAGAGTGGCCACTTTAAGTTGCTTAAACCTTCCTGCTCTTACTGATGGGCACGTTCTTCCTAGTCTTTTTCTCATTTATCAAATTTATCATAACGGCCATATGGGAGTGTTGAAAAGAGGTATGGTGAATTGGGTATTATCCTCTCAGTCACTTTTTTTCAGAGTGATGAGTGGCAAAAGAAAACAAAAAGCATTTTCCCTTAAAAGAAAAAAGAACATTTTGCCCTTTTTTATAATTCAACATTACTTATTATTTTTTATAATTCAACATTACTTCTTTACAGCTTTGTTAACATACATATGACCCTTAATGAAGAATATTTTTTGCTGAAACTGAAAAAATGAAACAACTGTAGGTTTTAACATAAATTTTCAGCAAAGTTAAACTCCAGGAATGCTCATAGCAAGAGGGTGATGAAATTAATTGAGATAACTGGCCTGAAGTAGGGTAAGAAACACCATTCATTTCACTTATTTAGTTGCCTATTAAGCTGTTTGGCTGCCTTGTCTCTTTTATTAGGTGAGCTTCACGTGTATTTCTGATTTTACACACTCCGATGCAGTCACCAGAAGCACCTACCCAGCTGTGCCAGCTGTGGGGAGACCTCAGCTGGCATGGCTCTGGGACAAAAATTGTCAGCCTGCCCAAGGCACAGAGTACCAGGGCCCCTCACCTTCCCCAGAATGGTCACTACTCAAGAGTAATTGAATCACCAGTTAGCTGAATGGTTCACAAGCCCATGACAGGAAAAGAAAGAACAAAGAAAGAAAGAAAATTGCTCAGAGAATGAGATACTAAACCAAAATTTTGTGAACAAATTCAGCCGACATACCAAGACCAGACTCAGAATAATTCCTTACTGCTAACAGACATGGAGGTAAAAGTGTAAATTTGTTAACATTTTCATTAATATTTGCATGATCCTTGCAGAGAAAAATGCAGCAGAGGAGCACATCAGAAAATCGCATAGTTTTTGCAAGTGACTACAGCCATATAAATGCACCCTGTTACACACTAAGGGATATTGACCATTGAGAGAAGGGTCCCTCAAGTACCAACTGGTGAAGAAATGAAGCAGCATGTATGCAAGGAATATGGTCACTCTTATCGACCTAGCAGCTGTTTGCCGGTTTTCAACACTGACAGCGCACGTGCTGGATGTAATGACAGCCTGCTCAGTGATACCTGTGCTCCAGAATATTTGGAGAAGGACCAGCTGCTCACTTCGGAGTCAGCTCACTTCTGTTATGAATCTGACTCTCTCTGGAAGTTATTTGATCTGATTAGCACACAGGTGCAAGGAGGCCACGATGGCAATTGTTTAGCCATTACTAGGAAACTTTAGGAAACCTAGAAAGTCTTCCAGAAGAAACTAGGTATGTTAAGATACTAGTAGGAAGAAGAAACTGCCTTTGTTTCAGCAGGGAAACAAGTGGAGAAGATTATCTTTGCCACTTCAGGGCGAGTTTATAAACATCTTATATTCATAAACTAAGATGCAGAAATCCTGTGCCATATTGCTATGAGAAATAAATATGGCAACATGTTTCAATTTCAAATCTAAGGGCTTCATATGACATAAGAGGAGGCCCAGACCTTAGACCTCTCAAAATAGGAGCTAAGGAAGTAAAGACACGGTGCATAGACACTCTCTCTGCCATCTTGGCTGGACCACACTAAAATCTGATCACAACTAAAAAGCCAGTGTAAGAGCAGAATTTATTTACTAGTTGGTGTCTGCATACTACTGTCTAGACTGGTGAAAACCAGCAATACAGGAAGCAGTGGGCATGCTGCTGTGTTGGCACATTCTCTGCAAGACCTGATGAGCTTTTGCTGGGGGAAAGGTGAGGGACAATAGTTGGGAAGCTGATTTTATAGTATGCTTCAGGACCAGAGCACTAACGCTAACAAGGAATTTTGAACAAGAGAGCTGCAGGCAAAGCATTGTCCACATGATGTCTCCTGAAGAGCTGAGGTACTCCCTGCAGTCAAGGGTAGCTGGGTATAGACAAGAGTCTGTGGCCTGTACCATGTTGCCTCACTTTTTTTTCACGGGAGTCATTTCCAGTCATTTATTTCCCGAGATGGTGATTTCATGATTAACGTGGGATATATTAATTAGCTCCTTGTGGTCTGTAGTTCAGTTAAGGAAATACAGAAAACCAGAGGCAGCAGCTGCTAGAAGTCAAGCTCCTTTTTCTTAATATGAAAGAGCAGCCTGGCTCTTACTGGGGCAGTAGCCCTGTCTCCTACAGTTACAGCCCGCTCGGGAAGCACTGGAGTTCAAAAGCATTCTGCAAGGTCCTGGTGTTAGGGTGAGGATATTTGAGTCCTCGACTCCAGTACTTATCCTTTTACAGGACCAAGGATTTCAAATGTAAGCTTCAAATAGCAATTAAAAATAGCAACTAAAAGCATTCTTTAGGTATTTCATGTTGTCCTTGTTCTTTGTCTGTTATACACCTGCCATGGAAAATGTTGGATATGAAAAGTGCAGCAAGTTTTGACAAATGATTTCTTGTTTAATTAGAGGTATGTATGGTTGACATACAATACAAGATGGAAGCCAACAGATTGCTCATGGGACATCCTCAGAGTGCCTGTAATGGGGCTGAGCTTGTAGCTCGTCATTCATGTCTGAGAGCTCTCAGATGAAAGATCTGAGAAAAATAACCCAATTTCAAATATAGATGCATGTTCCTCTTTCACAAAGACGTATCTGTCCTCACTGTGCTGAACCTTGAGGTATTTGTGTTCTATGTCAAAAAACAACAGCTTAGGACAAAATTCAGATTTAAGGCTGTATAGTAGAGGCTGGGTGTATTTCCTTTCCACAGCAAATTGTTGTTATAACTTATATAAAACTTATACATGCATTTGCAGAACAAAGTCCAGCCCCTCTTTTTGTGCATATATAGATTATACATATATACACATACATTAGAGATATATTTTTATAACTATAAAATGGCGGTTTTCTGGTCCATACACTCTTCAAAAAGCAATATGGGGAGGGATGCTGGTCTCTTAGTGCTCCTGCATTATGATCTACTGACCCTGAAAATAGGGTCAGAAGGAGGTCTCACTGCTAACTGGAAAACTAATCAATATAATTCTACCAAAGGGCTGGTACACACCAAGTAATATAGTCCCCTCCCCCTCGGCAAAAGTCTGTGCCTCATTGTGGAGAACACAAATATCACATTTTGATACCCAGGGAAAAGAAAAAATATCAACCAAACACTAAGGTTCATGCTTTGTGAGGCTGGGGATATCACCAAGCCATATCATGGTTCTCAAATTTTAATTCTGAACAATTTGATTGGTTGTGTTTTACAGTTTGGGCTTCATTCCTTAGTGAGAAAAGTAGAATTGTGCCTTTGTTTCCTTCTGCTCTTAAAAATCACAACCAATGATGAAAATTATATTCTTCCTCTGTCCCTTCCCTCCACCCTCCTGCTCTCCCAGTATTACAGTTACACAATGAGAAAAATAAGCCAGTGTTAGGCTATGTCGTACTCACAGTAATGGAGGGTAGCCCCGTGCAGCCTGGAGGGATGCCATCATACACCAGGGCTGCGTTTGATTCTGATCAGGTACTTTTACTGAGAAAAAGAGCAAGACAAAGGGTAAAAGGTCACTGGTGACTAATTTTCTGAAAACCAGCAGCTTGTGTAAGTAATAGAACATTTATTGTATTTCTCTGTCATCCCAGCAATGAGCTAGAAAATCCATAAGAATTCCCAGCACTAGCCTTTATTAAAGTATAGCCCTGGATTAGTTTAATGTCCAATTTAAAGTCACTGCCTGCACCTACTTTACCTACTTTTCTTAAAGAGAGCTATTTTCCCCCAGTTACTTCCCAATTTAAGTTGCCAAGAATATCTTTTCCCTTAATAAAAAGTAAGATTCCATTTATTTTGTACATATATATGTATATGGGTGTGTGTATGTCAAGAAAGAACACTTGAGTGCTGCATTCCTAGTTTAGAATCATTTTCCCCACCCTGAAATATTAAAGCATAATTGGAGCAGGGCAAATACCACAAAATCCAAGCAAAGCCTTCTAGAAAGCAACGCCACAGGACTCACAAACTCCCAACAGTATTTGCACCCATCCCTTTTGCTCTGTGTAAACATTCATATGGTTTCAAAATATTATTTCTCTGAAAGGATGTTCATAGAGCTCAAGTCTGTTGTGGATGAGACAGAAACTGCTAACCTGAGTTCCTCAGGTCCATACCAAAGCCACTGGTCTAAGGCCAATCAGCTTGAAAGGAAGGGGAAAATGCCCCTTTTCCAACAGGAAGCTGCCCAATGCTTGTGATCATTGCACTCCCTGTCTGTAATGATTTGACTGGAGACCCTGAGTGGCTTGGTAGTGCTGGAGATGGCAATCAGTGTTTTTAGTCAATATACTTGACAGCTGTAAACACTGTTATTGGACCTTCAGTGAGATCCTTGAAACACATTAACCCCACAAAATGTAATTACCCTCTAGACTAGACTAGAACAATGAAATATAAACACTCTTCTGTGTTGAGCGAGTGCTTTCCTCTTCCAGAGGGTTTTATTAGACAAAAGGTCTTGCACTGGCTCAGATTTCACTACATCTATGCTTAGATGATCTTCCTGGTGGATCACCTGAATCGTATGTACCCTTCAGAGCGTGCTCTCCCAGCACGCTGTTCTAGAGTGCCTCCATGTGAATTACATCTGAGCAGATTCTGCATTATCTGTATGGGCCACCGAAGTCCTTCAGAAATAAGCACACAGCCCTCTTGCACCTGTAACAGTGACTGCTCTGTGAGTAATCCTGAGCTGCTTGGTAAAAGCCACAACACTGGGGAAAGCTTCCACCATCTGAAACCTACTGTGAGTCTTGAAATGCCTTTCCTCCTGGTAACACGCCTGCGAGGCCATATCTGCAAGCAGAATCTCTGCATAGTGCTGAGTGCCAGTCTCTTCCTTGCATGTCATCTTGCACTTCTCTCTGCCAGTGTTTGGTGCACTTTTCATTGTGAGAACAGGGCAGATGGAAAGAGCTCTCAGGAGAAAGAGGCTCTGCCACGCTAGGTGGTCTTTCACATCAAGCATTTCCAACCTCTCCCCTCTTCCCCTTCAGTGTTTTTCTTTCTGACAAGTGTCATCAGAGTGGTCAGTACTGGAGAATGCATGTTGCTCTTCACTACACCTGCTATTAGTTTTGATTTGCTCCTGTGCTCAGGAACCATGGTGAGAGGTAGAAGGCAAGACCCTACCTGAGTAATACTGGTTCTTCAGGCTCCAGTTTAGGCATTTGCAGCTTTCTTCATTCATTTGCAACCATTATTTTTTGGTCTTTTCTGCTATTGAGGGGCCAGTCTACAGCCAATTTCCTGTACTTGATGGCACTTCCCACTCCTGCCTGAGTTACCAGAGATCATGGGCCATAATCTACTGGGGGAATAAAAAAAGACAATTCGAACAAAATTTTCTTCGGATAATTAAAACTAATGGTCTAAATACCCTCTCATGTCCAGCTCATAATTCATGCTTATGACATCACAGCAGGAAAAGGCAACTGTCTAATAGGAAAGTTTTCCTGTATGGCCAAAGTTAATTAGACAGGTTTCATGTTTTACATTTATTACCTATAACTAATGTAAACTTTCAAACGTATCTGAAATAGAACATTGTAAATTCACAGATTCTGGATTTAGTTTAATGATTTTTTTCTTTCAGGCAGCAAACCTATGAAGTACAATTATTAAAATTAATTAATGGCATTAATTAATGAAATACAATTAATGAAATTGTTTGTGCTCCCATACAAGCCGTCTACTTGGTGGATGTATGATTACACATGCTTTAAGTCAACATGGATGATACTATTAATCAAATTCACAGCTCTTCAGCTCCTGCTTTTTGCTATTTAGTTATTTATAGGAGAAAAAAAAGTATGATTAAAGCTTGTAGTTAGAGCTAAAAAAAGCACAAGAAGTGTAACATATGAATATACAAATATACAAATGACTGTTTCAGTAGTCAGTATGATGGTGACTATAATTCTGTGACCTAGAATGGTTTTCAAGTGAACAAAAGATGCAGAAACAACAGAAATTTGTAAAGTAAGGTATATTGTCCTTTTTCAGGAGTGCTGCTGCATGGAAACCTTTTTTATTTTTGCCAGAGGAAATCCCGTCACAAAACACACAATAAAAGAGACAACCTGTTCACCTAACACCAACAGAAGCCAATTGTTTCGGGCAACGTTCAGGAAAACTGAACCTGCCAACATGGCGACTTCAGAAAGGAGGAAATGCCCAAAGAGAAAATTTTGTTCTAATATCTTATACAGATCACACATTAAAATTGCTCTGCATTTAATTTTGATCCTGAAAACTTCCAGTTCAAGAGACAGCAAAGTGCAGTTGTTACTCTCCTATCTCACCCCATTCAAATCTCTGCTCTTCAGAGAGTGGACAGGGTGGAGAATATGTCCAGGTGCTAAAAGCAAGCAAAATTTACCAAGGCAGGAGCCCCAGGAGACATTACCAGCTGGTTACAATTACCAAGGTTCAAAACTTGAGTTAAAGGAAGTAAGATGGTAGATGGAACTGAGCAGGAGGCAACAATAAACTAATATGGTTTTGAAAGGAGACAGAAAACTAAGTAGAAATGGGAGTATTCAAGTACTGGATATAATCTGGGGCATATTAAGTGGAAGAAATAAATCAAGCAATAGCTTCAAGCACATGGTACAGAGCTGTGCTTTCCTTTATAATTTGTGAAATGATAGCAATTTTTGACAGAGTTTTTAAGAATCAGCTGGACACATATTGGAGATGAAGAGGTAAATCTGCAAGCTCACACCACTGAAAATCTGGAAAGCCTGACAGAAGTACTCTTACAACAGCATGAGGCCTGAGTTTAAGCAGCCTCAGGCCAATATAGTGCATCCAGAGATTACTAAAGCATTAGATATGACAGTTCCAGTTACATGTTAACTAGAAGCAAACAGTACTTTTTTGTGAAAAATGACAAATAATGTTAAAAATAATTTAAAAGAGAGAGAAAAATACTGTATGTGAAAAGACCATGTTTTAAACATGAACGAGATTGAATGGTGTATGGAATAGCAGTTTAGAATGTATGAAATCAGAAGAAAAAAAGAAAAACACAATTAGCGCCAAGAAAAGAACACATCCTTTAAGCACAATGTAGGACTGTAATGAACTGTGGCTCTGGTCATGGAGCACAAACATGGAGCATGTTTGTGCTTCCACCCATGCAAAGCAACTCTCAAGAAAGAGATCTTAATAAAACTGAAGCCCCGTGCCTACTAAATGTAAGCAGCAAAATATCCAGTGATGTCATGAGATGGGGAAGACTGGATAAAAGGTGCTTTTTTCAAAGGAACCATTTTCTGTTAGAAAGTGTCAAAACCTATTTTAATCATGCAAATACAGCTCTTGATTAAAGTTTTGGTCAAAACATGTAGAAAGAATGGCTAATAACCAACAGTTGGGACATACGTATGAATTGTGGGAAGGTATTAAACTGATTTCTCTGTACTGATGATGAACTTTGGATAAATAATTATTTGACTAGAAAAAGATAGACTGATTATATAATCTAGTGATTTGGGCACTTATCCAGAATGGGACAAAGTCAGAAACTTGATCCCATATCCCCATAGGTCTCCAATGAGCACTCTAGCCACTAAGTTATTGATTTTACTGAATTAACCTGCATATATTGAATTAACCTTACACATATATTCATCTGCTGTCCTAAGCCCCTCCATTATACTCACAAGCAGGATATTTTTTAAAATTTCCAGTTTTATTCTGAGAAGAAAAAAAAATCTATCCTATTTGCTTCACAACATCATAAAAAGTTGTAAATAAAAGTACAAACGTTACAGGAATAGTCAAGAATTATTATGCATGGATTTTTTTCTCAAGTATCTTAGAAGCAAGAGGTCACCAAGAAGATCATGAGGCCCCTTATGGCTGATGACAAGACTAATTTGTTGACAGAAGATTTAGCATTACTTAAGAATTATATGAATTCTTTTTATCAAAGGGAAAAATGGCTGATAGATACCAGCAACAGATTTATTTCCCTAAGGAGGAAGAAGAAATACTAAAGGAAATCAATATCAGATCAGAACAAGTGATTGAGAAATGTGAATGTCCTAGTTGCAGGAAAAAAAAAGAAGTTTCATATGGCATTTTTTCCCTCAAAAAGACTACAACTCTAGTCTTAGCATTCTTAGAATTTGAAAAATAGAGAAGTAAGACTAAAGAAATTCAGAAAGATTCAAACTAATTGGTTTGCATCAGGAGCATATCCAGATGAATAATATTTCAAAAAAGTTTGTTAAGACATACTGGATGGGAGATTACATTTTTCACTTTTTAGCTACTTCATCCCGTTTTAAAGAAAAGAAACCAGGATGTGAAAGTGGGAGAGTTTCACAGCAAAGAAGCTCCTGGGCTGGGCTTGTGATCCATCAAGATCAAGATCTAGCTATCCTCATTGTCAGCTGAGGGAGAAACAGGCACAGTCCTCACAGGTGAGCAAGCTGGAGGCAGCTGGAGTCTTGTCCTCAGAGCTGATCTGTGCTTTTTGTTGTTCATTTGGAAACCAAGCTCCTACGTCATTCTCATAAGTATTTTCCCATTTGATTTCCTTTCCCTCCAACAATCTCCCTCAAAGTAATCACAGGCTTTGTGTACACAGAGCAGAGAGGAGGCAGATATTATTGCAGAAAACACAGGAGGAAAATAAACTCCTTCTTAAATAAACTTCTCCTGAAGCAACCACTAAGATTAGTCTTTCAAAAAGTGGAGTGTGATTGATAGTGTCTGGTTACAGTATGATAGTTCTGCCCAAAACAGAGCCAAGCTTTGCAAAACTACCCCTGTTTAACATACCTCTTCTTACAAGTATTCAATATAAGATAAACTAATTATGAGTTTTGAGCACTTCCATCACATAATGACTTCTTAGACTTCAATACTGCTGAAACCTGAGAGATGGCCATCAGGAACTGAGGCCTTTAAAGACAAATACCAGGATTTGACATGTTTTTTAACTTGTAAGTTGTCCTCACAGCATAGTCTAGGAAATAACCAGAGACTTCAGCAAAGAGGCACTTCAATACTTGGGCTGTCCCTAGGCTGCAGCTAACCCTCTTGTGGTGTTGTTGCTCCAGTTACCTGGACTGAGGAATCAGCTGGAGCATGACATGGCTCTCTTCCTCTCAGCCTATTTATCCGCATTTCCTTTCCATGGAAACAGGGGAGGGAAAGGCATCTGAGCCTTATCCAAACAGGGAGATGGAGGCTGGTCAGGGGGCACATCTGGAACAAGATGGCCCTCAGAGGTCCCAGGGTACTGCCAGATTGTGTCAAAGAGGAAATGTCAGAGCACATTGATCAGACGAAGTGCAGTTTTGTTTCCCGCTGCGTGCTGCTTTGTAGATTTATAACTTCACAAACAATCCTAATAAAAACAGGAATTATTTCCACACTAAGCTGCTCCTCAGCATGAATAAGAAAACGGGAATCAAGCTAAGTTACCTAATACCAGCTGGTGTTTCTTCAAGCATTTGGGGAAAACTGAAGAAGAAATATGTAAGCTTCAAGTATAACTATAATAATCTATGGCCTCATTATGATAAGCTGTCACAGAAAGATGGAGAGTATCAAGGTGAGCTTCTTCAAGTGTTTCAAATAAATTTGGCTATATTGAGCACTGAGCCCTACCTTAAGATCAAGAAAATGAACTAAGGAGTAATAATTGTCGAATATTATAGAAATAGTAATTCACTGAGAGATTAATATATGGTCTATAAAGGCACAATTTACCATTTGGAATTTTTGCAGGGAGGCAGCAGAAGAGACAATGGAGGCTTCAATAAAGCTACAATGAGGTTACAAAATACTATTGACTTTTTCAATTTGAGCTCAGAGGAGTTTAAATGCAGAGAGCGGCACAAAGCCTACTGAATCTGAGATGCTTCTGAGCCAAAGGCACAAGCCTGGGTGTTTAAAGGCAGTTGTGCTTCCCAGGCTGCAGAGGAGATGGTCTCAGGGCAGCCACTCTTTCACCACAACACAAATGGGCTTTCCAAGCTGGGAAAATTATTCAAGGCAAGAGACAAGGCCTCACAAACCTGTCACTAGGCCTACCTATCTCATATATATAAATATTTCAAGTACATACTTCTACTTAAAAAGAAACCTTCCCCTGACTCCAGCTGTTCCTACTAATTTAAGGTTGCGTGTTTCTCTGTACTTTTCATGCAGTAACTAAATGGCAGTCACATATGCAATTCCTAGATAAAAGCTGCCTTTCACATCACACTTACTAGTTAATGATTATGGAGTAATTAACAATCTGAGAGAGCTGCCAACAGCAGGAGGGAACTCGTGTCCATCCCTTCCTTACATACATGACTGCAGCTGCATTCGCCAGTGGGCATTATGGTGTGTTCTGGGTCCCACTTCTAAAAGCCAGGTACCTATGGTTAATTTAAAAAAAAAGGAAAATAAAAAGCTTAAACAGGAGGACAGTTATCTATTTAATAAGCTTACCAGGAGTATAACTCATATCTGGTTTTGCTTATGGAGTTTTGTTTTGAATCTGACCTTTAGTTTGACTGAATAAAAAATTTTGCTTACTTTTACTGCTAAGCCGAGTTGGCCCTGTACCTCCAGGGAAACCAAGCAAGTGCAAGTGCAGAATGTAGACACTTCTGACAGCCCTTTCCAGAAGGACACCCTTAGAGGGTCCAGGCATTGGAGAATGTTTCCCAAAGGCTTGTGAAGGTCTCATTTGAGATTCAGAGTACTGCCAGCTACTACGCCTTGGGAAGAGTCCCCTCCACAGGAATGGATTTTCCCCTCAAGGAAGAGACAGCTGAAAGGCACTTTGAGGCAAACACAGCCATTCCTTGTAAGCAGCTGAAATCCAGTAATGTCATCTTTCACCTTTGAAACATTGTCCAGTCACTTGTCCAAAGTGATGAGTAGGGCTCTGGATAAAATACAGCCCATTCTCTCCACTTTCTGGCACCACCAGAAAAGACACAGGATTGCTTTGTTTGGTTAACTCCTTTTGGTGACACTCACTTCTTCAAAGTTAGCATCATGTATAGCTACATTTTGTGGTGGGAGAGCTTTCTACTTTTCAATGTCCCATATGGGCCTTTGGGAAATAACTGTAAAGAAGGTATGTATGGGGTATGGGTCTCATAATATCTTTCAGAATACATAGCACTAAATTTGTGCCTTACTACGCATCGCCATGCTCATGAGCAACATTACAGCCCAGTCATTTTGATATGTGCCCTTTGGTAGACCAGTCCCTGGGTAACGAGGGGCATTTCAAAGCCACATTTTAAGCACGGTTCTTGGGTAACTCCTCCTCGAGACCATCAGTTGCATCACCAGGGTCTTCCCCCTTACAAGTCCACTCAGCTCTGCTCCTTGGCGCAGGGGCAGCCTCATGAACTCTGGGCCACAGGAGCCAAGTCCATCGCTTGGTCACTCTCCTGAAGGTCTGTTTTCACAGCATGGAACCCATTTCACACCACCCCTCTCCTTCAGGTTTCCTTCCCCCTGGGCCAAAGTAACACTACTGTGGCACTGGCTTCAATAAGTAACTTTTTATTGTGTCTAATCATGTGCAAATGTGTTAAAATTGGTAGTTTTTAGCAAACAGTTATGGAACATATTACCGTAAGGCATTTGTTCATGGCGTGACAATGATTGGCCCCATGCCACTTAAATGTTTTATTTAATAATGTGGGAATTTCAGTGTGTTTTCCTTTCATTATTTTTAACTTGAAAACAGAAACAGAAAGCCCCTTCTTTAAAGTTAAAACTTTACCGCCTAGAGTCTGTCAAAAGCAATATAAGCATCTGGATTTTAAAAAAGGGAGCTTTTGCAGGATGTTAATTTAATATACTGGCATATTTCATGCATACTTTTTATATTTTGTATGCTTGAAGCTATCTCCACAGTGACCACCCAGGAACAACAGACTTTTCAAAATTCAAAACTTACGAGCAGAAGAGGATGTTCATGTAATGTTGTGCCTTTCAGGTAATATCTGCCAATCTTGGAAACCAAATGCTATACATAACACTTCAGCAATTCCCTGCAACGCATTTATATAAGCCACCAACTAAAATAAAAGGGTTTACATTACAAACAACCTAACTTTTAGCTCCCAGAGGGTTACGCTTCCAAAATAATTCCACTTTTAATAAGGTATGCTATGAATAGAAACGTTTTCAATTTTACATTAGTAAGAACTTTGCAAGGTAACATCCCAAGCCCATGCTGTTTTGGTGAAGGTGCCATTGTGTGTCATGTGAGAGGAATTAATAACCAAGTATAGATTGCTACTCTGCATTGGGAACTTCATTAGAATAAGGAAAAACACACATATGTTTTCCCCTAGTTTCCTGAAATGCTTCTGCTGAGATCTTTTGCAGCAGCCCCTCAGCTGGAGGAAAGAGCTCTCTATCACTTAATGCTGCGAGTACGGTTGCTGGCTGGCTTCTGCATTTCAGGAACAAACATATTTCTTTAGAATCATAGTCTAAAATTACAATGTATTCAACATGAAGCAGTCCTGTTTGTGCAAGTGATTTGCTCATATATTTCCATAAATCAAGTTTGAAAGCAAAAAGGAAAAAAATCCATATTTGATTTTCAGCTGAACTCTTTCTTTTCAGAACTTGATCCTTACTTTCTCCTTTTTCTTTCTTGGATTTTTTGTTGTTGTTTTTTGTTTTTTTTTTTTTTTTCGATTTGCCTGTCTACAACTATTCTGTGGGCAGCTGTGTTGAACCTCCCATTTCACACAATCCCATGGCAAACCGTTCTCTTATTGACTGACCTGTGAGGGACAGTTCAAAAGAAAAACAAGAATATATTGACAAATAAATGCTTTTAAAAATGGCCTGCCGTGACTTTTAAGGTGAATATGGGTGATATATACACAAGACAGCCCCAACACCCAAATTACAGGAATAGAACAGAACAGAATGAAAACAGAATAGAAGAAAAAAGGGGATATTTAACAGATACAGACAGACCTAGAGTGAAATATGCAGGGTTACATTTCTTGCTTCATCACTGCCACAGACAGAGTTTTATGTTACTTTATCTTCTTTTGGACCCTACTGTAATGATCTTACTGTAGTTATCCAGGTGTTCAGGGTCTCTTGTTTACTACATCACATTTTATTTTATTTTTTTCTTACCATCATCCTAACTAGTTTCCTCAAAAAAGAACAATATGTAATGCAAAACCCCTTGGAAGAGCAGAGCGAAAAGTAACATTAGGAAGAAAGACCTGGGGATGCTGCCTACACAGGTTTATCAGCCCTTTTATCTGGCAACTAGAAAGGGGCCAGCTCCACTACAACAGTTTCTGTGGTGAAATAAAGTCATTTTCAAGGGTCTTTCAGCCATGGAAGCGTCAGCTGGAGAGCTGGAGAGGCTGGGAGTATTTTGGAAGCTGGAGAATCAGGAAGTGGAAGGGTTACTTGATTTTTGCGTTTTTGTTTTATGTTTTAAACCCAATTTGAACTCAGGCACTGAGATTCATCCCACTTGAAATAACACAGTTGAAATAATTGTGCTTTCTTGGAGCCGCTACAAGGCATTGATAGCCACAATTTAAACTACCTAATGACTGTAGTGGGCAGATTACCAGGGGAGGACCTCTCGCTGCTTGTGCCAGAGTGACTCTTTGACCTTTTGTGGATCACCTGAACAACCTTGGATATTCCTTGCTCAATCAGCCAGTAACAGAGGACAAATAGAATAATCTTAAATTAATTACAATCACCGTCAGTACATTGAGACCAAAACTCCCTGCACTTATTTCAACTTTTTAAACAGTTGACGGTGACACCCTGAAGAAATTATTTAACATATATATTGTTTAAAAAACCACAATTATGTTATAAAATAAATATTGGCAGCAAAATGCTAAAGCAGAGGCATCCAGACTCTTTCTAAGCAAAGGCTGCATTAACAAGCTGCCAGGAGCCCGACAGCTGCATCTAATTTTCATAAAAGGGAGCAGATTGCTTCAGCTGCCCCCGGTAGGAAGGTGAGGCCCAGAGTATATCCCAGCAAGCATGACTGCTGCTGCCCCAGTCATCCCACGCACAGGATGAAGCAACCTCACACCATATCCCACAGTCTATCGAGCCTCTCTTGTGTGGAGCAGCAATTTGGCATTTTCCTGCTCCCATCCCACTAGCATGGGAGCAAGGCTGCGACAGAAATAGGGGTACTTAGCTGCTTCCTAATCCACCCGTGCTCCATGGATATGGTAGGATAGGATGGGAAAAATATTTATTGACTAATGCAAGCTTTTTTTTAATGCACTCAGAGAAGAATGGCTTCCCTAGATGTTAATAGGTCTGATAGATATCAATTTCAAAAGTCCACACAACTCAGGCTGCTCTAGAGGGCAAAAGTTTAGGCAAGCAGAACTGCAGTGCCCATCTTTCAGAGGATTTATTTTTCACTCAAGTCTACAAAATATTATTTATGATTCCATGACTGCTACCAGTTGCTGATGTCAGACTTGGCTTTTTACATCTTTTCTGCCACCTGAATTCCAACTCCAAGAAATCCTACACTGCAGTGAGAAAGGCAGGAAGATGTCAAAAAGCATGTGCTATGACTTATCATGCCCCAAACATGCTGACAACACAGACACTATGTAATGCCTGATAGAGTGCTTTCACATCGGGACATCAACAGCTTTTCTTTTGTCAGTAGTGCTAAATGAATTGGAAGATTGCTGTTCTACAGCTTCTCAGTCAGGAGAGCTGTCAGCAGCTTTCCGATGGCCATCTGGGGAAAACAAACGCTTGGCCCAAAGCAAGATGACGTAACAGGCGAGGAGCACTGGTGGGGACATGGTGGATTATATTAAAAACCTATCTTATTTGTTAGCTAGCTGTGGATGACAGCATTGGAGTGCACAGTAAAATGCTTTTATGATGCTCTGTAAATCCCTTGGGTTCACCACACTTGTGTACATCTTGAGCTCATCTATTGGCCAGGAATGAAACAGAAGTCAGTTATGTTTCATTCAAGATTAAAATTGTTATTTATGTGTAACTCAAATAATAGCTGCTGCATACTGCAGAAGTCTGTCAGCTATGTTTTGCATTTTTTTGGCATGCACCTTTGCAACTCATTTTCCTCATGCATGTGTTTGGTAACAGATCATAAATGCTTTCCTCACTGTGCCGTGGAAAACTAATGCTGTAAGGTAATATGCGATATAGATTCCTTTTTTCTGCACGGAAGAAGAGAAAACCTATCACAGCAAAGATCAATGCCAAAGCTCAAGTGTCTGCTACCCCAGTTTGATAAAGAACATATGTGCTTGGCAAGAATTAATCACATTACTAACAAATTAATCTTATCAATTAACAAATAACATAATAATTCCTCTAAAATTATGATCAGTTAAGGACTATTTCACAACCATGCAAAGGTTATTCTGTTGCATGTCTTTTGCTCACACTGTTAGGCCTTAGGTGACCCATAGCAGCAGAATGGGTAAGACTTGAATCCCACTAGGTGGCTAAAGCAGAAAGACTGGGTTTAGTTCAATGGGATTTCTCCTGACTTACATCAGGTTAATGGAGATAAGAAGCTGGCAAAAACCTCCCAGATTTCTTTCTGGCTAAATCTACAACACCATGGCAAACTGATGAGGGTGCAGTGAATCAGCAGACCAAAGCAACTACATCCTTGTTTTAACACAACACAGAAGTTTGCACGGTTGTGGCCCAACTAACACCCTTCCATACTCAAAACCCAACCTATGTAGAAGCAAAATACAAAGGAGGCAAAACCACTATCCTACTTATATCTTCACTATTTAAAGAATGCTCAGAAACAGACAAGCAATACAGAGAGTATTTACTACATTTGATGTTATCCCACTCTCTGGGATCTGATAGTCTGCACTGAAGAACCTCAGTTAATAGACTGTCATCCTAGCAGTTTACAATATGTGTGCCAGTTTAGTAATAAAATCATGCAAGTTGAAACATCCCCAGAGAGGAAAAGTACAGAAATCCAGTGTGGGATTTATTTAGAAATAGATGTTTGCCATTGAAGCCTGCATTAGCAATCAAGCTTACATTCACTCAGAATAAAAGTACCTTGAATGGATTTCAGAGGATCACCTCTGTCAACCAGGACTTCAACAGAGACCCAGATTTAATTTACAGTTTTCTCAATGGAAAGGTGAATAATATCGCATGTTCTGAAAATTAAATTTCAATGATAAAAGACATTATTTATTACAGATTATCTTGCTCCCGGGCAATTACTGAACCTAATTTTGTTTCTTTGTACATTTCAGCATTATTCACTGAAAAAGCTTCTGAAAAAAACACATTTGCATATCTTTATTTGCTTGGTCTGTTTGTTCAAAGTTACCATAGTTTTCAAACACCTTCCTTTAAGGAATGGCAAAATCCAGGTAATAATTAGGAGCCATAAATTCCCCAAAAAATGTGGATGCAGGAACTGTTTTTGAAAAAAAAAGAAAAAAAGAAACAAACCCAGAGCAAGTTGAGCAAGGTGCAAAAGAAGCAGGTCTGGACCCTGGCTTCCAGCAGAAACCTGATTCTAAGAGATTACACATCAGGACAAGACCATGCACTTCTGTGCAAATTCCTGAAACAAAAAGTTTGGTTTCTGTCTTTTTTTTTTTTTTTTTGGTGGTGGTGGTTTATTTTGCGTTTGTTTTGTTTGTTTCTGAATGGGAAGATAAAATCAAGGTTGGTTGCAATACCACAGGACAGAGGTATTGCATGTAGCTGAAACATCCAAGGTCTCAGACACAAACTGAAAGACACCATCTCCACTGCTTGCAGAGCAGGAGAACAACAGGAAGAACCATGTCTCTATCCCAACCTCAAATTAGCTTCTGTGAGAAAAAGAGGAAAGAACGAAACAAAATCAAGCGCAAGCACCACATGCTGCTTCTCAAACAATATTAAAATGACTGAAAATATTTCATTGCAAAAATGTGTTATTTTTTAGATACTCAGATTATTGAAAGGACCATCTGAAGCTATGCACAGGTATCATTTCAGCTGTATTCTCTACCTAGAAATTAATCAGAAAAAAAAAGTAAACCTGCCTTTTAACATGAATATTACAAGTAGTGTTTGCTAAATAGACTCAGATGTTCCCATTTGAATGTTCAAATAGTAAGTGATAGCTATAAAAGGCATGGAAGACTCTCCATTTGTGTGTGGGTTGCTGCACAGGGATAAAGGGAAGGAGTGGGGGCTGCAAAATTTTGCTCTCTTGTCATAGCATTTCATAGCTTTCATATAGCTGCATAAAGAAAACACAATAATTGGTACAAAAGTCATAGCTGAAAAGGCAGAAAGATTTTTAAAAGTTTGTATTTTGTGATCTCTCATGTGGTACTTAAAATATTTCCATAGATGTCAGTAGTAAATGATTCCTTCCTTCATGCAAAGCAGGCATTTTTCCTGTGATTTTTGAGAAGGCAGAAGAGTTTAATGTTCTGGTTTGGGACCCAGGTTAGTGGAGTTCTGCTACTGGTTCGAAGCTTGACCTTAAACCAGCCATTTCTACCTCTCCCTTCATGGGCCCATTCTTTTCCCTTTGCGTGTAACTTCTTGACCATTTATGGTGCTTTGTTCATCCACTGAACAGCTGTCAGTTCGCCTGCATTCCTTCTCTCCCGTCATTCAGATGGTTTGAGGTTTTCTTCCTAATCGCACCTAATTGGTTGTTTAAAATGCATAATCCTCTTTAGAAGATTACTGTGGCAGAGGCTTTCAGGAAACGCATGCTCCTGTGTTATCGAAGGTCCTTGGTGTAAACGGCTTGTGGCTTTCTGCCCGATCCCCCAGCCAGATCATTAATGATGTTTGGAAGAATGCACAAGCAGCTTCCAAAAGTCTTCTACAACATTGCGTTTCCTCTGGGAAACAACAGTGTCTGAAGGGGGACATATAGGTTTGGACTGAAGTTTGAAGGAAGTAATGTAATATAACAACAAACTAGATTAATTAGCAGGCATTTTAAATTTAATTGAAATGCATTCTAAGCAGTTCACAATGTGTGCAGTTCAAATAATTTTATCAAAAATAGAAATAAATTAGTATTTACAAGAATCTGCATATCTACCATCAGTGGTTTTTATTACCCAAAGACCGAAAGAGATGATACTACAATCTACTGAAGTCCTTAATCAATCAAGAGGAAGAGAAAAGGTGAGGAGAAAAGAGAGAAAGAATTACAGAAGAATTAAGATTCCTAACCTGCTAAATATCCAATAGCCACTGTTGGAAAATGGATAGCTTCTATAATAACCACATTTATTATGCATTGCTAGTAAAATCCTGACAGGTTTATCAAGTCATTATACAGAAACCCTACCACCAGTGCATGCTCACATACCAAAAGCCCACAATCTAAAATTACATGTTTGGGCATTCATTGGATAAGAATATTTCAGGGAGGAAGATGAGTGAAAAAAAAGAGAAGAGATAAAAAGAAAGAATCTCCTAATAACATGAGAGGAGTCAGGCATATCTTCAATTCTTGACAACTACATTATTTCCACTGTCATTATCTCAACATTACCCTGTAACCCCCCTGAAAATACCTTGGCAAAAGGATACCTCAGAGTCCACTGATCTTATGAAACTATGAGTTTTAATTAACTAAACCAACACCCTCCTCTGCACGTTCTCTCTTTGAAAAAGATCCTAACAGACTTGAAGTGCCCAGGACAGCAACAGGGCAGTAATATGGAACACAGCAAATTTAAACACAAACAGATTTAAAAACTCACCAAAATACTGCAAGGTTTTGAACTGACTTACGAGGAGTTGGGTGTTCCGATAGACTAGAAGAAATATGGATAGAAAGTGAGGTTGTTCTTTTGGAGAAAAGGTTATGATGACACTGAGGAGCGACATCTGGTTTACCCAAGAATAAGCACCAATATATACCTTAAGAGGAAGAATTGACCATAGGCCTCCGCAATCACGCTGGTGATGTGTGAAATTTATCATAGGCCTCCCTGTTATTTACCTCACTAGAAGAAGCAGGGTGTGAAAAAGCAACAACAAACAAACAAACCAACCTACCAATTCATGAGACTGTCAAACAAACTGCAGCTGGAGATGAGGGCAGCGAGACCCCATTGAGCATCACAGTCAGCATGGTAGACACAGTGGTCTCGGTTCACATCTCACATATTTGAGTTTGTGTGGCAAACTCAGTGGAGACCTGGGAACATTAGCTCCTGCCTTTCGATGCTTATTTATTTGATTTACACCAGAACAGCAGAGAACAAAGGCAAAGCAAATCATGGCTCGTGCAGAGTTTATTAATAAATTGTGGATAGGTGCCATTTCCAGGTCACGGAATTCAACCTAGGCAGGTCCATAATTAATTTCCTCGCTGAATTTGCCTAAAGTCTTCCTTGGCATTGTGCTCACCAGCAGCAGCGTCTGCTGCAGCTACAAGTCAGAAATCATGCAGTTATGTTCTAAAAATGAAGTCCTAATGGAGAGTCTGAATAAACTGACCTGAAGCAGAGTCACGAGTGCCTCTCTCAGGGGTTTTCTAAGCAGTGTCAGAAGAAGGGTACTTCCTTTTTCATGCTGGCTCTGTTACAAGCAAAAAAAAAAAATGGTGTGTTACAGTAAAAAAAATGGATATCATCTTTAAACTTTGCACTACAAAATATTAGAAATACAAAAACCCCCGAATGGCCAGCTTTGCATAGAGACTTGAGAAGCAAAGTAAAGGGTGTCAGAAACTTGAAAATTTACACAGAAGATCTGAGCAATGAAAGCACCTGGGGCAGGCATGATTGAAGCAGATTGAAGATAAAATGGGGCTGAACCCACACCACAATCTCAAGGGATGCAAAAGCAGCAGCTGCAAATTGAGGTATCAGACTTGTCACTCAAAAACTTCTGACTTTTCTGTGTTTCAGAAAAAAAAAATCACTGAAATATCTGGTTTTTCTAGAGTTAGAACTAATCAATAGTTTATCAAAATGCTGTTCACTCATTTTGTCTACCCCATCTGAACCAGGAAGGCCAGAGAGCTCTTCAAACAATCTATATTTAAAGCATTTCCCTAAAGAAATCTGAAGACATGTAAAAGCAATTTAAATGCTCCAACGATTTTAAAATACAAAGCACTAGCTGCATGCTAGGACAGAGAGTTTTGGCTGGATTGACCAGGGAAAAATGATCCATGAAGACGGTTTAGACATTGAGCCTTGATAGATGGTCATAATAACTCTAATAAAGCAGCTGTTGTTGGCACTACTAAAGTTTACATATCAATTTATGACAGTGCCATGTTTTGGTATAGTATTGCTTAGTAGCAATTAGTTTTACTTGGAGTGATTAGGTGTTCAGTTACTTGCAGAGGCCCATAGGGTTAGAAACCATTCAGGGTCTGCAGATTTCTGCTTTGAAGAGTCTTTGAGTATTATAGACAGTTCTTGCAACCCAAAATCCAGAGAAAAAAAAAATGATGGAAGCAATGCTTGCAATAAGAAAAGTCAGGCAGCCCAGAATGAATGAGATAAGGCCAAGTTATCTAAAACCAAATTATCTAAATGTCAGTGCTGCTACCCACTTACCAGAGAGGAATTGGTTTCAGCCAGAGCTGCAGCACTGGCACAGCTCCACCCAAAGAGTGTTTCTGGAGTGTCTGCAGAGAGCAGGTCAGCAACAGGTAGACAAACGTAAGTTCACCCCTCTTTTCCAATGCACAGACGCCCTCCATTCTGATCTGTTGGGAGAAAAATAATGTGCCCTTCCAGATGAGTCTCTGTTTGTGCAGACAGACCAAAGCTCTGTGCTTGCAGGTATTGCACAGATACAGTGAGATGCGTGCTGGTGCAGTGGATCCTGACCACTGAATGCTCCAGATCAGATCCTAGCCAAAAGCCCTTTGGCATGATGGGAACAGTCTTACAGCAACATTGCCTGTTGTACAAGAAGATTGCATGTTTTCCTGTGGAGAGTTCTAAATCTTATATATAACCTGGTTTCCCAAGACAGAGGGTGTTTTAATTGTCCCATTAATAAAACCTTAAATATCAATTGCTCCAATACCGATGATGTTAATAGAAACGTAAACATGAACTGTCAAAATTTTAATATCCCAGCACCTGTAAGATACTTTACCAGTTATACACACGAATTTTGATGGAATGTGGAGTGGAGTGGAGGCCCTTCCCTTAGTTAAACAAGGTATGAATTAATAAGATTAACATGGTGCTACTCTAGTAATATTTGCCCTTGTATACCACTCGTGGATAGTGTACAGCATGTGATATACTCCAGTCCTCTGCATGTTAATTCCAGGTCACGGTTTTAATTAGCCCATGCATAATATATTTGAGGGATCTCTATTTGTGATGTGATTGCTTTTGTGTTGGGGGTTTAATTCAAGAATTGTTTCCCATATCTCTACTCTGGGCAGGGGAAGACCATGATGGTCCTAGCAAAGGCACAGCAGCCTTTGGAAATCCTTTGCCAGTGATGGGGTGAGATGAGAAGCAGCAGTACCGTGATCTTCCACATTAAACTCCCATCTCCCCAAAGCACTCTCTTAAGAGTCTCAGCCAGTCTCCATTGCGTGCCTATGCATAGATACTGATCCCTAGTGTTTTTTGCTGTTTCTCTTTCAGCATGTAAACCCAAAATTGTTTCCAACACAAATGTCCATCTTTGGACCACAGCTGAAGAGTAACTGACCTTGTGTGCTACACCCAAAACTGCAAGTGCTGACACTGAAGCTTTAACATGTTTTACAGATAGTATTTTCAAGAAGCAATCCTGTGAGATCCTCTGAAGGAGTTACAAAACCTCACAAATGTACAAATAATATTCTAATGATCTTCCTTCTTTAATTTGTATCTTTTGTCTTGCATAGAGACACGTTCTCTTGACTCTGTAGTAATTAGGTTTAAGATTTTAAATTATTCAAATTACTATTATTTGGGTTTAAAAATCAGAAGTTGCTTATAGTCTCAAAATATGAATTAATCACTCATAAATATATAAGTAGTACTGAAGTTGGTATCAATGTTTCTAATAATTAAGGAATTATGGACTAAATTAATCTAAACAGTATACATTAAGTGTAGTCAAAAAGAGAAAGTATCATAAACCCAAAAATCTAGAGATTATGATATCAAAAAGATAAGTATGTCCGTATAATTATTTAACACCAAATGTTAATTCAATGAATAAAAGCACTAAGGCTTTAAAGTAATTTGGCTAGCTCACACAAATCACTTTGCTACAATAATCACGCACTCAGAATAATTGCACACCTGATTCTAAAATAAACCTCAGAGCTTAAAAAATTAAGCAGAGGGTTAAGACACTGATGCTGAGGGTGATAAGATACAATTCTGTGTTCATTGTGGTTCAGATAGGGCTGTTTTAAACAGCAAGGCTAGCTTGGTCTACAGCAATCCGAGAGTCAGACTGAGCATGTTTATTGGACATACACTCTTTTTTTCCTGATAATCCTACAATTTGCATACACAACACAGTGACGGGGTAGCAGGGGAAGAATGAAAAAGAACAATTAATTGATGCAATTTCTACATACCTTAAGCTCATGTAGTTTCTTGAATATCAATTTAATTTAGTCCCCACTATTTTTCTCCATTTCTATAGTCACTAGTGGTGTTTCTTTCTCAGACAATATTGTCCTGTACCCAAGCTGTGCCTTGAAAAGGTCTGCAGAAAAAAACAAGCCATCTAGATTTCTGAAGATGTCCTGTCCCTCCTTGCAATAACAAGTTGCCTCTAAGGACACAATTTAAATCACATATCTCCAATTATAAAGCATATCTTTGATTCACTGTTTTCAGATTCTTCTGTACGGTCTCTGTTCCAAATGAATGCCACCTGTTTCCAATAGTGAAATACCTTATTAGCCAATTGCTATCAATTAACCTTCAGCAACCACACACTGCATTACCAAAGGATTATGAATGTAGATCAGATCACAGTCCATCACAGGGAAGGAATTAGGTGTATACATAATCAAAGTCCATTACACCATATACTGTGTGTAAATTACCACAGCAGGGCAGCATCAGTGTTTTCACTATCTCTGAAAACCCCTTGGTGCATATTAATACTTATTGGAGCTTCTTATGTGACAAAAGACCTAGCAGTAGTTAGTAGTCTGACTAAGACTTTCGGTATTAGAATTTAACTGAGTTTTATTCTCCTGTCTTTCATCCGCATCTCATGTCAGGATACATTATGCATTTCTTGTACCCAGAGAGAAATATTCTTCCTCACCAAGAAAAGCCCAATCTATTAATAGCAATGATTTATATTACGATAAAGAATTATGAACCTGAGATCACAGAAGGAGTTATTTCACTACAGAATTAATCCCCTGTTGTATGTAGGATGTGTGTACTATGCATGAAGAACTTCCAGGTTTCTCCTTGTTTCTCATGTTTTCTTGGTATTCACATGTTACATTTTCTTTCTGTCCTTGGGTCTGGCAGATCAACAAATACAACTGAGTTTGTGGTCCATCCTAATTCCAGTTCCATGACAAACCTCCAGCAGCAGTGGTGTCACAGCTGACAATTAAAAACATAACAACTTACTGTTGGGAACTGGCAAGGGATGCACTCAGCAATCTGACACTCCTTCATTTCTAAAATGCTGCCTCGGCTCTTAAGCTGCATGATCCCTGTTAACACCAATACAGATTGGGAAGCTGAACTCAGATGTAATGATTGCAAGCTCTTAGAGATCACACTGCTACTAGACACCAAACTGAATGGACTGCAGAAACAAGTGACAGCAAAAATGTTATTAACTATTCCCAGTAGTCACTGCTTTCAGATACAGATTCACACCAGTGTTCTCTTTCTCTGGTCCTTTGTGATAAACCAGCATGCATGAGAAAAAAATCAGCCTTTCTCTCCAGCTGCAGATTTGTATGGCTTTTCGTGCTCTGTTTCACTCCTGACAGTCCTGTGTTTCCCCAAATATTCGTAGTGTGGGCTGGTCTAAAGAATACTGAAAATCAAATGCAATCCCCTAAGGAGTCATATTAAGGTAACAGGCTTTCTGTGTTAGCGAACTTGCTGTTTAAAGGCTAACCTAGACTCATGGAAGCCAGGGACAAAGGCCACTGAAGCCAATGGGACCTTGATCTCTCCTACATTCAAGTAACCTTACCGTGTTTTGAGACAATACCGGCTGCTTAGATGAGAACTGCTCTTTCACAGAGCCATGACCTGGGAATGCGTCTCAGAGGAATCTCCCTCCAGGAGTCCCTGATTAGGGCATTTTAGAGTGGGAACGTGTCTGTATTCTCACATGTACTATTGTTTTTTCATCTTCAAAAGCAAAACCAAACTGCAATGTTGGACCTTATCTTGGCAGCCTCAAGTATACTACGTTTCTCCATCCCACCACACACTTGTGGCTTCCACAGTTGTAACTTATTTGTGAGTATGCAAGTGTGTGGAGGTAAATGAACCATATTATCTCATCCACATTGACCTAGCCCCAGAAGAACATAAACTAACAAGAGGAAAAAAACAAGAGGAAAAGGACATTGCATTTCTTAGGAAAGCACTTTTCTTAGGAAAAAACTGTTGCTTAAGGATTAGTTTCATTTTATCAAGACATTTTTTGTTTCTGAAGGAAAAAGCAAAAATACAATTAGAGGAAGAGGCCTAACATATGAATGTTATTTGTGTGGTTAAATGGAGATAATATAGTGTTCCGTATTTAATCCTACTCCCTGTCTTTCTTGTACAGTGCAAATGAGAAATTGAAATTTTACTAAAACCTCCACAAGCTTCATTAAGTTGTAGCACTGTTTAATTAATAGTAAAGTTCTAAGCTGCATCATTGTCTGCTCTCTCTTCCTATGAGGTTTGTAATGTGTCTCACTAACAAGAGCTGAAAAATATAGTGGTAAAGGAATAAAATGACAACTCAGATAGTGAATTTTGGCTTGTACGTTCAAACCACTCAGTATAGGGAAAAAAAAAAAGATTTTTCCACACTTTCTGTTGGTTTGCAGCTTTGTTCTTTCCCTAGTGCCAACATATACAAAATCCAGTTCTGAAATCCTCTGCCTCCGGTTCTTGATCCCATTCTTTACCTTGTGTGGTTCCTGTTCCCTCTGCTTCCTCCACACCATGGCCAATCCAACCTCTCAGCACCTCTTTCCTCCCAAAATCTTTTCACCCTAGGGCACTTCCTCCCTGTCCTGGTCCTTCCCATGAGTGGCTGAATGGAAAGTTCAATGCTAGGAATCCAGTATCTACTTAATCAGACCCCCATATGCCAACTGCCTAAACTGGTTTTCCAGACCTGCATTCCTGATTTACACCCCTGTAAACGATGGAGGAGCTGTGTTCTCACTTAGTCACTTGGTTGAAAGCTATCCATAGTAGACCTACAAAAATAGATTACTAATACTGAAGAATATGATATATGTGAATTGAGGAGAAAGACTTAGGGGTGGCTGGTTGATGAAAAGCTCAACATGAGCCAGCAATGTGTGTTTGCAGCCCAGAAGCCAACTGCATCCTGGGCTGCATTAAAAGAAGTGTGACTAGCAGGCTGAGGGAGGTGATTCTGCCCCCTACTCCACTCTAGTGAGACTCCACCTGGAGTACTGCATCCAGCTCTGGAGCCCTCAATACAAGAGGGACATAGACCTGTTGGAGCAGGTCCAGAGGAGAGACTTGAAGATGATCAGAGGGCTGGAACAGCTCTCCTACAAGGACAGGCTGAGAGACTTGGGGTTGTTCAGCCTGGAGAAGAGAAGACTCGGGGGAGGCCTCATTGGGTCCTTCCAGTATCTGAAGGGGGCCTACAAGAAAGCTGAAGAGGAACTTTTAATTAGAACTTCTAGTGATGGGGTGAGGGGTTGTGGCTTCAAACTGGAAGAGGGGAGATTTAAATTAGAAATTAGGAAGAAGCTTTTCAATATGAGTATGGTGAGTCACTGGAACAGGTTGCCCAGGGAGGTTGTAGATGCCCCAACACTGGATGTTGTCAAGACCAGGTTGAATGATGCTTTGAGCAACCTGATCGACTGGAAGGTGTCCCTGTCCCTGGCAGGGGTGTTGGAACAAAGTGATCTTTAAGGTCCAGCACAAACCATTCTATGATTTTATGTAAAACCAATTCAAATG
This sequence comes from Eurystomus gularis, assembly GCA_013400335.1. Classification (NCBI taxonomy): domain Eukaryota; kingdom Metazoa; phylum Chordata; class Aves; order Coraciiformes; family Coraciidae; genus Eurystomus; species Eurystomus gularis. Next base: position 113,123 of record VZZY01013615.1, read on the forward strand.
TCAGGAAGTGTCATGAATGCAGTGTACTAGGCTTCATCCTGCAAAAAAACTGGACAGAAGATAACATTTCTCCCAAAGTCTCAGCTCGTGATGCACTTCCCATTGTCGACACATGTGAGTACTTTGGTGTTTACAGCCTAAAGGCATGGATGACAATAGTACATATAGAGGATCCTGTACAATAAATAGTACTGCTAAGAGCTCTAAAGAGAAATCTCACAGATCAAGCAATGCTCTAGCGTATCGTTCAGCCATACAGAAATACAACTTTATTCCAATATTAAAACTGCTACCTTACTTTGGATATAACCCTTTCTATAACCTGCCCCCATGAAATTATTTCACCACTACCTTGCTCAGAACATTCATCTCTGTATTACCCATAATTAGTTCAATGTGCTCCCTTTTGCCCTTTTATTTCCACTAAGACAGCTATAATTACAACGCTGCTTCTTGTCCTAGAGATCCTTGCTTCACTAAGAGCAGTAGACCTGCATCAGGCTATGTTGTTAATCTTACCCATAATGACAGAACTTGTAATATTCTGGAATCAAATCCGTTTTAGAGCTCATTTTACAGCTCCAGGGTTAGTTGCAACCGTGACAGCTCCTGTGAGATGAGATTAATACATCTTTTACCAAACATGTAAAGCATTTGTTCTGATAAGGTTTTCTGGTAGTTTTAATGGCCTCTACTACTTGATTTTGTTTTTTTTACCACTACAGTATTCCATGCAGTGTCGCAAAAATACTGGTGCCTGAAAAAAAATGCTTCTCTGTACTCTCTCTTTTCTTGTCTTTTTTTTATTTTTTTAACTACTCAGAGACTTAAAGAGTCATTATGAAGGTTTCAGTTTTAATTCTTCCTAAATCTGGTCTACAAGAAAAGATGTCTCTTATAGATTTCCTGACAGCTTAATGACCCAGACCTTTAAAAATGTTTTTTCTTTATTAGCTATGCTGGAAAGGAAACTAACATCAGCACTGCTTCTAAGGGAGGAAAAAAAAAAAGAAGCACCTAAATGGGGTTTGGACATAAGGAATTTTGTAAATCTGAATTTAATATGCTTGTTTTCAGTGGCAGGAAGCTTTAGGAACCAATTATACATAACTTAAGTACATTGAAATTGCTGCTGTGACTTACATTTATGGGGTGTGATATGCGTGAAAGACCAGCCTGGATTTTGAGCAGACATGTTCTAGGCAGTGGATCTGAATCTCTTTGAACTTCGGGAGAATTAGATGCGGGCTGACGTTTGTGGCTTTGGTTCATCTTCACAAGGTTTCACAAATACAGAATATCAAACCAAATTTCCTCAGAAGCTGGAGATGCTCTGATCTACCTCTGAACTTCATGGAGGAAGAAAATGAGAAAAGTTCAACAAGTAGTTTAGTGAAGTTCATTGACGGATTTGAAAATTAGAAAACACCACTGCAAATGTAAAAGAAAAATGTTTATGGTTACACAAGCAAGAAAGTCTGTGGTTTATAGAGGGCAGAGTGCATGCAAGCATCACAAGCAGGTGTGAGAAAGCTCATTTCAGATACCATGTACTTTCTTTTTAACCAAATCCTTCTGTGAGGTTTTTTGTGTATCATAATCCAATTTAACAAGATTCAGGCACTATTAGCTTTACTGGAACTTTTCGTAGCTGTTGTATTTGAAAACATCAGTGTTAGTGCACTGATGCAAGCAATCCTTTTGACTCTGTTTCCTAGGACTATTCCCTTAATCAGCATAATAATATCATTGGACTGGCTATTATTCATCCCGAGAAAATCCTATTGATTTCACTGGCGTAGTATTAGACTTTGAACATTTACAGATGCTGGATTATACTCTTGGCAGTTTCTTATGGATCTCTCCCATCCTCCTCCGGTTTCCGCCCTCCGCAGAGCTTTCCTCAGTAGACCTATGTCCTCTATAAGGCTTTCACCCAGAAGTCTTCGCCCTACCCATTAGAGCCCAGGGGTCCTTTGGGATGTGAGTCAGGCCAAAAGGCAATCAAAGGTTGTTCTAACATCTATTACTTGAAATTGTGCCTTGTTATGTTGAAGAGTCAATTAGCTGTCAGATATGCAATTAAATCAACCTATGTTGTGTCTCATTAAATCAGATATGAAGCAAAGAATTATTTTTTAATTTTTTTATTTTTTTTTTTAAAACAAAGATTATCCTGGCCTTAAAAACACCTGAGCAGCTTCCTTGCATAAAATTTATCCTGGAGCTATTTGGGATAAGATTGCCAAAATGTTGTGAGTCCTTTGACTCACTGACTTTAATGAGAGCTGAGCGGCTGAATCGGTATGTACTGCTTAGAAATTTGGGATCATGGGAAATGCATGCCTCAAATCCATGAAAACATAGTATTGCATGTATTTAAATTGCTCTATGGGCACTTACTCAGAAAAACAATGCTGAAACACAGGAGTCAAAACTGTAATGCCTCAGAGGAGTGATTCCTTGTATGGCTGCAGCAAAAGCAGTTCACAGAAACAACCAAAGCCATTCAACTGTCTGCACCTTTCACCCATGGCTGCCAAGATGGGAACTAATACAGGAATGAAACACTTATGAAATTCAGAATTTTCACAAATTTCACAGGATCCAATTCAGAGGATCTTCAAGATCTCACTTTAACAAAATATCTGAGGTCTCACTGAAAACTGTAGCATACTTCCTGAATAACATTTATTTGAAATCGTTTGTGTTTCCACTGACTTCAGGCTTCAGCAGATGTAAGACCTAGTCAAGAAGCAGGTATCAAGAAACTGGGAATACCATCAGAGGGCTGCTGAAGGAAGACAATACTATAAATTATAATTTAATGTAGAAACCATAAGAAAAATGGTATTGAAAAGACAGATCTGCACTATTCTTGCCTCTTTATGTTAATACTAAATAAAAGGCAGGGAGAGGGGGAATACACCTAGAAGTCTCTCTTTCCTGCCAGCTACTTCTAATAGTTTCCGGTTATAAGCTTAACAAGTCCCAGCTGATGGATAAGGACTGAAATAACACAGGGACGGCAAGTAATTAAGAATGGATAACTGGGCTTTTTGGCCACTTGTTTGTTGTGGATGTCTGTTTTTAAACTTTTTAACTACTTCGGTTGCAAAAGAACATATTCTAGAGCCAGGAAATCTGCCAATGCGATTGACAGGGTCCAACTAGACAAAGAGGTCTCCACGTGCCCATACATTTTGCAAGACTTACTATAATCCATATCTATCTCTTTCAGTAATGAGTTATCTGCATTTGGCTGTTAGTTAAAATCTGCTATAAATGGGAACTTCTCAGGAAGCAAACATAAACCAAAGATGTGATCTACAGCTCAGGGAATACAGAAATGTGAGGTATGAGCATCCCTCTGGTGAGAAAGAACCAGTCTCTCCAAACCCCCATCTCCCTCCCACCTTCCTTCAGGTCCAACGCCTAAACACTCTGTCCTTTACCCTCAGAAGGCTGGAAGGTTGTGCTCTAGCCCTCAAGGGTTATCTCAGACTAATTTAGCTCCCACTGTGCTCAGAGGGGTTCATGGTTGTTCCCAATGCTCTGTCTTAATGCCATAAAATAACATTTATCTCACCTGTTCCTTGCAGCTCCTCAGCAGTTCCAGGAAAGTAACAGCAGCGGAATGCAAGTCCCTGTTGCTGTACTGGATTGCCAGCTTCCCACCAGAGGATATCCAACCGGCACTTAGGATTGTCTCATCCAATAGAAGAGGAAGAAATGCCACTTTTTGAGGTTTTTTGCTTCTTTTACAGGAATACTCAATCTGGCATTTCTGTGGGTAGCTCCAGTTTCACTAGTCGTACAGTAGACTTTGTTATCTGCTGGTGGTTACTGCAAGCGCCATATAAAACAAAACTCAGGCAGGTTAGTCAGATCATCACTTTTGTCCATTTTGGGCTTTAGCCACCCTACCTAGCAAAATGCTTTGTGACAGTCTCCTTGGCAAGTGAAGTTTACCTGATCACAGTAAATCTGTGGAGAATTGCATCTAGGATAAACACAGCACTTTGGTGAGCTTTAAACAGGAAAGGCTAAAACAAATACGTGGGTCACCTGCAGGAACTTACCAACACCAGAGCTTTTCATCTGAAGCCCACAGCTTTCTAGCATGCTCAGTGCATGTCGTCATAGGAGTTTCCTGGAATCCCCGTTTTGAGGAGCAAGGCAGCAGGTTTGTAGATCTTGGAGTGAATGCAGCAAAATAAGAAAAACAGATGGTATTTCAAACCATTGTGCACTGGTTTGCTAGGTGCTGCACCGATAATCTCATGCAGCTGAAGTGGTGCCTTTCCAGGCAGAGGTATGTACTGTGAAGCTGTTCAAGGGTCAGGACTGTTCAGGACAAAACTCTCCCTCCCAAAACTGAATTGGACTGATATGAGTAAAATGACTGATATCACTGTGTTTCCTCTCTTGCTTGTGAACAGTGGAAGCTGCTTTTGCCCCTCCAGCCCAAATGCACATCTGCCCATTCACACTGGGGTTGGCTGAGGCTCAGAGAAGGGTTAAATCCATGTGAAACCCCTCATCCCCTCTCAGATCCTTTCCAAAATGTGTTTCGCTTCTGTACATTTCTAGTCATACTAAAATCAAACAACTCTTTAGCTCCATTAGAAAGACAAATTCAGTGAGAAGCCTAGCTCAGTTTTAAGACTGGGGATTTGGATAGATTCCCGTCAGACATTCAGATGAGCTTAATTCAACTTGAAATGCATATAATTTGGCCATCCCATTTCTTCCTCTTTATCTCATGCTTATATGATGTCAAGAAAAAATTACAAGATATACAGGAGGATTCTGATGACGTGTTCCTCAGTCAATGGTCTCTGCTAGGATGGAATCTCTCACAAGCTATTACTCTGTTTAACACTCACAAGAGTTTCTTGTGTACCGTTGTTAAGTCACTACATTATTTCCAGCCTTGTACAACTTGGGTTTCTAAATGCAAATGGCTTAATAAACTATACAGTTGTCTTCATCTATCCTCAGAGTAATCTTCAGATTAAGAGTGAAATGAAAAATCAGGAAATGAACCGTCCCTCATTTGCTAAAAGTAAGCTTTTCGCTGTTAAGATTGTAACTTTTAATTAGGCAAGAAATAAATATGAGAGTTGGACAAACTATAAAACTGTAATTACCTTTTAAAATTACTGCTAACAAGCAAATTAGCCACAGCACGAAATAGCAGCAGATCAATAGCAACAGTAAAACTAGAAAGATTTTGCTGATCGTGTGTTGTCTGTGGATGCAAATGGTAAAAGAGGTCCCTGCAGGCCTCACAACAACAACCTACAAAAGAATAAGACACAAAGAGTATTGAGCTCAAAGATGCTTCAATTTCCCTAGGTGGTGAGCACTCGTCCCATCAAACCACCTATTAGTCACAAACTCATACAGCCAAGAACTCTCAGGCCTCTTGAGGTCTCCTGTCATCTTGAAAGAGGTAACAGCAATGAGAGGCACTAGTTCCTCTTGAAGCATGTTCAGTTTATTGTTTTTCAATGGCTTGAGCGATTTATGATGGTGATGCTGCCAACACATATAAATAAGTTTGCACATCCACACTTCAGCAAAGGTCTGGAGGCTCACTGCAAATCAGTTAACTCAGAAAATTAAAACAGTAAGTGGGCAGGTGACACAGAACAAAAAAATACAATTTTTTCTTCACCTGCTTTAAAAGTTATTGGCTGTTGTATCCATTGCTATGATAATAGCAATGACACATTTACAAAGGTTTTATATGGTTGTATATTTCATAGAAATAATTATAACTTTGCTGCATCTGACTTTGCTACAGCACACTTGATTAATTCTGAAAATGCTGAGTCATACAGTTACGTTTTGTAAAAATCTCCATTTTTCAATAGTGAATACTAGCAAAGTTTGTATCAGAAAAGAGAAAAATGTTGCTTTGCGATAGCTGAAAATAAGATTTCCTTTTTTTTTTCTCTTTTACTCACTATACTCTATAGGCCAAATAACGCAAACAGAAAAATAGTCTCACTGAAAATACCTGTTTAGGTATCCAATGCAGTTAATACATTTTCAAGAGCTCTATTTCTGTGTTTACCTATGTATACAATTTAGGCTTTATACAAACCATGACAATAGGTTTATTTTAAGTTAAGTACACATAACACAGAATACCCTCTGTCAATATGTTTGCTTATCAGCAAAGTAATAAATAGGCTTAGGAAATCTTTCAGATAGGATATTAACTGTAATTAACTGTGCATTAGTTAAATGCACTGCTGGAAGCTGCCCATACAGTACCGTCATTTTAGGGGTAAAGGTGTGCTGTATGACAGTGCTTTGCAGTCTTCCTATTATGTAGCCATTGTGTCTGTGAAGGCTGAAAGGAAGGAGTAAGGTTGATATTCATGATGATAAATAATGTCTGCTCCACTATTCTAGTAATTAATTTGCTGCCATCCTGATTATTGTTATTCTATTAATTAGTAGGATATGGTTTAAGTGGCTGTTCTATCATTTGTCATTTCCTTGTACAAGTTACAGTAACCAAAATCAATATATCTTCAATACAAAGCCTAATCAGCACACAAAAAACTCCTTTTAATTACCTTGAGTTGTATGTTGCATTCCAGAACACCAGAAATACTAAATGCTTTCAAGTTCACCAGTTCCTCAGCAGGAGATCCTCTAGGACCAGCTAATGCAGCAGCCAGGCCGTGAAGTAAAACTTGGGACGCTTAACTGTAGGGTACTGCCCAAGCATCCACAGACCCTGTGGGCTGGAGGAGAGCCCCTAAAGGCTGGTCAGGCATCCCAGAGCCTGTTAAAATTCACAGTGAAGGGAAAGGCAGATGAACTAAAAGAACACAATGTCCTGTGGATTTGAAAAATGCTGACTAGGTCTCAGTTAGTGGGGCAAATAATAATTGTGAAACAGAGGCTGGTATTCCCTCCAATTCATTATTCAAGGTATGCTTCATTTCATTTTTAATATAAATATCTGTGTTACGCTGTGTGCCTGTGGTTTCATATTCCCAAGAGTGAGACTGGGGAAGAAATACCTGTAAAGGTGACTACAGGGCTTAAATTTTAAGTCTCTAAAGCCTGGGAGCTTTAGGTATGGGCTTGAGCCATATGTTTTATTTATTTTAGGAAGGGTCGCCTAGACATATTATTGAACCAGACTTGGTTACTGTTATTGATATCTGACATAAGGTTATACTTAATCACTAACATTTAGTACCACCGCTATGAGGAATCTGAAAAATCCCGTCTGACCAACCAATCTACCATTATGAGAAATCCTTTCCAGACCCCAACAGGCAACTGCATAAATAAAACACACAGCAAAATATCAAACCAATGAATAAGCTGTCATATAAACAAGGCAAACAAGCTAGTAAAAACCACACTAGCATGTAAAGTAGGAGAAGAGAGATCTATGCCATCAGATTGAGACATATGAACGAGGACAGCAAATGCACTTTCTTGCAAGGGATCAGGCGATGGAGGGGCAGGCAGAACAGCTGAACTGAAAGCTCTGACTCCCTCCCTGAAGCCACACACTAGAAGCAAGAAGCTTTACCTTTTTAAGAACAGCAAAGAAGGAAATATATGTTTGTAGTGTAGGACTTGGAAATGTGTGGAAGAACAGATAACCCCCCTTTCTTGCCTATAAAAGTTTGGTGGAGAGAGTTTTTTACTATTTCGGTGTTGGACCTGTGCATGACTATTCAGCAAGAAGGGTTTCATCTTTATAAAACTGATCTGAGTGCAGATTTCAAAAGCTGGCAAACGCTTCCATGGATTTGTAAATATTGAACCTATGCCTTCCAGTGCAGTGAGGGAGATTTTATGGAAAGCCCTCACCCTTCATGGCCTGCTGAATATTACATTTTACTTTTTCATCCCGTGAGGAGAGACAACCATACTGTAAAGAGGAACAGAATGGAACAGATAAGTGACCAGTTCAGCCAGTACTACAACTCTCCACCACTTGTAACCATTAAACTCTGTTTATGTTATACTGGATTAACATTTTCAAGTTTTAAGAAGCCAAAGAATTTTACATTACTGGAGAACAATTTATCCTCATCTTGGGCCAGAACTTTAAAGAGAATAATCTGACATAATTAGGTCACTAAGAGTGTGGAGTCCACACTGTTTACACCAGCAAAGTACTTAGCTCAGTAAGCTTATCCCAGCCCTGTATGCGCTCACTCCCAGCACATAGGTTCCAAATTAGCCCATTTCCAATATATGTATAAGATACCATTTATTTCTTTTCCCGCTTCAATGTTGCTGAATCTGCATTCTAGCTGAGACTCAACAGACATTATATTCATTTTAGACTTTCTGAGAGTATGAGAAGTAGAAATCATGCAGATCATGTACACCACAGTTCCATTAAAAAAAAATTAACCGACTAGCAACAGATGCTTTAATCACAGTGTTGCATACAGTAACCATCTCCTTTTCCCACAAGCTAAGTCTGTAATTACTGTGTATTTGCATGGGGGACTCAGACATGTGGCTGTAATGACAGGTTTTTGTCTTATTTTTCGCCATTAGTGTTGCTACATTTTTATTTTTAAAGTAGAAACAAGAATCCACACAATGTCTAAAAAACACACCCACTGAAGTATTTTCTAAGAAATTAGTGGGCAAATCTGTCAGTGGAAATTTACTGTATGCCACTGATTTGGTTTTTAAAATAAAATGATCTACCAGATTTGTGATATTGTTCATGTACTCTACTCTTCCTCCAAAAGGAAGCTAGCTAACTCTTTTTAAGAATAAGTTTCACAAGTGTATTTTTTTCTTCTCACACAGAAACATATTTGGTTTATAAAATGAGGGACTTGACCTGTTGCAATGGAACAGATATCTGAATAACTAGACCACAGTAATTTCAATTGAAATCAAGTCTCTACAACAAGGGGGGGAATATCTGTTTAAATGCATGTCTTCTGAATGATGACCTCCTTGTCTTATATACAGCAGGAGGTCACATGGCAAAAGCTGCACAGCATTGCAGAGAGCCAGAGATGGTTGTCTCTTTGTAGTTCTGCCGTCAGGTTTTATGCTTTTCTTCACTATTCATCTCTAATCCAAATTCCCAAATGCCCATCTGATTGCCAAATGATGGTTAGGAGCCTAAATAAGTTCCAAAAGTACCTTCTGAGCATTTCACTTTCATCCTTACCTCCTGTGAAATTTCTAGACTGAGTTCAAGACCAGTATGTGGAAGGACAGAGTGAAAACATTTTGATGAAATCAGTTGTTGATGAGTCAATTACAGAGAGGGGAAGTTCATGAGGAAATGGGTAGAGGTTGTACAGATAGAAAATTAAAAGGGAAAGATGTGGGGAGGGTGCCAAATATTGAGAAAATAATAACTTCTTGTGGCATTTAATTGTGTATTGCATCTGTCAAAGTTTCCCAGCTCTATCTTGGACTCAGCAAGACGTCACCAGTTGTTCAGCTCTTGACTCAGTTGATCTTGAACAATTTTTCTGGCCCTTCTAGTTTTTGTTGCTCCTCTGCACCTGGTTCTTTTATCTTTGGTTGTTTCCTTTGGTTGTCCTCTTTGCCAGCAGCTTCCCCATTCCTTATCTCAGCTTTCTGTGGAAAGTTATAGCTATCCTAAAATTTCCTTTTCTCTTTATTTTACACCTTATCACTGGCTGATCTTATCCTTTGATTTTAAAAATACATGTCGTGTCTCCAGGCCGTTGGCACACATATCTGCCTTTCTGCTTCAGAGCTGCCAGCCAAACTGAAATTTAACTTTGTTTTTATGATGGTGTCTCTGATATGACAAAGCATCCTCTCAATACGGCTAAAATAAAGATTCCTCTTTCTATTTTTTTCAGTCATCTCCCCCCTCTTAGCTTTGAGCAGGGTATCTTTTCCTAGGTGTCCATTCTTTATATTCAAGTCTTGTGCCTGCTTTCTACAACACATAGTATCATAGAATCATAGAATGACAGGTTGGAAGAGACCTCAAGGATCATCTAGTCCAACAGGATGCAGACTTCCCCATTTGCCTGTAGAATGAAACTTGGTCAATAGACCATATCCTAGGTCAAAGCAAATGCAAGTTCGACCAAAAAGTATCTTCCCAGATGAGTATTGCTCATTTTTCTAGCTCACTGCTCTGCCAATGGCTGCTTTCTGTGTGCATTCACCTCTCTGCAATGTCAGACATAAGCCATTTGTCTTCAATTTCAGAGCTCTTCACCATCACCCATGCCCATTCGTTATCAAATGATTGACTTTTGCCTTGGCTCTCCAGTCTGCTCCCAGCTCCAGCCTCTCTCATATTCCTGTTAGGCATAGAAATACGTACCTTCATACTTTATACCATGCTGTATACAGAGTTACACAGAAATACCTGTGAAATTACATCCCTCACTTCCTTCAAATCCATTTTTAAAGTTCTCATTGATAGCCATTACTTTGGAGATATGCTCTACCACTGCACAGGGTGCTGATCCTTGTTTCCCAGTGCTCCCTCCTCTGTCTGCATCCACCTGTTTTCTCTCTTCTGGTACTTGGGTGTCAGAAATGCTTGACTACAGAGACTCATCCTTTGTCCTCTATTGGTACAGCAAGTAGTCAAACAGGTTTGTGGCCCATGACTGGTCTCTGATTCATAAAGAGAGTAAAAAGAAAGAGCAATAATAATAAGAAATAATAATAATAACAACAGGAACAACAATAATAAATGAATCTAAGACAGCTTTTGGTATTTAAGAAAAAACACACTTCATTGCAGTTTTCTGGAACATGAGAAAAGCACTAGCAATGGTAAGGAAGTATAGGGAGTGGAGGAACAAAGCCAAGTGAAATAAAAATCCTGTCTTAAGATGATATTTTATACTTTATTTTTAAACTAATTCTGGTCACCGAAAAGAAAAACAGCCAAAAACCCAAACCCAACCCAAAACCCTCACGATCCAAACAAACAAGCAAGAGCTAAAAGCAGGGAGAAAAAGAAACAGTCATAGGAAATGAGAGGGAGAAATGGAGATGACACGCAGCATGTCAGACAAATAATGATAATACAAAGCCAGGAAATTTTTGGCCCCTAGTGATGACTTTGGCCTGCAATCATGCACAGCACTGCTTACCCCACCTTCTAATACTATTTGAATAGTTAACCGTAATGTATGACACAGTGTTATTTTTTACACTTCTATTTACTCATTTTTATATAAATTCCACTTGCAGAGCTTAATTAAGGAAAACATCTTTCTGAAATTACTTCTTTAAGGTAGATGCTGTCTCAGCACAGAACTAGCTCACTTTTATTGCTGTTCACCTCCTCTTCTCTGACATCAGTGGGAAATAACCATCTGTGTAACTACCCAAATACACCTCTGAGAAAAAATCTATGCCAGAAAATAAAATTACACTCCTGACCAACATCCCCTTAAGCAAGGAAGTTCAGTGTCACAGACGTCTCTCTGTCCCTCCTCTCTGTGCCCACACAAGAGGGTCAGAGACAGATGAGTACCTGGCTTTCAAAGCTTGACTTGCATGAGGCTCCTTTGGCTTTACTGGCACCTTTGTCTCTGGTGCTTACCTTGCAGCTTGTCATGTCCCTTGTATCTGTCTCTCAGAGCAGATGCTAAGAGATTTTTCATGACAAAGTCGTGTGGAATTTGTACTCATTTTTGAACACATGAATTTTGAAGTTTGGAGATTTGGTCTTCTGCTGAGTTCTATGTATACTTTGCTTTTATAAAAAAAAAGCTAGGAAAAGAGGAAAATAAATTTTAAAAAGTCAGTCTTACTAACAGATTTCTGGAATAATGTATTGCCTTTAGGTTTAAAACTGGAATGTTTCACAGTAGCATTAATATGACAAATAAAAGCAAACAATTCAAAGGACATTAATAGTTGATATACAAACACACATTTAAGAAACAGCAGGAATTTTGGACTAAATAAAAGCTGAAGTAAGGAGAGACAGCTGGGAGAGAGGAACAAGAAGGCTTGAAACTTTGTGCCAACAAATGATAAAGTACATTTTTTACAAGTCTACATTCTTTATTCTCTATTCAAATGAAAAAAAAAAAACAAACATTTTGCTACTGTCAGTAACGTTTATGCACTGACTAAAGCTAAAAACACACCGGCTGTGTGAAGTTTAGTATTTTATTCAGCACAGCCTGTGTAAAATAGATGCAACCCCCTCCCCACCCTGTGCATTGTGCTCAAACTTAAGTTTCTTTTTTAAAAAATGTAAGATGCTGACCTTGCAACCTTTCTGCACATGAGTAGTCATTTCAGGTCAATAATAATCATCCAGGTATTTCAAAGCACTGCACATGCATTCATTTATCAACAGGAAAATTTAGGCATGTAATGACAAGTCCAGCAAATAAGGATTTACATGATCAGGTCCTAATTTTTATCTGTCATATTTAAACTGATGTAAAACTAAATGCCTTTAAAAGCCTGAGGTAAAACACAGTACATATACTGATTGAGTTAAACAGTCTGTAGAACACACAGATGACAAACCTAAGGAGGCAAGAACATTAAGTTCAATGCCTGTTTATAAGCTTTGGGTTCAACATCCATATGTTTTACAATTGCCAAAACTTTTTCAGCTTTCTCTTTCTCCAAAATACACTTTAAAACACTGACATAGCTGTATGTGTACATGTGTGTATTATACATTAAAAAGAAGAATATTTCTGTACAGGGTGGAGAAATCTATATAGTTTAATTGAAATCACAAGTCATGGATTAGAATTTACATAATTAGGTAAAACATAAAATGTTCAGAAAGACACATTTTAAACAAAGTTTTTGTGGCCACAGGCAATGAAGATGGTCTTTCTTAGAGCACCTCTGTACTATGGAAAGGGTATTTCTTTCTTTAGGTCTTCTTGTGCCAACAGTTTTTGAGCAGAAGTTGAAATCAATTATTTGGTCTTCCCCAAAAAAATCGATGGCTTCTGTGTTAAATACTACAGAAAGGTCCAAGACACACACATGGAGCTGCACCTAAAAGAGTCATCACAGTAGTCCAGAACAATTCCACAATTTTATTTCCATGATTACACTCCTTTGTCGAGGTTCCTAATAGTCCAGACCTCTGCAGAAAACCATTCCTCTTTTGCAATGGAGTGGCACATAGAAAGAAACCTTTTTTCTGGCCCAAATATGTGCACTTGTAAGCTTTTAGTGCAAGCACCATGAATCTTGGCCACTTTGGCTGGAGCCCTAGAAAAGGTAACTTTGTACTATTGAAAAAAATCCCTCCGTGAGCCAAAGGCCAAAGCAGCACATGTGATGGAGCCAAGCTGGCAAACAAACAAGTGGAGATGGAGCTTACATGGGGCTGTCAACACATTAATGAGGACAATATTCCAACAGTAAATTAAATCATATTGAAACTGTATTGCAAATCGCATTTTAAAAGCATGGAAGAAAGAAAAAACAACCACTATTGGTGCAAGATGGCAAGGAGCACCAATAATGACAAGCATTTCACAAAAAATTGGGTCTATTATAAGCACAGACCTTTCTTATACTTGCACTCTAAATCACCACTGGCAGAAAAACATGAGCAATATTAGCCCAACTTTTTGTCCAAGCTAGCAAATAGAACCAGTACAGATCAAGACAAATTTCTCATGTTGGGAATGAATCCTGCTCGTCTAAAACATTGTGGTGAGCAGCTACAGGGAGACAGCCCCACAATAATCAATCCTCAATCAGTCATAGAATGTGCTTATTCTGCCATTACACAAGGATCTTCATTACTATATGCCCATTCTTCTCAAGAGAGAAGAGATAAAGGTTTCTTTCAATGATTAAAGCAATAGTTTCCATGCAGTAGAACACATTTAATTCTAGGAAAATACGAAATAAAATAAAACCAAAACAGGAAAAAAATACCAAACAATATTGATTGAAGCAGTAGTATTAGTGAAGGATTCCTATTCTTCTATTTCTTATAAATTTCTAGTTTAGGAAAGGGGAAAGAATCTTATAATCCGCAGCAAAACATTCTTGAAGAATTTAGAACTTACTATTTCCTTTCAAAATGACAGGGAATACTGCACTGGTCCAAATTTTGACAGTGGAAACTGACCCAGTGAAATGTGTACCCTGTCAGAGTAAGCACAGGGCTATTTTAAGCTTCATGGAAAAAATACTGAATTATATTAGAAGGGTGATAATAATAGTAGTTTTAAGGTAAAGGTTAAGTAGCTAAATAAAATGTGTACAATCCTCAGTATAAATGCAAAACCATAGTGCAAAAATGGTTTGAATATGCAGAATTTTTTTATGTTAGAATTCTTAACTCCTGAGATCTGCAGATAATAATATTGAATACCCTGGAAAAGGGAGGTGAAAGGAGAAAAAACATTTCTGCTGCTTCTTTTTGAAACAGGCATTTCCTTTCCCTTAAGTGAGCCTACAACCACCCTGGCACCTAATCTGCACCGCTAAATAACAACTGGATGCTCATGCTTGGAAAGCTGGGTGAGGGAAGCAATTTAAAATTTATTTTCATAGTGGAAAATAGGTTTTGCCAAAATAGTTTCAGTTTATGAAAGGAGAGAACAGCTGTATTTAGTTTATAATAAATCTTTCACAAATCAGTAAAAGCAAATAGACAGCACAACTGTAACCCATAAAAGTGGAAAATATTAAACAACAGACAGTGAAGTTGTTAAACTTTCCCACAGATGCTGTTGGTAAAAAGTCTCTGCAGAATATGTACGTGAAATGTGCATGAAAAGCAAACCTGAAGGCAAGGGGCATCGGCATGAGGCAGAATTACTTATTAGATGAATATCCTATTAAAGTGGCTATTCTGGGTATGGAGGAAGGTATCTCTAGCAGTTTCCTACTCCCATTACTGAATGTTAGTGCAGAATAATTACTTGCTTGCCAAAAATGAGAGGACGCTGACCCTGCAGACTTATTGAATTCGTACTGCTTGCCTCCAGGCCATGTCGGGGGTTATTCAATTTTGCCTGAGGAGGACAATCTATTATGAGAGATGAGTCAAGAAGGCATCTTCCCTGATTGCCCACCAAAACCATTATCGCATTGTGGAGGGGGCATGAGCAGTGAGTGGACGGACAAGACAGCGCTGATCCCGATTACCGGGGGACCAGATACAATTTGCATTACGAGCAGCAGTGGAGCTCAGGACAATCAGCTGGGGACAGGGCTGCCGGCCATGTAAGCACGGTGCAGCTAATTGCTTGTGCTTGGCCTGGCAACCTTCACCCTCGTGAGGAGGTGGCTGATTGGCTTGATCTGCAACTGGGTGAATATTTTTACATTGACAAAACCCCACAAGTTATCCCCAAAGGGACAGCCAAATGTTTAAGGTGCAGTATGTTTTTACACCTCTGACACTGTCTCTTGTTACAGACTAATTGCTTGACGTTAACGTTTTTCAACCACGTAATGAAACAGAGTCAAGTCACAGCTTCCTTTTAAATGAGCAGATTAACAATACCAGCAAAAATATTTCTGTGGAGTTAAACAAACAAAACAGCAAAAAAAGCCCCAGAGGATTCATTTTTGTTGAAAGATAAATACGTGATCTTTTGGAACAAGCTTGCCCCAACATCAGCGGGAATCTTTCCAGTGGCTTTTAATCACTTTAAACTAGGCCTCTGTTTTCAAATGAAGGTCCTGTTCTTACAAGCTTTTTACAGGTTCCTCAGCTTTGAAAGGAGCAGTGCTGTATTACATACCTGAACACAGTTGCTTAATTTATGGAACTAATTGGACATGTAAAATAAATCAATGTTTTCCAGTTCTCAAAGGATACACTCTTCCCAGCACTGCCTGATGCTAGTGAAATTGATCTGAAACCCAACTGAAAGCAAAATGAAACCACTGCAAATGCTGTGTGCCTCATTCAAATATGTTGGGTTTTATTTCCACCACATGAAACTCTCTGCCTGTGAGAAAACAGAAACTTAGTTCAGGAATTAACGTGAAAACATAGGTATCAGTATGGAAAAATGCAATTATTTCCTCAGTTCTGTTACCAGAAAAGTGGGAAACTATCCTCCTAGCCTTGCACCGTATTTTCCAATATTTTGGGTAATGTAGAAGTGTAAAACTGTAATGAGAAGCTGTTATCTCAGCAAAACCATTTAACAAATCCTGACATCCAAGAAAGCCTGATATATATTTGTCTAGCTTTGAATGTTACTTAAAACCTGAAGCTAGCAGGCTAAATTAAAGTCAAATATGCATTTTAACACATCCTAGTAAACATAAAAACCCCATTTTACATTGTTTTGCTGTCTATGTTAGCATATATGATCACCTTTAAAAAGAGAACTGAAAATTCTAATATTATCCATTGATCAACAAAAGCAAGAGCAAGGCAAAGTGGGTATAAACATAAACTAATTTATTATGCCATGGTGATCCTCTGTCACTAGTCTGTGGGGACGGTTTGATGAGTAGAGTGCGTGTGTATCTACAAGTTACTAAATTGATTCCTCTTGAAACCACAACTTGGGTTACAGTGAGAGGAAACAAAGGAACAGGAAGACATTGTGTCAATCTTGTTTGTAGTGCATAAAAGCAGCCCATATTTAAGGGTTTGGTTTAAGACCTCTAGGTGTATTCAAACTGATAAATTCAGTCCTTTCCTCATGAAAACTCAACCCCATAATTAACTTCTCTCCTAAAAAAAAAACCCAAAAACCAAAAAACCAAACCAAAACAAAAAAAAAAACCACCACAACCAAAAAAACCCCAAACTGTTCATAGTAACTTTTTCAGTTCATGTATTCCTTTCATGAAGCAGAACAGCAATCATCAGAGTAACAAGGAGGTGCATAAACACAGATATTGCGAGTCACTTGGGCTACCTGGAGCATCCCTTTTGTCCAGTTCTTTTAGAAGGGCTCAGATCTCCCATCCGGTCTTCTGTACCAACCTCATATTGACCTCTCCAGTTGGGCCATCTAGAATGATACAAAGTAGCTCTGTTCAGGCACTTGATCCACATCATACAGAACTAGTACAGAACTATTAAAAAGCATTATAGAACATTAAGCAATCACCAAAAAGCATGCAAACCTTGCTCTGAAGAAAGTTTTCTTATCTTTCTTCTTGGATTTTTCTGGAGTGAACATTTCTGTAACATCAGACGCTTTCAAAGCACTGGGGCAAATTCTTCCTGAAGTGAACCAAGAGATCCTGGCAGAGATCCTTCTTGTCACATTTTCCGTGTGTCCAAAAGCGCAGTTTATCTTTACATTGCATGATGAAAAGTTCTTGAGCAACGTATTACTATAATGAGATAAAGATAATAATAACAATTTGCATTCTCAATTAGTATTTATTCAGTTGAAAGGTAAGTCCCAAGTTAAAAGATCTATATTAAAAGATACTCCATTTTAATATTTACTAACCTCTCAGTGCCTGATTTGGCAACCAATGTAATATTTTTTTCAACCATAGAGCTTTTTGAAGGCTTTGTGCTCTTTGAGAGGGATTGGGGAAAGCTCTGGATGGATTTCCTTTTTTTTACTTTCAGATATGCTAATGAAAGGGATTGCTCTGTGCAGCCTCATACAGACATCCAAAGGTTTCCTCAGCCATGCTGAGCTTTGGGGTGCCATGTCCTGGGGTGCCATGTCCACGCCAGGAAGACATGTACAGGTAAGGCAAGGGATAGACTTGACTTTTTTTCCCCAAATCATGTGTAGGTAATGAAAGAGGTAATTAGCTGGCTATGGCATTTCACAAATAATTGTTAATAGCAGTGACACTGTGACAGCCAAGAATCTTCCTTATTGGCAGGGGAGAACAGCACAAAACGGTGACTTTCTTGCAATCCTGGTCTTCCTTGTTTGGCCTCTTTTGTTCTGCAGGGAGGGGGCAGGATGTGACACGTGAAGAGAAGCAAGGTGCTAAAATGGCGCTGCATTTTTCTGATGTAAGGATTACCTTCCTAGCATATTTAGCACAATTCCTAGTGTTAAATGGTAAACTTCAACTTTTTTGTGTAGTCTCTACAGAAATTCCATCTACTCACCCTTTCCACAGAGACCACACCAATTCACATCTTGACATCATTTTGTCATCACTCTGATCTCTATAGATAACGGAAGATTATTCTTCAGATGAAATAAATTTTTAATGATTCATTCTCCATCACAAGCCTGCCCATCTCTAGAGAGAGACCAAAATGCTTCAGCTAAATCTGGTTTTAGTTTCATTAGAAAGTATGACAACTGGCCTTCTAAGGAAAGATATTTAAATGCAGCTTTTCTTGCCAAAGTGCCAACAGATAGGTACTATAGCAGAACCACAGCATTTCTGAGGCCCCGGTGGCTTCAGTGTAGAGGCAAGTATCTTTCCGGTGATATTCACATTCTACAGCCCCTGGGGAGTGCACTCCAGCACAAGATGGATCTGCCCAGTCCGCAGAAAAGAAAAACTGCAGGATGATCACGTACCTTTCAATAGGCCGTTTACCAGCAATGTATGGCTGTTTAAGACCAGAAAGACAAAGCTTTAATGAATCAAGAGGAAGTGTTCCCACTTGTTAAATGCCTGACATGGCTATTTTAGAAGTAAGTGCACCAGATATATTTTTATTTTTCTCCTGGCATTTTTTGTTTTCTTTGCTACAAGGTGACTTACTAATATCCCAAGCACTGGGTTTCTAAGAATTAGTATTTTGTAATATTTCCTTTATGAGAGAGTCAGATTAACCAGAAATCACAGGACAGAAAACAGATATATTGCTTCCCTTTACTCACACTCTTCCCTTTACTCACACTCTTCTCACAAAATCATCACCAGTTTTGAATGACTAAAGGCAGGAGGATTTGGCTGAGGAATTGATGATGCTAAACTCCATCCCACACAACAAACACACACCCAGTCTTCCACATTCTGCCATGGCAGGAAATGGCTCTTTTAGCATTTTACATAAAATAAAGTTACTCTTCTGAGGAGACTGGCCCTTTATTTTCAAAAGCAGCCTTCCTCCTACCACTGGAAGCACCTGGAACTCAATCAGCACCTCATCTGGAAGGATTGACTTGAGACATTGATTCTTGAGGTGCTGGATTAAGGCAGCAGGAGTGAGGCAGATTGATCCCATTTGTAGATTTGTATCTCAGCTTTTACGCTATAAAAACCATTTTTACATTTTTCAACTTCTTTTTTCTGTCTATCTTTTAAGAGAGAAAATGCTTTTCCCTGAGGTCATTTCAGACCCGCAGATACAAAAGGATATCTGTGAGCATTTCAAGGAGCTGATCGACCTAAAATGGAGTAGAATTTGATAATTCAGTGAATTCACTAATTCACCCAATTCTTTGGTTTTATTTGTGGTTTAATATTAAACAAAGATTTTTTAAAACAATTTTTGGAAACAAGCTCTTTTAGACTATCAGCATATTCTACTACATCGATTACTGTTTACAGTCTTTTGTGTAAGAGGGTTGCTTCTCTAACACACGGCAACAAGTCCAGAAAAGCTGTTAAATTTTGCAATAGAAACAATTAGCACATCTTACACTGAAGAATGTTAAAGCTTTAAAAAGAAAACTTTCCTCCCAGACTCCAAGTTATATAGAGACCTTTTTGTACCAATTCACAAAAGCAAGTTACCAGAAACTCAGTGGGTCCCATAAATGAAAAATGCCTGGGAGAAATGATGAGCAACACAGGACCAAAAAAACATCTTTCTTTGCTGTTTCTCCTTTTGGGAGGTTTTGGCTAAAAGAAAAGAGGGGCTTGCTTCCCAGCAATCCCTGAGTGCCAGTGCAATCATAAGACATACATTCAAGTAAACCATAAACATATTAAACCTGCCTCTGTAATTAATAAGGTCCTCTGGCATTGCATATGTTACTTCTGGTCATGGACCATAATTCTGAGCTCAGCAATGTTCAGATATATACCTCCATTTGGGACAGCAGCAGTAAAAACTTAAAGGTCTCTGGTTTCCATATGATGTTTTCTGGCATAGGCGGATTTTGCTCTTCGTTGGTGGATTAGGATTAGAGTACCGATGTAATAAAACTTCATGGCATCTTTCCCAACCTGGGTTCTTCTTATTAGAATCACATGGGGAAATAAACTGATCATAAAAATAGTAATTCTGATATTATTTCTGTTATATTTATTATTCATACATGAGGTATATTGTGAGACTATAAATTCTAAACATGTATCAGGAGAGTGATATTGATAATTAAATCACCCACACTAAGTCTCCCAGACATGAGAATTGCTTAAGTAAATAACAAACTTTGAAAATCAGCTTTTGACTGGCTTGCAGTATTCCGCAGAGCTCATCAAAACTTGACTTGTAAGGTGAAGGCATTTCTATGACAGTGGTGCCAAGGGTTGTATGCATAAAAGGTAGCTAGAAAATGTAGCTAGAAAAATTGGCCATCAAACTGGCAGATGAAGACAACTCCAATGAGAGCTAAATCCAGGTGGGTGAACGAGTGAAGGATGGACCCCAGCCCATAACATCAGGAAGAATACTATCTCCTAGGTTTAGACATAGCCTGGATGAGAGGACCTAGAGAAAAGCTGGTCAAAGCTGGGTGGTGTGAACAGCCTGATTGACAAGCTGCTGCTATAGTGACTGAAACAGGAGACACTGGCAAGAGGAAATAGCCAGTGTAAATCTTTGAACCAGAGGTAATGATAAAACATGTGAGAGGAAATGGAAAAGAAACTGGCCAAGGTACCAGCTTGAGTAGAATAAAACAGATCCAGGATAATGATGTAGGGGTGGCCGTTTTTCTGCAATAAAGTTGTCACTCAAAAGACAGAAATAAAGACAAGAATAAGGTCCTCTGAGTGCGAATATGCACTTCTGGCCTGACTGAAACCACAAATATTGTAGTAGAAAAATCAGCTCAGCAGCCGTGATTCGAAACAGAATAACCAGCTTCAGTACAACAGGGAGCAAACCTTTTGAGCTCTTTTCCTCTCCTTAATTGGTTTCTCTGACAGTGTTTTCCCTCTGCCTATAGCAATTCTCTGATGTTTTCTCCCAGAAATTTTCTCAAGGTTCTTGCAGCACCACTGAAACACATAAAGTAAGAGTGTCAAGCCAAATCATATCTCTGAACTAGCCGTCCAGCCTCAGTTCCTCAAGGAAGAATTTATTTCTAGCACATGGCTCAACAGGTTAGCACCTTGCACTCAGATAACTGCAACTCAGTGGATTTCTGGAGGATGCGATTGACTTTTCTTGCTTAGTGATATGGGAGAAAAGAAAAATGTCACTTTGTACTGTTGAGAAGGCAAATACTACAGACCTGTTTCTGTGGATTCCCATGTGATGCATCTGAAGGTACAAAATAACTCCGTGACATGGCAGGCTGTTCACACCCAGCTGCCGTGTTTAGACTTTCCAGGTTGTGATCAAGTCCGAAACAAGTGGCACAACTCTTGGTGGTCTCTAATTATTGGACAGCTATAGAAGAACTTGCAAGAGCAAGCTCTTAGGACAAAGACAGACCTTAAATAGCTCTTCCTGCCCCATGCATAACACCTCTCAGAGCCAGGAATGGAGCCCACCTCGCTTTTCTGTCACTGGCAGGTCTCATGCTTCATGCCAGGTTACGGTCCGGATGCAGCCCCCATGGCAGCCCCAGCCAGACCCTGGGAGCCCAGGGTGGAGCAAAGCTTCTCCCAGAACTGCCTCTTCTGGAGCAGCCACTACCAACAGGGTCAGCTCCTAATTCATGTTCCCCTTCCAGGGCCTAATAAACTTTCAATTTCAAAATTTACTTGCTACAAGCTTTCAACCTTTTGCTACCGTACAGACACTCAGTACATTTGCCATGTTTTAACAGCAGTTTTGAGTGGAGTTGAATTATTCAAAAGCATTATTTTCTGCATTGTTTCTCTCACCTTTGTGAAGAAGCTGTATAAATTCTCACCTCACCATTGGAAACATTCTTCCTTTCAGGCTGGCGATTTCTCAAAGGCCCTTGTAAAGAACAGAAGAAAAAATTTAAAATTCTGTATTATGATCTAGCAGCTATTTTCCTTTTTAATATGGGAGCACCAGCACCACTTGTTTTTGCCTAATGTTCATTTAAGCGTATGTGTGAGAAAACTGGCGTATAAAAAATTAGGCTAACATTTGGCATCTGGAATAGTGTTGCAGAAATTAATAGCTCCAGCTTGCAGATAACATTCATATTGACCACTGACCTATTGAACTGTTATATTTAGAAAGATCATTTAAAGGAAAATCTCTTAGGCTATTGAATTTGAAGCTGTTCCAGCTACTCTGCGAGGCTTTTTTTTTCTTCCCTTTCTCTCCCCTGCAGTGGAATTCTCCAAGGCAAATGGAGTAAAATATTTTGCTGGAGGGGATACTTTACTTTCAAGATTTATTCCTTTGCACCACAAATATATCAAGGAAAAAAAAAATCAAACACAATGGCAAAAATGTTGAAAGAATTAGAAAGTTTATTTTCGGTCTCAATATGAGAGTTTGACAGTCAAACAGGAATGTTCTGTCATGTGAGGGAGGTTAATTTTTATGTTAAACAGCTATAATCAAACAGAAATAACTCACATTATTTTACTTTAATATTAGTTCTTTTATGCCATTAGTTCTTTCTCCTTTTATGTTGAGGGAAGGACCGTCCTTCCTACTTACTTTAGACATCTGCTACAGAGGAATTGTCTGGTAATTATCTCAACAGATACAACCTGCAAGCTTGTTTTGATGAGCTGTGATCTATACAATGTAAAATATATCAAAGTATTATGTGTACAAGCCTACTTAGCATGCTAGAAGGATGTATTTATAGATGCTTGGTCTCTACTTTTCCCATACCAATAGTTTGCATGTTGCACTAACACTTGCCTCGTATTTGCGACATGATGGTCAGACCACCATGCGCACTCCCTGTTACCATGTGCCTTTCTCTGAGGGTAGAAATATGTATTAGACTATTTAATAGTCTGTAAAATCCAAACCTGAGGGAATATTTTGCTGGTCATTTCACCTCATGCATTCTCCTCCTCTTTATTCTCTTAAAGCATTGTGTGTGACTTTTCTGCCCTTATCAAGTGTTGATACTGAAAACAAACAAATACATGTTATTATTAAAGAGATTCTTGCCAGGAGGTAAAAGAAAGATGTGCTCCTATGAGATTTGCTTACATATTCTGCAGATTGTAGATAGTATAGCTTTACATTTATTGAAATTGTCTTTTCCCCTGAGTTCTAAGAAAATGTGCCTAAAGCTATTATCGCATCTATCGACTCTGTGGGATTTAACGGACGTGGCTCCTGCTCCCAAGTGGTTGGAAAATGACCTCTATGAAGCAAAGTTCAAGCAGAGTGAAAGCTCTGAGACTGAGATTAGAGACCTGTCAGTTGCCTGGTAGGATAAAAGTGTAAAATTATATGTGATGCTCAGTTCAGTCACATCAAACAGCTCAGAAATGTTTACTGAATGAACTACACAGTCGCTAATTACACTTTCCCCTTAAGTATTCACATTATCATGGGTAACAAATACCCAGAGAATCTGGAAAGGGAAAGCTTCTAATAAGTATGCAACAATTACAGCAGGCATGGTTTTGCACCCTAATTTTCTTACAGTGATTATTTATAGTGAAGAGGCAAATTTGGCCTGTCATCGCATACAGTATCTCTGTATCACTGTTTCAAGCCTTCTGAGAAAAAGGTATGATACATTTCAAATCAAAATTTAGCAAAAGGAGCATATATGCTAGCAAACACCGAAATAAACACAGCTTTCCTTTCAACATGGTACAAAACATTGCTTTAACCTAGTGACCTTTAGTGATCGGGCTGTTCGGTATGGCCATATATATAATGTTTAATGATTACAGCAGCAATTAAAAACCTGATGAATCAAAGCGTGTTGAAATTGCTCTTCCACTTCTTTCTGGAGGAAGTACATTAACCTTGTATACTGTTGATTTTTTTCATTCTTGCAACTCCCCTGTGTTAAAAATTGCCTTTCTCTTGATATTGACTAATTCCAAATTTTGTAACATAGTACAGAAAACGAATAATGAAAGGTCCTCCTTCCATAAGCAAGGACCATGCTCAAAACTTTACTATTGCCCACAGAAACCTTTGACCATGGACATGATCCAGAAAGCAAGAGCAATGTGCAGGCAGCTCAGGGACTTCTGAGCTGAGCTGTGCAGGGCAGCTGTGGTAGGCTGACATGGGACACTTCAGGTGAGAAGGGAAGGCACGGCCAGGGGAGGCTCTGCTGGTATCCACATGCTAGAAGACATGCTCCACCCCACTCCCAGTAAACGCACAAAGAGGATGATCAATTTCCACAGGCACCAGGCAATGAAGTGCTCAAGCATGTAGCTGTGCAGAGAGGTAACTGCTCAACCTGCTGCTGTTCCCACACTGAAGGTGGCCAATTTATGGTTCTTATTGGGTTTTTTTTCTTCTTTCTTTCTTTGAAAAAGCATTTTATACAATGGGAGTCTCTTTTTTTTTCAGTGATTTTCTGGAGTCATACTATACTCTAGTTGGGAAAGGAAGAATCAATTTGTTTGATGGAATAACTACAGCAGGTAAAAAATTATACACAATGAAACTTCACAGTTATACTGAACTGCTGAGCCAGTCTGGACGAAATACTGTTTTGCCTGTCTACTCAAAGTATACTTTAGTTAAACTGTTTTACACTAGCAAGTTTGGACAACCAAGTATTTCACATAAACATATTGCTCTAACAGTTATCATCAAACAAGTGTAGCTTTATTGCTGTCTCTAAATTTAACGTATACCTTTGATTTTTTTATTCTTGTAATTTTTCTCAGATAAAAATTAGCTTTTTCCTGATCTTCTTTAATTTCAAATTCTGTAACATCATAAAAAAGCCTAATTAACAAATGCAGCAGCTTAACCTTCTACAATATATTCAATAACCTGCTAGTAAAAAAAAAATATTTCTTTTCTCTGCAGTTTTATATGATCTCTAAAACATGTGCTTAATTAAAATTGATCTCTTACTTGAAATCTTTACAGAGTGACTTAGAGAAACATGGCCTCAAACACAGTTATTTGAATTTACTTTAGCAGAATATCTAACCAATAACGTGTAATTGCTGTTATATAGTGTCATTTACACTTAATGCTACTGTCTCAAGCATTTTAATCACAGTAAAGCATATGTTGTTTCCAGCTAATTTTTACAGACTACTTGATTAAATTCCTAAGAGTCTCTAAACCATTGTACCTGGCACAGTGATCAGCACGTGGAACAGGTTAGTGGAAGTTTTAAAGGGGGAGGTTTGCTCAATATGAGTATTCTGGAGTGGCAGGAGTCTGATGCCGAGTTCTGGGATCCAGTTCATGGTTACAGGTCACAAGGGGCACATCCCACAGTATTTTCCCTGTCAAGTGAGTTAGTCATACCATGAACTCCAAAGAATGAACCCAAGATGGCAGCAGTGGTGGTGTGATAATGTGCTTTTTAAGGCTGCATGTTTTAAGGCCCTGTAACCATCCATAAAATATCTAGTGAAACAGAAACACACATTAAAAAAATATTTCATTTTAATTTCTACCTGTGCCTGGCTCTAAACAGGCAGTAGCCTCATTGATTCATTACCTTCCCTAATCTCTTCTGAAATGCCAATTTTGTGCTTGGTCAATTACCAAACTTTGCAAATTTATCTTTTCATTGACAGAGGTATTAGTTCTATCAAGAAAATCCAGAAATGAATGCTAGAGAAATTAAACCTGTACTGCAGCCAAAACAAGTTAAGGACACAAAGACATGTTCCAAGACATCCAAAGTAGCTCCAACAAATCTGCTTACGTGGAAAAAAAAAAATGCAAATATGTGGAAATAAAAGGGGTACCTTCTCCACAGTGCTTTACCAGAAGGAAAAATCCAACAGCACTGCCTTTCTCCAAGTTTTTACCTTCACTGTCTCTCAGTATTTTGAAGGTAAATGCCTCAAAGATAGAGAAATGAGAAATGCAGCTCAGGTGAATAAGCAGAGATCCCAAGGAGGAGAGACAAATCCACACTCTGGCCTGGCTGATGTATGAAAAATACCTCAAGTGTCTCTCATGTGCAATCTGTTAGCAAATGGTGGAATTTTATCATTAAACCAAATCAAATTTTGGGTGGGGAGTTTTTAGTTTTTTACTAAAAAGGTTTGGAAATCACGATGAAATAAAGCACTTTTGAAAAATTGTGCATATACTCCATGACCAGAGTTCTTTTCCTATATGGAAAGAAGCCCTTTTGATAGAGAGAATTTCCTTCAAACTCAGTCCTTTTAATTTTATGTTTTAATCTTTTTCAAATTTCAGTTTGCAGAGTTACCCTTGCACAGAGTTTACACAGTCCTGAATCTCTTCATAACTCTCCTATTGTTGATTACAAAGAAAACAGAAAAAAACCCCTCTATTGTTTTGAAATTAGTATCTAAGTTTTCCTCCCTCTCCACTGTCCTTGTTCCTCCCTTTCCATTATTCAGAGGGTATTAGCAATAGTAGTGAAGAAGGGCTTCTGAGGCTCCTGCTAATCGCAGGGCAATGGCAAGTAGGAGAGATGCTGAGGGAGTTCTGCAGTTATGGATCCCTAAGTAGGTGCTGACAAGAAATTCTTGTTTGGTGCACATTTTCTGTAGTACTGCTGTGTAGTAGTTCTCAGACAACATGTTCTGAGATAGATAACAGTCTGGAACTGGATCCGAAAAAAACAGGTCTAGCTTTTGTTTGTGGGAACTTTTCCTATATGACTTCAACAATTGCTGTTGTTTGCAAGGATGGTTATGAAAAAGGCATTTTCAATTAATAAAAAAAAAAAAGTGGAAGGTCAATTTAAAAAAAGGAAAGTGTTTTCAGAAGTTTAAAAATTTTGTTTCCTTTGTTTTCCATAGAAATTATTTTTAAAAAAAGTGTAAAGGATATGCCCTGGTCTTGACTTCCTGTGGACTAGGAATGAGATAAATTATGTCTTTGCATTGTAAAAGGTGATCTTTCCTCCCTAGCAGTGCTATCAGCATCTGCGGGTCTGTATCCACAGGGAACAATTATTTTTTTTCCCTGAACAAGTTTGCTCATTAGAGTATCTGACTACCACTTTATTTATTTCCCATAGATAGTGCCCTCTTTTTGAGCAGATGTTGAAACTGAAAACAGGTTCCTTAAACATAAGCTATTATGGTTGAGGAATGTCAAGTACATCCTGCCTCCCATTTGTACTAGAACCAGTACGAGACATAGGCTCTCTCTCTGGTGCTCAGTGGGAAGCTATAACGGGCTAATTGACAATCTGAGAAAGGACAGGTTGAATCTTCAACAAATATATCCTTTCCACAAAGCATGAATTATACACTGAAGTCAAATATCACATGATGAAAACAGAAAGAGATAAAAGCCCATTCCCTCTTTAGATATTCAGTCTTAAGTCTCCCCTCCTGGTAGCACTACGTCCCCTCACCTGCAATGCTCTTTTGGTCCAGACAGGGCTTGATGTGTAAACAAAACAGCAATTGGCAATGCCCTCTCCTGCCTCCTCCATCTCATTTTCTTTTCCTTCAAAAAAATAATATTTGATATTCTTTCCCCATTCTAAAAATACCTTGTGAAATATTATTTTTCCTTGAAATTCACCTTTAATAATTCCCATCCTTTTGCCCTTCCTGCACCCAGTACCGCTGGATGGCTGGGTGGATTGCTTGTATCATTAGAAGAGAGGGCATAGCAACCTTATCGTTTCCCTCATCATGGTCAGTTTGAGACAGTCCTCCAGGCAATTTAACAAGGGCTTCCCCCCGCCACAATAAACCACTTTATAGCACTCTTGTCCAATTCAAGTTGACCTGCAGGGCACATTTCAGTAGCAGCTTAATTCACTTTCTCCCTTCTGTCGAGCTGACAACGGTAGGACATTCGTTGCTGTATAGTGTGACATCTATGCCTTGTTTCTCCTATTATCTAGACTAAGTAAATCATAACAACAGCAATATAGTCGTGCGTTGATTTAAATGAAGAAATATGGTTCAATGTTGAAATAATTCCTCTAATTTATATATAGCAAAGCCTCACACCATGTATTATGTCAATGACATCCCAAATCAAGATGTGCAGTCTTGAGAAATTGTTTGATTAACTTCTGTCTTGTAAAACATCTTCTTGTGGCAAGTACTTAAGCCGATAAGAGCTGCCAAGTTCAAGCCAGTGTGGCTCATGCTATAAGTCTTCCTGCAGTCCTCTGGGCCACTCCGTAACAAGAGCTACCATTTTGCTGTCACTGTCACTTCGCATATCCAGTCTCTAAAGCTCTGTTTGTTGTTTCATTCTGTTCTATGTCTCCCTTAGGAACTTCTTCATTTTAATATAAATAGAGCGCTTCATCATACAGTGCCAAAGACTCGTGGAAGGTACAACTCTCAGTATTTCTGAAAACAATGCATACAGATGAATTTGGCAGTAGATCACAAACAAAGGGCCTTAATGAAAAGGGGCAAACTTCCTAACCCAAAAGGTACGGAACAGAAGAGTTTGAAAATAATAAAGGAAGGGGGAAACGAACACCTCTCTCTGCTAACAGTTGGTTTGATAGCTGTTCACAAATATCACCAGAAGCAGATAATTACGGCCTTTTGCCATACATCATGAATATATCGTACAGTATGCATATTTTTAAAGTTCACTTTTAATGGGATTTTTCTTTTAACATGGAAAGTAATTTTCCTTCTGAATTAGGATGATTTTATAAAATCCCATAATATTTCTAAGCAAAAAAAGTATATATGTTTTAGAAAAAGACTATTCTTAAAAAATTTGTTTAAAACTTTGCATATTTTTCAATTTTGCCTTTTTGTATCCACTCATTTATATATGATATGATCAAGGATATGTTAATAAGATATGACATAATAATATTAAAATAGGAAAATTAGGATAGGATGATAGGATTAAGAACGCCCAAGCAGAGGCATGAACCTTGATGTGTTACGTGTTGAGAAAAAATAAAAATGCAGTTTCTAACACTTTCATAGTAATAGCAGATAATAATAATAATGGGAGTAATAATAATGTACTGCAACCACTGCATGTCACTATATGACATGGTAGCTGGGATACATTATGTTCTGGTCACCTAATACTTAGTACCAGGATAACTTTATATTTTTGGAAGAAAGCGTCTCCTATAAAAGTGACACTTGAGACATTTCAGAAGAGATGAATGAAATCAGGGGTTATTTTAGTTCTGCAAATTTTACCTCTCACATGTTGGTATATAAACCCAGTACCATTAACGTGATGGATCTCATCCCATTCTGTACAAAGCAACACAAGGGGATGAAATAAAAGTTGGGTTTTGCTCTAGCAATAGTTCCTAGTGACTTAACAACATTTAAACCATCTTGGCCAAAACCCTTTGGCTTTAGCCTCTTACTTGGACAACATAACTGTTTCTATTATATCCATATGGAATTGCTTTGGGGATCCTATCAGCTCATGTTTGCATATTCAATGTGGTTGTTCCAGTTTAATAGTTTACTACATGACAGTTCTTAGCATTTCTGTTTCCTTTTGTGCCCTCTGCAGTGAATACACAGGTTATCTCATGTATTTACTATACTTTTTCAAATACTACATGTGCACAAACATCCCAGCCATTTGGAAATTGCTAATATCCAGTTACAAATTCACAAGTGGCAAATATGCAACCGTGAAATTCAGTAGTTACAAAGCAGAACATTTGTACATTGTAAATTCCTGCACATTTCTTAGGTTGCATGATGGGGAGCAGCAGGTGACATTATCCAGTTTTTATGTGCACTTTACCTTTCTCTAACACCCTTCTCGTTCCCTTCCCTCCTACCGATGCTGCAGAAGTATAGAATTTCATTCATTCACTTTAATGCTAAAACCCATCATGCTAAAGAAAAACATTTCAGAGAATTGCATAGGTCCTAAGCTCATGCAGACCTTCATCTGCATAGGTGTGTATGTATTGTTGTCTCATATTTGTGCTCATGTATGTGGATGAGAGTGAGCACAAAGGAAGGATGAAGGTCACATTATTGTATTTAATGGATATATGGTACTTATCCTTTCTGCTTCCTATCCTCTCTCGCCCTCACCATAGAAGACAAACACCTCAAAGATATTAGCATATCTAAACTCGTGACACTTCTGCGAGGCAAAGGACTGTTATTATCCCTCTTTTAAAAACCAAAAATTCAGCCGGGATCTACCCAGTTAAGCCAGCATCTCCCACTTTGCCGCCCAGTAGTAGAGCTCTGGGCCTGCAGGTTTCATTTTTGCTGCCTTCCCTGCTGAATGGGAAAGTTTAGCAAAACTTTCAAACTAAATAACACTAATGTTAGGGCAACTCAATTCACTGGTAGTGGTGGGGAGTGGAGGTTTTAATATCCTGGTGTCATCCCATGCCCTTGGTGAGCACTTGAGTTACTTTACGTTGGGCAGTGCAACATGGATGTCCTCCATTCTATGAACCTCCCGTAAGACTGAGGCTGCAGGATTGTGATCTCTCCCTCTCTTTTGGCTAAGAAAACTGCACACAGAAAGCTCAGACCAGGCCAAGGCCTCCTGACCCTCGAATGCAGCACATGGGGGACAGAGCCCCCATAGCAGACATCTCCCTTCCAGAGAACACATCTCCAACAGGGCTGTTTCTCTTCCTGAAGAACTCAGTAGGTGGCAAACATCCTGTGGAAATCTGTGGATTAGGACAGGTTGAAATAAAATTTATTTTTATGCACCATGGAACTGCTCCTAGACATGTGTAAGGTGTGCGTATAGAAGTAACTTGTCTGGTATCTTTTTTACTGTAGCTGCAAATTCCAGCTTTTTTAAAAAAATAACAAACAAATTACCTAAATGTTAGAGGAGAGGTATCACAGGGGTGTATGTAAGATAAGTGCCAAGTCATGCAAAACAGACTTACACAGAACAGAAGAATGAGGCTACAATCTTACGCCTTTTTATACATTTTTAACATAATTATCTGCTCCCAAGCTACATTTTAAAAGCTGTATAGTCTATATACTATTCACATCTCAAACAACTACCATAGGAAATACTTGCTTGATATCCATAGGATGCCCCTTCACTGGGCCAATAAAACATAGAGCTATGTGATTGTTATTATTTTCGAATATACAATATTCTAGTTCGTAAGTAGACCAGAGTATCTTTAACCACACCACTCAGAGTAAAATGCTGCTTGGGCAATAAAGGGGGATAGAGTCTACCTTATAATTATAAAAGATAGTGGGGCTTAAGCAAAGGTTGGTATTTAATCATGTTATACTGTAATTGATACCTTGCGATGAGGCTGCACAGTGGACACAAACATACCTACTCAGAAGGCAAGTAGAAATCCTTAAATTACAGTGGTCAAATTCTGGTGTCACATTGCAGATTACTTGGTGGCAGAACTTACTTTCAGTTGTCTGAAAAAAAGTCCTTTCTCATTACGTTTTTGGTGTATAAATAATAATTGGTATTTTTGTGAGGAAATAGTTGTGTAACTCATATACTCACTCTGCTTGTGCTTGGAAGTTTCTGCCTCACCTGTGTCCAAACATCATAATCTTACAGCTGCTAATTACAGCAGAGTGGCGCCTTGAGTTATTTTTGTGGTCAGCATGAGATGGCATGTGACATTATATGTTATAGTGACCCTCAATGAGGCCTTTTAATCATAAAATTTTAATTCAGAAAGAAGAAGTGGAATCTCCCAACATCACTTTAATCTGTAAGTACATTTTTCTTAATCATTATGTAAAATCAACATGATTTGATTATTTGTCAGATTTACTACTTTAATATTAGTGCACGGTGGTGTAGCACATTAACTAGTTAATACTTTTAAGGTGGTTAGTAAAAACATATTCATAGTATTTCAGTTCCAATGATGCTGGGCTTTTGCCCAAGCAAAGAATGAGTGAATAAAAGCAATATTTTAGCATGATGAGTCATACCAATCATATTAAAAACTTACCTTTTAGGGAACACATTAGGTGATATCCTGCAGCCCATATTTAGTAATCCCTGATTGACATTGGCAGGAATTTTGCTGTGTAGGAGCCACATAGGGACTCTGGATTTTGGCTGGCTCTGTCTTTAAAATGGTGACAGACCGGATGTGTTCTGAGAACCACAAACAACTTAATTTTTTAAAAGATAATTTTTAAATGTCTACCAGCTTCTTAACAACTCACGAATAGGCATATGCTCTTTCAGTCAAGAATGTATATCAGGTTTCCTGGAAACCATCCCACTAGGGCATGACTATAGCTCCAATACAAGCAGTGAAGCACTTAAAAGGGGGCTAATTAGCTATTTGCTGTACTTGACAGATAAAAGATGTATGCAAGCACAGAGAAAAGACTGCAAATATATATATCCCTGATTATGTTATTGTCCAACATTGTAATTAATTTCTTAGACCATCTTTGTGTAATGTAAAAAGGTTTTAAAAGATGTGATAGTAACAAGGCTGTGATGTTTCTTTAACTAATCACCATCACTGCAGGGTGCTGGAAATTTTAAAGCACGTTTTATATGCTCAGTTCATTGAAGAATTACTTTTACTTCTACTGGCCTTAATTTTTCCTTTATTTGCAGAGCAGCAATGAGAAAGATTTGATTTTATTCTAGTAGTGTGCTGCCCAGAAGCCATGGCGGCTGCCATTTTGGCATGTAAATCATCTACAGAGGAGACAGACTGGCTGGTAACTACAAATAGAGGCAGATGATAAAACCTATGGGTTCCGTCTGCAACTCCACAACTCATTCACTGAGTGAGGAAGTAACACAGCTTTTCTGAGACTTATTTTAACTACCCATAAAATCAGGGAATCATATTTATCTGCCACTTGCGAGCATTGTGTGGCTTTACACCCCATCACCCACTAAGGTCTCCGAATGCCTCCAATGAAATTTCTTCACAATGTATTTTTGCCTCTAATTTTAGCCAAAACAAAACACTATTGTAAAGATATCCAAGCAATAAATACATTAACCAAACCTTCTGAAACAAAGCCATTTTGGCCCAGGGTGTAGATTCCAGGAGGAATTAGGGCTCCTTTCTGGTTAACTGATACGGTTTCACAGGTTCACAATGATATGCAGTCACCTTGGCTATAAAACATTTTGGCGTGTTTCCATCAGTGTCACAGGAAGGAAGGATTTGGCCCACACCACGTCAAAAAATAAGGTATGCGGGTGAGCAGATAGATACCAGCAGAGTAAGTAGCAGTAGAGAAACTAGTGGCATTTTAAGCTTTGTTAATAGTGAGGGGCCAGGTACATTAAAGTAGCAGGCAATTTGTTTGATAACCAATTGATATTTGACAGCCCAGTGACAGCCTTGTTGTCAGGAGATCACTGCTCCAGCCTCAGTATGTGACTTTAAAAACTTCACTAGGGGAAAAATTACAGTCAGGCAAGCAGCAGCAAGGCATAGCCTAAGGCACTATCTGCCAATAACTAAGTCCTAGGGAAAACTGATTTGTGGCTTCTGATCACATGAACCTATAGCCTTCACTATTGACTAATTGTGGTTCATCTGGATGTAGATCTATCTTGGCTAACAAGAAAGCACTAGAGGTCTTCATTTAGCCATTGAGCTGAGTCTCTGGAGACGTGTGTGCAGCTGTCTTTACCTCCTTACCAATCAACACATCAAAAGCTGCAGAATATATTTCCACTTTCAGAAATGCAAACTGCAAGTGAGATAAAGTTGCCAAACTAGACTTGAAAAAGAGTGAATGATTATGACTCTACTCCAAATACAAAAGATAAATCACGTATGACCGTGCAGAACTTTGCTATCTATATAAATTTAGAACAGATACAATGGAGTCAATTTATCAGCTGGACAGCCACATCATTTTAATGTAACTGTAAAGGATTAAAACAATTTTAGGTGCTTTTTTTTTCCTATAAAGCATCAAATCAGGGGAAACACAAGCAGACCAGGTGAATGCACATTCACTTGCACAAACCGAGTGTTGAATGATGCTGTCTTGATTTGTATTGTTTCAATGAAAATAGTATAGGTAAAAGCAATCTACTTGGTGCCATGAAAATTAGCTGTTAATTACTATGCAAAGCATCCTACCTAGTGCAAATATTATGCTAAAATTGGGGGGAAAAAAAATATCAAACAATATTATAGAAGTATTTGAAGCTAAAGCTACAGAAGAGACTGGGTCAGCAATTTTGACTTAAATCACTTTCTTGGCTTCTGCTCAGGTTAGCAATTCATTCAACTAAAGGCAGTACTGGTGAGACAGAACACTACCACTGAAGGAGCTAAGCTTCCTCATACTCCACCAATGCTATCAGAGTTTAAAAGTCCTCAGCAATTTTAGGGCTCAAATATAGTTTAAGTCCACATTTAGGTCACATTGTACTTAATAGATAAACAATTTGCTTCAGTCCCAAGTGAACAAGAGTTTTGTGAAGTCCATTAATCAAGGCAGTACCAGCCAGTGCTGGATCTGACTCTCAGTCTCGTAACATGAGGCACGCCAACACCGCCACTGCTTTTTCTTGTTTGTACTCTCTTGGTAAGTCAGGAAAAAGTTGTTCTTGTGAGAATTCTGTTTCCTCCCAGTCCAGAAGAATGAGAGCACAGAAAGATGCAGACCACTTGCAGGATTTCAGTACCTCTATGTGTCAGCCTGGCTGCAGAAGGGAAATGGTAACTATTTTTGCCACTTAACATTCTTCCCAGTTAAACTGGCGTTTGCAGCCTGGCAGAGAAGAGTGAATTGAGTACATAAAATGAAATGAATAAATTGACATAGAATGTCAAGCCTGAAGCTAACTTTGCACATTTTTAGTTACATTAATGGCTACCTGTTTCTGGATTGCCTACCTTGACTGAGATCGTAGAGAAAACTAAAACTGGCTGAGCAGTCTGAGTCCAGGAGTTACTAGAAATTTAGAGAGAGAGATTATTTAAATTTAAAACCCATTCTTCAGGGCAGATTGTTCTATGTAAGTAAAGCAGAAGTAGTTTGTGAGGGTGTTTCCAAAGTTCTTAGGGTTTAACAGAATAAATTTCTCCATTTGTCAAGGTGTACCCATTGCTGCTGATTATTATTACTACCAGTTTTGATTTAGCCTTAAAAAAAAGGTAATATATATATATCACATTTCTTTTTGTTGGACTTCCACTGTGAAGCTTTTTACCAATAGACTTAGGATAAACGACAAAAGTTCTTACAGGCAGGGCAAGCCGTTCAGCACGTTCCCAAAGCTGCCACATCCTTTTTGTTACAAGACCTCCTTTTCATGTTGCTTATAATTTTGCAAAATTAACTCCTAATGATAACATTTTCAGGCTGAAGTGTTTATTCTGGAAAATATCTTGAGATCTTGCCTCGTCTTTGAAATACAGGAATGCCTCTATACTCAAAGCAAGTATGGCTTGTCACCACTTACTCAACAATGCCTTCAGTTGGCCAAACTGTAAAAGTTTGTGAGGAAGAATAAAAAATAAAGGGAAATCACACTTCAGAATAGTCTCAGTAAAAATAGCTTCCACTTTTAAGAGTTTTTTCAAAGTGAAAATTCTGATTATTTCACCTTACTGAACCCACTCTGACCCCCTCCCCGCCCCCCACCAAAGACAAGATGGGCACAAACCCAGGTCAAGGGTGACCTGGAAGCAATTCCCAAATTTTCTCTCAAAAGGCTGCTCCTCCCCAGGGCTGCTGCCAGGCACTGTAGGTAGGAGCAGGGCACCAGCAGCATTTCTCATGCTCCTTGTTACTGCTCCCTGTGCAGGCAGGGAGAAGCTGCTGGAGCTGGAAGCCAATGCAATAGAAAAATATGAGGAGAGAAATGTTGGGCTTGCAAAAAGGAGCTTGATGGGCATTGAAGCAGAGGGGAAAACTGTGATGAGTATTTTACAGAGAATGGGGTAGGGGGAAGGTAAATGTGATTTAATGAGAAATTTGGAGCTGAATGCTTTTTTATTAGGAAACACTAGTTTACCAAGCTTGTAATTTTCCTGCAGAATTTACAGTTTTCCTACTACGTTTCATTCAGGAAAGGGTTCTCACCTCCCAGATGGAAATTTTGGAAGAAGAAAAATGCTGAGGGGAGGAAAGGGGAAGAGGAAACTTATTCCAGAATAGCTCAGTGCTTCAAATGCTTGCCTAAGTTCTGTGAGGCTCCCCTCAAGGGCCTAATTCAGACCTGGACTTGAACCTCAGCCTTCCACTTTCCACAGGAATATCCTAATAGCCAGTTCATTCCTTGCTGAAAGGAGAGTCTTTTCTTCAAGTGCTTCTACACAACAAACTATTCTTCAACTAGAAAATGCCACCATGCAAGATCCCTTACTTACTCCCGTTCCTCAGTCAGTCATGTACCATGCCTTACAATTCAGCTTTTAATGATACAACCGTGTCTTGTTTTCTCAAATATCCCTCTCATCATTCAGTGTGCAGGACCAAGCTGCTCTGGAGATGGATCCAAGCTTTGAAGGCAACAGCTGTTGACCGAAACCCTTGCTTCATCCATCACAAAAGTTACCAAGTCTGCAGAAAAGAAAGCTGACCACCAAAGAATATGACAAAAGGTGATCTTATCTTGTGGTCAGAGCAGTTCACACTTGAGAATTAACTTCTTCAGAGATACACATCTCTAAAAGAAAACCTTTCACAGAGAGGCACTAACAGGACATTTCTACCTAGGCACCTGAATACAAGCTGAAGGTGCTGGTCTTCAGAATGCACCACTCCTGGGTATGCTTTGTGTATTTTAAGAGCATACCATATATTCTGATGAAAAAAAGAAAGAGTAAAACAAATTCAGGATGAGGAGGCACACAAATTCTGTAACCCTGAAATGTCAAACCTAAATAAAAGGTTGTTTCTGTAAGAAGCAGGAGTTGGTGATGGAAGTGTTTGCTTTCAAAGTACGCACAAAACAAAGAGACAAGATTGTGTTTTCTCATCTTAACCCCTTTCAAGTTTCTTGGTAATTGTTTTGCAGACTGGATAGCTGCTTTGTGAATAAATTGTCCTTTTTCCCATTTGGAATTTGAACTCTCCAACTTTCTGGAGAAAATACCCCCAATCACTCTGATATTCTGTGACAATTTAAAAGCAACTGAAAGAAATACTTGGCACATCATAACATTTGTGATATGCCTAATTTCTGAAGATATCGAATAGTAGAAGCCAGAATCTTGAGACAGATTCTGTCCAAAGTGTTGGGTTTTGGTTGGGTTTTGGTTTTGTTTTTTTTTGGGGGGGGGAGGGGACATATTTTTGGTTTTTTTACTACCTCTGCAGCAATATGAGAACTGGTTGGGTAAAATGGTTGGTACTCCTAAGAGCTGCACAGTTTTTAATTACTAGGGACATAATTTCCATAATAAAAACATAAATCTATACATATAAAACAAAATAACTATTCTTCAAATCTGTTAACTGAATGCTGAAACTCCACAGTAAAGCCTAGCTAATTTCACCATGCTAGAAAGGAGATTGCACAGTTCTGGTAAAACCTTAGATTTCGTTAAGGAGAGTCTTCAGAATTAGAAGATGAGACAGTAGGCTGCAATATACCGATGCCAGCCCTCAAGAGAATAGGTGTGTTGAGGACTGGAGAGCTTTTGAAAATGGCATGTGGCTTCTTTAGCTCTAGTGGGTGATATCTCCTCCACCTTTTCCCAAAGAGTCTTTAGGAGGCTGAAGACATCTATAAATTGCCTCCACCAGGGATATAGCAGCCACATACCTCCTTGGTGGATGCGTTTTATGCTTAGCTAATGATTACAGCTGTGGTTAGAAATGGCAGCTTAGTGTTCAATCCCATTTATCCTGAGTACATGCCATCCTTTTGCAGGAAGCCAAGTCAGAAAGCCCTAAAGTGCTTCAGAACTTCCCCTTTTACATGCTGAGGAAGACACATGTTCAGGACTTGATACCAGGCTACACTTGCAATAACTAGGACACATGAGAGGTTTCACATGCAGAAGTATCTTCCCAATAACTCCTCCTCTCTCTGTTCTTTTACTATCCGAAGAGTACAGCTATACAACTCCCCCAGTAAGTATTCCTTTTTTTTTTTCTTTTCAACAATAAGGTAACTACAACACTTTCAGCACAGCAGACAAACTATAACCTGAGAATGATTAATATGTTCCATGACTGATAAAACCTGAAGGTGTTACCTTATGTATTGTTTCCAGAAAATGAGTGAGCCCTACCTTTAATAACCCCAAACAAAAGCCTTTTAAGTGGGATTGGCCCAAACCTTTGTGGTAGGACATGTTTTTTATGCCTGTGTGGTCAGAGGAACCGGAAGCCACTCGTTCACCTGCTTCCATCTGCATAACATAGTGCCACTGTTTGTCAGCCAGCCTCATGAAATCCAGAGCCTTGAGAATATTAGTCCAAAGCACAGAAACTGCTTATTTGACCACTACTACTAACATTCTAATGTTTTTTCGAATGCATAAGGTGAATTAATGAGGCCACTGCTAAGCACTGCAACCAAAGAGATTAATTTGAGGACCGGTACTGGTGTCCTCAAGGATCACACTCAGCATGTGTGTATCACCTACCCTATTTTTATGTGCTTCTCTCCTTTTTGTTAACTGTGTTTACCAAGAAACATTTCATTCCCCTACAGGTATAGTTTTCCAATTATTTTCTGCCTTATGGATTAAGCACTATATAATAACAAAAAAGACGCCACCTTGTTTGGTGAAGGAGACCTGTCTTACACTTTGCTAAGATTATAGCCAGATTTCATGGTCATGAGAAAACAAAACACCCCAAATGGAGCAGTTATTAATTCAATAAATCCAGCTGCTCTCAGTGCTCTGGGCAAAAGGCAAAGTTAAAAGCAGCTGCTCATTGACAACATGTGCGACCTGACCAGGGGAAGGTAGCTGTTTTAGCACATCATCCACCACTTTGAAGGCTGACTGCACTCAATTTCTTAGACAATCTACACACCATTTTCAGTTCTGTACCTCCATAATTTATCACAACAATACCTCAAGCATATAGATGGCAGGGAGGGGGAGGCTGGGCAGGGAAATTAAAGCAATTTACAGTATCAAGATGAAAGAAGCTGGACGGCTCAAGAAGACCTACTATGTAAATCATATCCACAACTTAAAGGAATGTCGCCATAATATTCTGGAATTAATTTTTCCAGCATTCCTATATAGGTCACACAAAGGTAAATGTAGTTTCCTCCTCCCCCTACCACTATATCTGGAGTTGTTTATCAATATGTTAAAGAGGAAATTGATTCTACCTCCCCTTTTCCATGTGGACAATAAGAACCTTATGTATAAAAACTTCTGATAAAAATAACAGCAATCAGTAAAAAATTAGTGTGCAATCTGCCTATATGTCTTCCCTTCTGATTTTTGAGCACATACGTCCTTCAAAAGTTACTCATCATGATACTCAAGATTAAGAAAGGAAAATAATATTTTCCCGTGAACAGGCTAGATCACACACAGTGTATCCTGAACAGATCTCATCTATCTTAGCTAACTTCAAAAATGCAAAAGTTATGCGCCTTCATAACATTTCTAACAAATTAAACACGTGATTGTAAAACTTGATTTTTAACTTGATTTCAAACAGAGATCTATATTTTTCAGATGGTTTTCTAAACTATAATTGCTAAATATTTCTGATTAATCAAAGATGTGTTCTTCAATGGGAAAGTGCTGATTTTCCTTTGTAAGACTACATACAGATACAACTCTCCTTTTTTTTATTGACCATCTTTTGCACACATTGTTATTTTTCCTGTGTTCAGCAGGTGCACTGTGTATCCCAAGGAGAGCCAAAAGTGTGTGTGCAGATGTCTTTACACAGTTTTCCCTCTTCTCTCAATTATCAATGATATATTTATCTAAGAAACCTCTGAATTTAGCTACATTTACTGTATGCTTCTCAGCACTTAAACTGCAATCTGCCTCTCAGTCTCTTTCCCCCAGGATTTACTTTTAAAGGAACAAGCTTGTTAACAGTTTCAAACAGCTGCTATGGAAAAAAAAATCATCACGAATGTTTCCTTCTTCCTCCACAATTGTGGATTTAAATCTCAAAATACACTGAGTCTGAGCTGCAAGAAGCAGTTGCAGTTACAGGATTAACTCCAGGCACCTCCTGCTCCAGCAGGCTCAGGGTTGGGGCTTATACCAGTGGAAAGGTGATACAAGAGGTATTCATCTTTTGCTTTTCACACTGGTGGGTCCTGACATTTTGGGTCAAGCAAACATTTAATGAATGGGAAAACTATTTGAAGTTATATTTAAGTATTTCTAAGTATATTCTGTGTTTTTCTCTCCTTCCATGGAATATATTTTTAGACTTCAGGCAGCCAGTTTTAAAGACAAGAGGCTTCTGAAAAGCACACTAAGACCGTATTTCAGCAGAATATGTAGTACATTTGTAATATGTGGTTTCATGTAGGAAAGGTAACCTATTTCCATAAAAAGGAAATGGGGGATAACATATTAGCTCTTGAATGAATAATCCCCATATCTCAAGCCATGCTTTGCCTCAAATCATTAGATAACCTTCTGCATGCAGAACAGTCATCTCCCCACTGAATGTCTAAACATTGTATTTCTAATACCATTCTTCATGTAGGCACACATGTACACTCCATCACTCCCTACCTAATTTAATTTGGACACAAGCTATTCAAATTAACATTACCATTACCTCATGATTCATTCAGCAAAGAAATACTTAAAACTATGCTTGCAATATTAAGACTCCTTGCTGAAATCAGCCACTCCCAGTTTGACTCCATCCTGCTACAGAAACTGACTTAAAATTACAGTTTGATTTTTTTCTCATCTAGTTCTAATATGCCACTTTGAATCTTTGGATCTTATTGAATTTTCCCAGAACAGTTCCCCTCTGCAAGACCCCAATACTCTTCCCAATAATTAGCTCTTAACCATCAGTCTACACATAGCAATACTGCTCTATTTTGGAGGCTGATCATCGCACTCTGTTTCACTGAAGCTCCACTGGGATACACAGTGAGTGAACTGCCAGATCTGAGGCTCACAATGTCACAAACAAGCATTGACTGGCTCAAGATACTGGCCAGAGAATGTGAATTGAACAGGGAGTATTTCACGGTTCTTGTCTAAACGTTAGAAGCTGTTCAGACAACATTTCTGGCTTTCTAAAAATCCTTGAAAGTCCAATGTGCCTCTTTGGTCTTTACAACCATACAAGTGTAAAGTGTTGTAAAAGGACTTCTGCTAAAAGCAGTTGATAACAACTTACAATACTGAAAAAGAGGATGGTATCTACTGCCTCGCCACACTAAAGAGCAAAGATCCTTCCATACAGTAAGTGGTCCTGTAACTGGCGAGTGATTGAGTCAATGACATTATTCAACCAGAAATGGACTAGTTGGTCTGAGAAGGATGAAACTGTGCCTCAGTATTCAGCTTCCAAACGTGCATCAGTGTTAGTATTTGACTAATAAAAACACTATAATTTAACCAAAGTTTTGGAAATGGACATATTTTCTTGCTATACATAATAAGTCATTAATTTAAAAATTATTAATATGTTCTCCCTTGCTTTTACATGAAGAAATACAGGTAATAAATTCTAACCTGATTATTTCTCATAGGGTTGTATTATAGTTTTAGCTTGAAACTGTGGGTTGGGGAATGGCTTCAGTCACTTTCCTTACAATAGAAGGTTATGCTTCATGGTTCATCACCTATCCCAGCTCCAGGTAGACTAACTGGGTGAATCAGTGTACCTAGGGCACAAGGAGAAGGAAAGGGAGAAGCTGAGAGAGCTGCCATCACTGGGAGTCCAAAGAGCAGCAGATAAAGACTGATTCACATTAGGTTTACAGCACCCTGTCTGTCTAGGTATGAAGGACATCCTAGATAGTCATCTCTGAAAAAGGGAGGAGCTGGCTGTATATGTACAGCAAATCTGATCAATATCAAGTCCAACAGAGCTCAGGAGCTTTCCGTTCTCTCTGTATTAGCAATGCCTATGTCTGCAGGGTTTCCAGACCATGCAGAAATGCTGACTTTACCCCTAGCATTTCAACTAGATGAAAACATCTTGCTCAAGCAGGTAACAACACAGCATTTTTTTCTGCAAGACATATGGCACCTCTTCTATTGTATCATGCCACCTATCCTGCCCAAGTGCTAAGGGGACTGTAAAGTTGCATAAGTCAGGTGTTTTAAAATGGCAAAGTCTGTGATATGGAGAAAAGCAATCAAGGTTGGAGAGAGGAGAAACAAGGGCACGTGGCAGTTACTGGAGTAGGATGCGAAGGTTTATCACAGTGGTCTCAGAACTTCTGCCAAAGAGCTGAAGTAAAAAAAAAGTTAGTATCACATGCCACCTAATTTTGCATCACTCACTGAAGCAGTGTGAATCAGTTTCTCCCTGTTGCAAATCAACAAAGATTGAAAAGAAAGAAAAGAAGGAGATTGGGGCTGCAAGGTGGTTCCTCAGGTCACCAGAGTCCTGAGATAATGCGAGCTTCCCTTGGAGTACTACAAGAGCTGGAAGGCAATGATAGCCACTGCCCCAGCTCCTGGCTGAGCCTAGGTAGAGGGAACAAGGGTCATCCCACAGGCTCTCCTGGGAGGCTGGTTCACCGTTGTCCCAGCATTTTTAATTTCTATACCTGCAAAGTAGAAAGCCAAAAAATGTGCACATAGCTTAACTCTTGGACCATGCTCTCCTCTAGGAGCTCTCCTGCTGCATTAACATTTAGAAGGGAGGGAAATTCTTTTTTTCTTAGCTTGTTTCCCCACGTGGTGACTGTAACCACTCTTTGTCCATGTTCTTGGGCTTTTTTCTTCTTTCACTATCCTGTGTATTTTGAATATTCCCTGTCTTGATCTGGAAAGAGCAGCAGAAAATTCTTTGTTGCTCAGAAATTTCCCAAGTTCGTGTTATGTGATTCACAGCAAAGATGAGTATAATTTGTATTACAATTATTGCAAAATAATCACACCATGAATGTTGTATTCCTGCTGTCTTCGGATGGCTGTCAAACCTTAAGAAGGGAAGATAACAAGGAACAGAAAAAACACCCACAGTCATTTGTGCAACTTAAGTACTAGCTGTTGGAGAAAAACTCCAGTTGCAGTAGATTTTAGAATATAAAAGTTTCCCATACAAGTTCAGAAGAGAGAGCTTCTGCTCAGGCGATTTTATAAAATTAATTATCAGTGCTCCAGGCCTACAGTCTGGAATCCAGTTGTAGGATCATCTCAGCAACTTGTATTTTTATTTCTATTTATTCCTCTTATAAATGTAATCAAAAGGCTGAAAGTCAGCTTTGCTTTTGTTCTGTGGTATCAAACACTGTACAAGGGGAAGAAAGCTGTGCCACTCATGTCTTCTCACTTTCAAGGAGCATATTCTTCTAGGGATGAATAAATAAAAGCACGGCTGCATTTGAGGCATATGTGATACTAACATGAAAAATAATGTTCTTTTTCTACAGCTGACTGAATGCTGTGTGGGATCCTGAGCAGATATAGACTAGTGTATATATTGTACTTTATAATTACTGACAAATAACTCCCACTAGTGCACGACAGCTGATGAGCAGTGACACGGTAGATCAAAAGGCTTAACTCCTCTATTACCATCAATTTAAATTTGGTGTTTTATCCTGTGTGAGATTTAAAAAAAAAATAAAATTCAAGTCTTTAAATTATATTTAATCTGATATATTGAATGTCCCTGAAGACTTACTCTATAAGAGCTTTCTTTATAATGATACACTAACTCCTTCTCCCCCACACACCATTTTTCCTTTTCTTTTAAATAACAAATTTCTTTAAAAAATAAAGTAGAGCGTGAGACAGAAAGCTTATATTTCAGGGAAGAATGGCGCGAGGGGCCGGGGAGGCCACATAATTGGGTGTGATGTGTCAGTTTCTCTAGTGACTGTAGGGACTATTCTGTCATCACTTCCGCAGCTCATAAGCGAGAGGACTGCACAAATCCCGGCGTCTCCCATGACTTAACCAAACACTGGAATCTCCTCTAAGAGAAAGTTAGTCAGGAGGAGTGCAGGTGGTTTATACATTAGTGAAGGAAGCAAGAGAGGGGGGATTGTAAGAGAACAGCGAAGGATGAGATAGTGTAACGTGAAAAGAAGTAGGGCTTGCCAAAACTGGCATGTTCATACCAGTTTTGCTAAGCAAGTTGTACTGCTGAAAAATAAAATAATTGAAAATGAAAACCAAAAAAAATTAAAGTGAAAACCAAAAAACATGGCGATCGAAAGCTACTCTAGCTAAAGGTAGATAAAGCTTACTTTACGGCTTTGGGCTACTCTGTAAACACAGATCTTTCGTTATTTCTCTAGTTGCTTCATCCTTCCTAAAGGGAAAACAGAAAAAACTAACAATGCATCACACTTCACCTACCTTCTGAGCAGG
This sequence comes from Eurystomus gularis, assembly GCA_013400335.1. Taxonomy (NCBI): domain Eukaryota; kingdom Metazoa; phylum Chordata; class Aves; order Coraciiformes; family Coraciidae; genus Eurystomus; species Eurystomus gularis. The sequence goes on from VZZY01013615.1 coordinate 157,597, forward strand.
CAGATAAACACAGTGGTAGTTAAGAGACGCTGCAGCTGTAGTCCTTTCTCCCTAAACCTTCCTGAGAGTTATCCTATCAGCCACAACAGGCAGGATTCATCTCCCCTGCTTAAAAATACAGACCTTCAGATTGGAGTTGGTCAGCTTTTTATATTCAAAGGAAAGAAATAGGCAGATCTACAGATCTACAGGATGGTTCATCTGAGAAATTTTAGATAACAGTCTTAAAAGAAGAAATGCACCTTAAAAGTGCCGTTTTCTTTCCACAGATTACAAAAGAGTATAGACTAATTGTTCAGATGCAGACATCTACATATACAGTGCATATAGTCTCACTGTATGTTGATGACTCAATGGCTTCTTTTATGACATTTGGAAGCATCAGCATTCAAAGAAGCAAATAAAGAAACCTCTAGGTGTGTTTGTTTCTCTTCTCTTTTGTTTCCCCTTTCTGGTTCTGGAGTCCTAAAGGTCTGAGAAATGGAAAGATCACAAAATTAAATTCACTGCATGCCTACTGGAACTCAATTACATATATTTTCCCCATATAAATGTAGCTTCTTTGTCTTTGGAAACTGTCCCCCATCAGACAGAATGGTATTAATTAATACAATCCCAACTTTATTTCAGGCACATAAGATGTGTTCCAACCTGTATCAAGTCATGTGTCAGAAATGCTTTTTTGCCAGTTTCTCATGTATGTAGAGAACTTCTAGATAGCAAACTGGACACACACTAAGAGTTTATACTTGGGCCCTGTGAGCCGCTATACTTCACTGTTTTATTTTGCCAGTGAAATTGGCACTGACATTCACCCATACCCTGAGAGGTGTTCCAGAGCCCTTGCACCCAAAACAAGAATTCTGCTTATTAGTGCCTAATGCTGCCATGATTTATGTGTAGTACATGCAGTAAATCCCTCAGTTTTTCAGAATAGAGAAAATTAGGGATACTATCATCTCTGTGGCGGCTAACTTGTGATATAAACCTCTACTCTATGGACTGACACTACTTTTCACAGGGATACAAGAACAGGATTTCAGGGCATCACCTGCTCCTCTGAGTCCCATCCCTTGCACACAAAGGCAACTGCACAATAAAAGAGTCCAGAAGGATTTACAGATTATGAGGTCTATGCAACACTGTAACGTGTAACAAACCAATACCCGGTGTAAAGAAAGAAAGAATGAAAAAGCAATAGAAAGCCACAAAAAGAAAATAGAAATGTATCATTCATATTTTACATCTTTGAAATAAGAGGAAATGTGTAAAAGGAAACAGCAGAGTGTGTGTGAAGTGTGGGTCCGATCTTAGACCTGTTTCAGGGAAAAGTAATCTCCATTATTTGGAAACCTTTCATATTAAGGCTGGGGGGAAAAAAGCATACACAAGCAGTTATCTGAAAATCAGACTCCTAATAAATTTACCACATGCACATTATTTCAGATACTATTAGAAATTATCAGAAATAGCACTTGAAGCTCAGAACTAAAGCTAGCTTGAATGCTCCAATTTGAAAAAAGCAGATTAATTTGGTTGAAAATCCTTAGTATTTTTGGTATATGTATTTATTATTAGGACAGGAATCAGGGATGCAAAACACCAAAAGGATAAACTTCTGTAGTAATAATCCTTTGAACAGAACCAGGAAGCATGAGAAAACTTACAAGAAATCTTGTTCTCAGGAGAGAAACTCCATCTTTGTAGGAGCAAACAGCATCCAGACACTAAAGCTGAAGCAGGTACATGAGAAATAGCATAATGAGCACAGCCCTGTATCCTGCAGTATTTGAAAGGCTTGCATTTGAGGAGCATGCAAAAACAGAAACACATTTTCTTTCTACTCTCTCTGCATTATATATTAGATTATTATTGCCATACGTGAGACCTGTGGAATTTGGAAAAGAGCCTTCTTTATGGGCATGACAATGAATAGGATGAGCTCCAGAAATACTATGCCGTAGGGTACGTGTTCTGGGACAGGTGTCCCAACCAAAGAAAATTTCTTATTTGACATTGCTAGTCTGAAATGTACATTAATCACCTGACAGGGTCACTGCAAAGATCATGGGATTTATTAGTTTAAACATCAAACATTTATTAGTTCAAACATTTCACATGTAGTAGGGCAGAAAATTATTAGCTTCATATTATATAAATGACTACAAGTTTTCTATTTGGCCTGCGAGTCTGCAGCCACAATGTAATTGAGAAGTAAAAAAACCTAACAACAATAATGCCTTAAAACACATTATATATGGGAGATTTTATGGGTTTTTTGAGGGGGGTTGGAGGTTAGAGGGAGGGGAAACACCCAAATGTAGAGAACACAATCAAATCCTTTGTTTTAAATGCCATAATTATTGGTTTCACTACAAAGTGCCTGTAAGTAAATTTCTTTTAGTACCAGAAGCATTTATTCACTTAGCATTTATTCACTTGAAAATTCTACAAATTAGTGATTTTTTTTCATTTCTATGTTTAACAGGAGAGAAGTCTGCTTGGCTCTGCTGCAGTCATTGTCATCTTGTGCTTAACAGCAAAACTGTCTGTGTGAAGGGACTGTGAAGAAAGCAGGATCTATAATTCATCAGTATTAATACAGAAGAATGAAATGGAAGAGAACAATATGAATTTTTTTAACCAAATCTACAGAACATGGCTGGTTGTGTTTCCTTTCATGAGATTTCTGTTTTATATCTATAAAATGTATTTTCAGTCATTTTACCATTGACAGTAGAAAAGGTTTTATCTTAAGTAACAGTACTTTTAGAAGCTTATGCTCCATTTTTAAAATACATGTATATGTACTTATCTACTGATGTTTATGTTGTTACCCATCTTGTTTAGACTATGAATTTCCAGTTCCCATAGAGCTAATGCAGGAAATATTTCAAAAAAAACTATGCTGGAATAATGACTTCTGACATACACTTTTCTAAAACACTATCCCAGTAATAAGAATTTGCGGATCAATCTTGCAAGGCTGAGTCCAAGTAACATAGGAGTGAAGAAATAGAGATCAAAACACAGAGTTAAGTACTTTCATATTACTCTTAGTTTCTTAACCAAGGCTATTGAATTGCATATATAGGAGGAACTGATGATAAAGAGCTTCAGGGAGAACTCAGCGCTATTCAACGTCCTTAACAAGACAAGGATTTCCAATTTTGAGGAATCAAATTCCTATGTATTTTATTATTCTTGCTGAAGCAGCAGCCAAACTAAACGGCAGCCAAGCTGACATACTACCCACAACTCAAACCAAATGTAAGATCTGATCCTCCAACTTAGAAGCCATCCCATATCTTCACAAAGATCTGGGGCAGAAGCAAAAGTTTATCTGAGCAAGATGAGCACTGACTGCAAAGCAAATCTGCATGCAGGTTTGACCAACATTTTTAATCAAATGTGTCTGTGCTCAGCTAGAGCAGAAGTAGAAACGGAGGTCTAGGCCATGTAAACTGGCTGGAAACACCTTAAATAATAATAAAAAAATAATAAAAAGAATTGAGTCATCACCAACAGTTTTTAAGGTTATGTATTGCAGGTTAAGGTATAAGGCCATGCCACCGAAAAAAAAAAAAAAATTTGGAATAGCAAAACAGACTTTAAAAGAAATCCAGCTTTCACAATGGAGGGCAGTTGTCTGGATTCTCATGGGAATCTACACTGTTCATCTGCCTCATAAATGAACTCGAAAAAGAATGACTTTTGAGATGACAAAGATTCTTGTCACCACAAAAAATAATCATTTGATCATAGAAAGATTCCATGATTATGAGATTGGAGAAAAAAGTTGTTGTCAATGAATATGAAGTAAAATACAGACAGGAAAGGAAATCCCAATTATATAACAATGGATACGAAAACGTTTCAAGAAAGCAACTGTGGACATACTGTGGACAGTAAGTGCCAGCTCAATGCGTGGCAAAAGGAAAAAGCAGCAAAAAAAAGTTCAGAATTGTTATATAAATAACAGAGGACAAGCACCAATAATATGCTAGTGTAAGTCACTGGTGTGGCAGCCGCTTCTTGAATATTTAATGCTCTTCTGACCTCCATGAAAATATAGCGGAACTTCAAAGGATACCAAGAAGCGTACCCACGATGACCAAGAATGAACAAATATACGTGAGCCACCTGGTAGACAAAGGTGTTAATTAGACTAGCACCCTTCAACAGGGTAAAAAGAGGCAGGTGAGACAGATTTTTTTCCCTGCTTATGTTCTCAAGTAAAAATTTCCACTGTGTCTCACAACAGAAGAACTAGGGAATATCAAATTAAATTGTTAGGCAGTCCATTTAAAATAAGCACTTCACCAGGAATTATTTTTTCAGATAGTTCATAATTAAATTCATTGTTTAAACTAATTCATTGCTACATCACATCACAAGTGTAAGCAGAATTAAAATGCAACTGGGCAAATTTATTGAAGTGGGGACTATTAAGGGCACTAAAATACAACAATATGGTAATATCTATAAAAAGAAGTCTCTAAAACTGAGGTCATTAGAAGATGGAAAAATATTCTCTCCTGAATATTTTCCTGTACTCTATTTTCCTAATCTACCAGGCACTGTCAGAAAAAGGCTAATGCACAAAACTTACTTCTGTTGTGATTCAACACAGTCACTCTTATGTTCTTATACCAAGACACCAACGAAACAAGTTCATATTTGTCTAGGGGCATGGAAGAAGAACTAGGTAGTAGAAAATTCTGACAAAAACATGTATATTTTCTAGAAATAAATTCTATGCATTTCTACCATTTCTGTTTCAACTACTTCTGTTTAATGCAAGTTAAGGAACTGCATTATGTTTAATGCAATTTCGTGAATATTCAATTTACTTTGAACTAGTCTTAAACACAAATAAAATTCCTCTTTCTCTGAAAATCTCTGTTGGGTTACAAGAATAGATTATCTGTGACTAATCTCAGTACTGGTTTCATGGTTGTCCTTCTTTCTTAATTGTCCATGGTCAATAAATTACTGTGCTGTCTCAGAACAAAAGAAATTCTAGCATTTATTTCTGTATTATTTTTATAATACTTCATAAAAATCTGAAGCACTAATGTAGCTGGTTGATGCATGTTGAACATGTAAGTAAGTAGGTAAGATTTAAAGTCATTACAAGAACTGTTTTATTCTTGAACTGCCTTTTCTGGTACACTAATGGAAGTTACAGAATATCATAATTTTCACTTAAAAAACCACTGATCCTGGAAAATTAAAGAAATCAGCCAAGGCTTCTTCCATTGACGTATGGCTTCCAGACCTCAGAGAGGCTGAACATGGAAGCAATCTGTCCGCTCTATAGCAATACTCAGCCTGATTCATCAGAAACCCTTTTCCTATTCCCTGAGCTTCCTGGGATCATCACTACTCAAAAAGACTGACAGAATTTGGTCATCATTCAACACTGAACCTGCTTTAAAGTGATAAATGTTGCATTTTTACCAGTTACTTCAGTTTCCTCTGAGTAAAACCTTCTATCTTCTGTGACTATTTGAAACTTGATGTTTAAATTATTTCATTACTTCTCCATTACTTCTCTTTTGATAGGCCTTGTTACAGCAACACCTCTTTTCTTTTTTTTTTTTTTCCTAAAATCCCTAACATATCAGCCATTTCAAGCTACTTAAAAAACCCAAAGTTATAGACATTGGTTCAAAGTTGACTGTGGTCTTTGATATTACAAATACTCTCACAGGACTTTCTTTTTTTTCTCTAACACACTTAATGTGCAACTATTTTTTTTTTTTTTTCTAACTAACCTTTTGATTTTCTAAAACTTTCAAAGTCTTTACTACTATTACTATTTTCTTTTTTACAGGGAACACCATTATTGTTTACTTTCCTCATGTGTCAATGAGATTGCCATGATATTCCATGGCTGAGACAGTCACCTGTCTACGAGTCTACCCGGGTAAAATGCAGAAGGAGCCAAGACTGCTCAACTATATGCTCTATCGATAATTTCATTTTCATTCTAACTCAACTTTTCCACTAAGGAAAACTGCAACCCTCACTTCTCTCCAAATGATACATGATGCCTTCTCTGCAGCTTCAACCTTGAAGGGACATTGTTCCTTATTAACCATTTTTTGCATGTTAATATTTTCAGATTCAGGATATGCAAAAGCAATTCTACCATTTAGTTCCTACTGCCTTTTATACTAAGGGAATTGTCTGCTACTTTCCTCTTTTCTTTCTCTAATCTAAAAATCACCATGTTACATGAGACCAGTCGTCCCTTTGGTATCGATCACAAAAAGCCTTTGCTGAAAGGTGTGGCGAAACTGTGCTATATGCCCTTGTAATTACTTATCAAGTAGAGAAGTTTCTTCCTCTCCTACTTTAATTAAAGGTTGACTTCTATTCTGAAGCTTGAAGACTTAAATTCCTGCCCTAAAATCTTTTCTGACATAAATCTGGGAAGTTTTATTAGTGACAAACATTTTCATGAAACATTATTTTAAAGGCAGAGACTCTAGGATGCAGGAGAACACAACAGTTACATACCTATGAATTCATAGTATATAATGTGGCATTAGAAACAATGTAACACTTTCATGTGATGCTCTAAATTAATAAATTTTATGTTAGGAACAAGACATGCCTCTTGCAGAATTTGCTTTTAACACAGCAGCAAACATATCACCTAAAGTCCCTTTCAAGTAAAAGTAATGCAATTCAAACAATAGTCAAAAAAAGGTAGTGAGTTAAGCGTAGAAAGGTTTAAAAACACAAGTCTTACTGAGATATACTTTATTAAAAATACAGAAATGAACTTTAAAGAATTTTAATTATTCACAGAGAAGATTCTAGCTCAAGTGTGTATTAAAGTACTTTCCTCTTATTAGCTTTTCCATGCCATTAATTACTTTCTTAACTATTTCCTCACCTTAGCCATGCACCAAGGAAGGCTGCTTCTAGTTTTCCAGTAAGGGTGAAAGAGATCCACACAAGCACATGGCTGCAGAATAAATGCATGTAAGTTATTATAAAAATTGAATAAGAGGGAAAAAATGCCTTTACCTTATTTTCCATTTGGCCTGAAACAACGATACAGACTTGACCATGCAATTAAATTATCTGCTGAGACCAAACATTTCCTGTACTGTTTTTTAAGAGATGACCTGTCTTTCACCCTATTCTCTTCCTCTTTCAGTAGTGTTATTCACAATAAGTAACCATTGGCATTCAAGAGTCTGTATTTATGAAGAGTTAGTATGTATACTGTCATCTGTACTGTCATTATTATGTCCATGTCTATAAACAGAGAAAAGACTGAAACATCAAGTACTTTCTGCATGTAACTGCATGTAGTACAGAAATACATCCATATCCCCTTTCTAATGCTACTTTTCCTGAATTCTAAGTGAATTGATTATGTCCACTTACAATGGATTTCTTAGAACTGCAACCCCACAGAAAACCACAGCTGCAAATGTTATCCTTAAATGGACATATAGCATTATGCATTTTTTTAAATTAGTAACTATACAAAATCATGGTATAAACTAAAATAGAGTAAATATTCTTTGTCTTTTACATTTTTGATAGCTCAATTCTTTGTAATTGTGTACCTATACCATTGTACAGTATAACTGCCTGTAGATACATTGAACATTTCCAACAGGGAACACAAAGAAATATGTTTAACAGCACAGAGAAGGAATCACAGAGAAAATCACTCCACATAACAGTTACCATCTATTTTCCATGAAGCACAGGGTAAAGCATGTTAATGTAAAGTACAGATATTGCAACGCAGAGTAGTATTACACAGTGCAGTGAGAGCCCAGCAGTCTGTCTGTGAGCTGTAGCGGTCTGAAACCGTGCACAAGTGCTTACAGCTGCAGTGACATGGTGCTAAGCATGTTTTAAGGCTAGTCCCAGTCGAGCGGCATCTTATCCAACCAGAAACAATCCCACAATCCAGCTCTTTTTAAGTGATCATCCTTGTATCATAACAGATTAAGGTTGCAGCTACTTTGGATTATGGTTAATCTAACCTTTATCCATCCACATCTTCACCTGAAACTTACAAGGACCAAGAGTCAATTGCCAGGGCATAATTCACAATGACACTGATCTCTCCTTCCTCACTCTAATTATCTGGATTAAGAATAACACTTTTGAGTAATTATTTTCACATTGGATAAACATTAAGCTTTCCTGGATTTATCTGAGCTTTTTCTTAACATGAAATAGATCCGAGCAGGCTTATAGGAACATAACTGACAGCAGTGACAGCTTAATCAAGGAAACCCTAAACAACTAAAACAATAGGAAATGTTTGTTTCACATTGTTTTGAATAATGAAGAACCAGAAACTTGATAACCCACTGGCAAACCATCAACTCGAAGACCAAAGAAAAACCAATATGCAGGCAGATCAATTACAATGGCTTGAAATGTCTTAATAAAGATGTAAATTTTTCTCTAATGCAGTACCAGCTCAGAAGCAAACAGGAGTTACAGAAAATGTATAAGCCCACAAAGCTGTTGATTTACAGGTTCAGTATTACAGAGAGGAGAAAGAACAAACCATATTACCAGTTTGCTAAAATTACAATTAAAAAGAATCAGATAGCAGCTGTATTACTTCTGATGACAGTTTCTGAAGAAACAGCACCATCCATCTCAGGCTACACAGACTCCCCAAAATTGCTATCACAAGCCAGCTAGAAAAATCTTCCAACCTTGTCTTTGAAACTACCTAAGATCATATACAATTACACACTAAAATCACATCACAGAACCCAATTACACTTTGGCTTTGCAGATCCACAGATAACCTCTTAAAGAGCAAACTCCCTTACTGTGTCGACCCCTGACCTTGAGCTCTTTTTCCAATCTTCAGCAGCACCACATGTTTCTTTCCCAGAGTGAGCCAGGACTTGGAGCAGCAAGGTTTCGGAGGGGTAGCAAGTGCTCCAGCTATCATAACTTTAAGGTTAAGGGAGCACGCTGCTAATATCTCATTCGCGGACTTTAATGCATTCCTTATACTACTATTTAATTTAGTTTGAACATTATTTATGAAGGAGTTTTCAGTAAGTATTTTTCCATTTGTTGGAGGCTTTTAATAATTTATAAGTCATAATTTTATTTGGTTCTTAAAAGGCTTTAAAATGTTATGCATCAATTGAATGCTTTAACAGGCACTAGCAGATGAATCACAAAAAAAGAAATGCATTTACTTCCTAATTTTAGGAAATATTTTAGAAATTGATCAAAGTAGGAGCACAGAAAAATTTTGTTCAATAACTTGACTTTTCTGAGGTTCCACAATAGCTATCACACCACTAGGACCTTCTCTTCTCACATTTATCAGTAATAAATAGTAAAACTAGACTTCCATACTAGTTTATTGTTTCTATGAATTTTTCTGCTATGAGGATATGCTGAGGGCACCGGGATTGTTCAGACTGGAGAAGAGAAGACTCCAGGGGGGACATCATAACTGCCTTCCAATACCTGAAGGGAACCTACAGGAAGGCTGTAGAGGGACTTTGCACAAGGGTGTCCAGTGACAGGACAAGGGTTTTAAATTGAAGGAAAGTAGCTTTAGACTAGATCTTAGGAAGAAGTTCTTCAGTACAAGGGTGGCGAGACTCTGGAATAGATTGCCTGGAGAGGTTGTGGATGCCCCCTCCCTGGAGGTGTTCAAGGCCAGGTTGGATGAGGCCTTGAGCAACCTGGTGTAGTCAAGACACGTCCCCGCCCATGGCAGGGAGGTGGGATTAGATGATTTCTAGGGTCCCTTCCAACCTTAGCCATTCTATGATTGTATGATTCATCATGTCAAGAGGAGAACAGGAACTATAGCAGAATATTATGAGTTAGCTTCCAATAAACAGAGGACAAAGCATCACAATTCCTGGCACTTAACTGTAGCTGGGGCAAAACATTGAAAGTGGTACCAGGTGCAACATCTTTCTCTCTGCATATGCAAACCCTTGTTTACTTGGAACTATATTCTGTATGTGTATGGATAGTTATCTTAATGAGATATGAGCAACATCTATAAACTAGTGAATACTGACATATACTGATCTGCAAGTTACTGACAACTTCAGATAACTTACCACTCCCAGCTATATTTATATTGAGACAGTCTATATTTCTCTGACATTCTAAGCCCTTGTAATAAAAAACATTGGTATTCATATCAGGTGTTTAATATGCCCTCTACTTGCTGAGGATAACTCACCTGAAAAACTGTTCTTCCATGCTATTATGGCTTCTCCTGTAATGATTTCTTTTGGCAGCATTTCCTACTATGCTATCTTAGGTGATAGAGGAATTGTGCAGGTTGGCCAGCGCCTTTTCTTTCCAACAAGACACAATCTATTGCTTACCGATGGACATATTACCACGAGAGGCCATTTGGCACTGTAGCAACACTGCCTTAAATCTTGCTTCTTTTTACCTTGAATTCAGGATCTCTCAAATGTTCATTTAGTATTTACTGAATACCAAAAACTATCTCCTTGTGCACTTCGTAATACTTCTTAAGGTAGCAGAAGGGGCCCAAAGTCTTTGAAATAATCCAAGAATTGAGACACATGGAGATACCTCCTGGTGTGATCATGGCATTACTTTCTAAACCATAGTGTGCAAAATCTTCGTAATTGAAAACACTGAAACCTGTCACAGAATGGTTGAGGTTGGAAGGAATCTCTGGACGTCATCTTGTCCAGCCAAGCATACATGGTACAGATAATTTGTGGATGGACTGACTACACATTTTCACTTGGAAAACATCTCAATTGCAGGAATTAAGATTGTATCTTTTTATTTAAGACCTATTTAAAATAGTCCACCTCTTAGGAATCCAAGGTCTCCAGCAATGGGTATTAACTACCCAGCTTCTAGATCTTCACTTTAAGGAACACCTCAACCATTCTATATGAATGCTGACTTTGAAATCTTTTTTTTTTTCTACTTATCAGTTTTACTACATTATTAGGAAGATATGTTCTTCATCCTTTTATTCACATTACTGCAAGATGACCCAGAAGCATTCACTGACTAAAAGGAATAATTTCACCAGTAGGTATGCTTCTTAAATTTACTCTTAACATGAAGCAATATGTAAATATACTGGCAATCCAGCATAGACATTAAAACAATCTTGAAAACTGGGGAAACATTCTAATAATTGGTTAGGTAAAATGTAAGGTAGATATAAATAACTGCATAAATAGACATGGCAATAATAACTGGCATTAATAACTGGCTCTCCTTTGATGTGGACCAATATCAGAGAGCACAAAGACAAGAAATAAGAATAATTATCAATGTAAAAACTCAAAAAAATCAGGAAAATCTGAAAGAATTTTGTCTGGGAAGAGTGACTAGGCTGGAGGTGCACAAGAAGTTGGGAGAGGATATGCTGGGACAGCTGACCCAAACTGGCCAAAGGGACATCCTGTACCATAGAACATCATGCTCAGCAATAAAAAGCTGAGGGAAGGAGGAAAGAAGGAACATTTGGAGTGATGGTGGCTTTCTTCCTAAGTAACCATTACACATGATGGAGCCCTGCTTTCCTGGAGATGGCTGAACACCTGCTTGCTGATGAGAAGTGGTGAGTTAACTCCTTGTTTTGCTTTGTCTTTACCTATGAAACTGTTGGTTGGTATTTTTTTCAACTCAAGAGTTTTCTTACTTTAACTCTTCTGAATTTCTCCCTCATCTCACTGTGGGGGAGTGAGTGAGCAGCAATGTAGTGCTTAGTTAAACCACAACAGAATAAAATATAAAATGTCCTTATAGGCCTGCTGAAAATTATTTTTAATGAAAATTATTTTCCCAATAGAAAATTACTTTTTAACTGGGTATTTTCCTATATATCATATCTGCCTTGTCCATAGTACATTTCAGACTATGGTTTTCACTGGATTTGTAATACTTTTTCTGATGGGTGCAGCTCCAACTTCTAATTAAGATATTTTCACTGGTTTTGTTTCCATGCCACATTCCCTAACTGTTTTCTACCTCAAAATTCCAGTGTAGACCAATTCTTTTCACTTAATATAAAGAAAAGAATGTGTAATGAAGAGAAGGTGCTTCATATACTTTCTTTAAAGACACCTATGTGCAAATATGGCCACACAATACCACATATCTAATTCAAATTTATTCATTCAGACATTCTGCGGTGAAAAACTGAGTCAAACCTAAGTTTTGGCTAAGCAAAACCAGCTGTAGAACTGCTTGCTTTCCCTAAAGATGCCAAAAACCAAACCAGTCTGTTTATGGCCAAACACCATCTGAATCAACAATGTATGTGCAGAATGAACACTGATGGGTTTTTCTTGCATTTATAGAAAAGGTCTATTTTTTCTACAGGACAAAAATTGTTTTCTCCAGCCCCTCCTTTCACATTGATTTTCCACTGGAAAAATAAAGAATTCTCTGACCAGTTCTTATCATGACAGATATCAGGAAACTAAGAAGAACTAAGCTAGAAGGGAAGAACACAACTGCCAACAGTACCTTCAAGATTTCCTTAGAGGAGGAAGCTTTTTAAATTTTACAAGTAAAAAGGATGTGTTTCTATTGTCAATGAGAAGAATGCACTTTGGTTTTAAATATTCCTCAGTGTAAATTAGGAATCAATTTATGATCAGGTTCATGGATCCATTTGGCAGCTCTTGAAAATATCAGTGCTGAATTCTGATAGCAGTCCCCACTAAAAGAGATAGAAAGGCTGAGTGGATACATTTTTTTATTCCTTGGACAGGCTTAGCACTTCTCTGTCTTATTATTCCCCAATTTCAGTGGTACAAAAGTTTCTAGCAAGGAAGTAGTCTGAAGATGGAGCCTGACAGCACTCCAGAACATTATGTTAACTGACAAAAGGAAACATTTTTCTATACTCACAAGGAAGCTGGGTGAATTGATTCAGATGTAAGAATTATGCTAAAGTTAAACTTTTTTGGATAATCATATCTGCTTTCAGGGAACCCTGAAAATGTTGCCACCAGGTTTCCAGCAAAGGAAATTGATGAGACCTCAGAGAGTATGAAGGCATGGGGCCACTCCCAGCTCGATCACCATGGTCCCCGCTCTGTCCAAGTGCTTCAGAGAGTGGTTTTATTGAGGGAACCAGGTAGGAACTTTCTGAGCAAGACTTGCTGGGTGGGTGCTGCCTGATACACAAGACCAACACCCAGAAATTCTTGCTTTTATCTTGGATGGGGGTGTGTCCCACAACACGAGCACTGGACGCTAAATTGCTGAAAAAACCATGTATTTCTTCAAATTCAAAGGCAGAAGTTATGCTGGCATGCACCAACATCTCATTTATTTCATGTAAGTAGAAGGTAATGTATTACTCTATCTAAAAAGTCTACATAACCTTGGATGAAAAGAAATAAAGATACCCCTCAAAAGAAAACCTTAAAAAGCCATTTCTGGAGACTATTTCTTGAGGACAGACACAACCTGGGAGCTTAATGTCCTGGATACTAAAAATAATACCTACTGCTAGAGAAAACAATGTACCACGTCAGAAAGGTAAGAACATATTTGGTTACAAGAAGCAGCAATCAATTCTATTTCTATTTAGGAAAAACTCAGCCTTTCTTGACACTCTCAGAGACAATAAGTAACAAGACAGAAGAAAGTTTGCTGTTTCTTTTTCTCTGAAGAATGATGGCATTATAACACATCCCACCCTGATACAACATTCATTTTAGAAATAATGATAAATACTCATCCCTATATAATACCATCATTATTTTTATAGCATTAACACTTAGTGGAAATACATGCCCTTTTGGGCAATGCATAGTCAAGACATATTCTGAGTAGTCCACAATTTCAGAAGTAGATGCAGGCAATGGGAAGTGGATTAGCAGGAGCTATGAAGGAAGAAAGTTTCTCATCAGAGTAGCAGCAAAGCTGGTAAAGGGATCCAAACCCCATCCTGTGGAGATTATATTTATATTTGAGCCATTGGTACTGCTACTGTCATATTTCTGAGAAGCACTGAACATACTTATCCCTGATCAGAACTACCACCAGAGATATTTTCTATCTAAGCTACTGGTTTTAATATACTAACGTATATAGGCAAGCTGGGTAACATTCTTTTTCAATTAAAATACCATATACAGCATCTATAAGAGGGATAAATTCAACTTGTATTTAGAACTGACAGTTGCTTATTCTTTCACATCATCAGCAAGTCACCCACAGGTGCAGAGAGCTCTGACTTTCCAGCCAAGAGGATTTCAGATGCTAGACTTAAAATGACATATGATAATCCAGAAATTAAAATTAAGTGTCATGTACTCCTTCATATAAAAGAACCACCTATCACTAAGTGGAAGACAGCATTGCCGGAGGGGGGTTGTTTCATTTCTTTTCAAGCCTACTATTCAACTTCTATTTCACTTAGTAATGCAAGTGACACTCAGCAAGTCTATAAACATAAGGTTCACCTTCCAAACCTATCCCAACATCCTTGAATTTTAACATATGCTTCAAAACAGGCTGACTTCAGAAACATTTTGTTTCTCATATACACCTTACCTTCAGAAAGCCTTTTGCAAAACATTTCTTGCTGCTCTTTCCAACCCTTCTGCTTCAGGCTGCCATTGGTTTATTGTGGCAACATGACCTTGTCTCTCTCAGACTCTGCCTCAGGAAGTTGTAAAACTGTGATCTTGTTTCAGTTATTAGGAATTCCAAATTGAAAATTAATCATCTCAGACTTTTAAGAAGTTGCAGCTATCATGAAAATAAATTTGCAATAAACCTTTTTTCATGTCCACCTGCCATCTTTATAAAAGTCAAAACCATATGTGCTTCCTCTTTGAAGTCCAGTTTTGCCCCCTAATGATAGCCTTCACATTCCACAATATTGTTCTGTTAGCTCTAGCCTTCCTTCAACCAATAAGGGGAAAAAAAGAAAGAAAAAAAAAAATCAACAGCAGCATGACAAATTCTGGTGCAGATGTCTGATGCTGACGTAACGAATGGCCATAGTCTATGAAGTTACAAGTACAAAATAATGTCAACAAGTTGCAATGATAAAGTAGCCCATGAAATATTTCAATATATGTTCAACATTCAGGGCAATTTCTGGTTTGAATTACCAATCAATTTTTCACTGAGTTGAAATGATTCTTCTTACAGAGAAACCATTGTTTATAGGTTGGTTTTTCACAAATTTCTGTCACAGCCTTCACATTGCTAATTCTGATTAATGTGCTCCGATTCCCTTATTTTCACAAGGCTTTGCATTTTGTTAGGAAAATGAAAGCACTCATACCACTTTAGAACCCAAGCTCTAGGTTAGACAGGATGAAGTTGTCACTGTTGCAATGTTTGCAGTAACTCACCTTGCAAGTGTTTGAAAAGCTTCAGCAGTGCACAGGGCCCAGGTTTGCTGCTCTGCTAATGCCCATCTGTGAAAAGCACAAAATGTAGAGTTGGGTCATGTAGAACATAGGATGATTTTGGTCCTGGCAAAGATTTTAACCCAATTATAAGTTTCTTATTTTTCCGTAATAAAGTTTCTCAGGTATTGTCTTTAATGTTTAAAGCAGATGGGCAGGAAAATCGAATGACTAGTTGCTTTAATTTGTCATTCATAAACTGCCAAGCTGAGCACAGAAAACTAGCACACCTATAACCTTCATTATAATCTAGTCATTCAAACATGTAAACAGGGGGAGGGAAGGAAAAGATAAAAAAATAATCGAAAGTGAATAAGATAAAAGCACAAAGGGTTGATCCTGTGGCTGAGTACAAAATCAGGCATGCACAAAAGAATTGTATGTCCACCTGTATTTGGGAAAACAAATTTTGTCTCACATGCAAATTTTACATTGGTTTAGTCAAACCTATGCAATGTCTGTGCAACACTGCAGCTGATTAAAACCACACAGAATTTACTTTGGTTTTGAGAGACTTGCACCTCTCTAAACCAAGTCTGCTAAAGGGATTTGATTATATTCAACAGAATAGGTGCATGCTGGTTTGCAGACAAGCCACATTAAGAGATTTTATGATACTAAAGCTTTTGCATGCTATACTGTTCTGTGAAGCTTTTAGATTTTACCCCAACAGTGGCATAGATGGCCTGGATGAATCTGAAGGGCAGCTAACTAGAATGGCAAAAGAAGAAAATAGTGGAGAGGTTCCTTTCCAACAAATGAAAGCTGTACTCAGTGGATGCTGATCTCCACTATGATGAGGGTTTTTAATTACATAGTGCCATCCATTAAACTTCTCTAATTAATAAAAATAATAAGAAGATAAATTAGATAAGAACAGAAGCCTAATGGCTTTTGAAATTTATTTCAGACTCTGGAATAATCCTAGACATTCGTTTTACATGTGAAAGAAGGCTCCACACTCTTCTAATGAAGGTTATCTTTTTTTTTTGCAGTTCCCAGTGGCTGCATACTGTGTTAGCCTTACAAACAGTATTTCTCATACTAGTCTGGAAATCACAAAAGAAGAAAGTGCAATTTTGATAATATCTTCCTTCAAAACCTATGTTCATAAGGTATATGTGCCCACTCTATTCCTGTGAAGGTCCATTCACTCTCTTAACCAATGCCTATTTAGAAAGCAAAAAACAACAAAATTAAAATCCCCACTTTTGCATCTCCCTACTTCTGCACTTTGTTTGCCAAAGAGAACAAGCACATAGCTGGTGCATGTCAGAAGCTGGCTTTGTCTGGTATTCAGACACATCACAAACAGTAGAGTCATTCTACCTCATAACAGGGAAAAAGAAAACCAAACCACCAAAAAAACCAAACCAAAAAAAGAGCAGATTGAGAAAGTCCAGTACCAAACCTCAAAAGAAAAAGCTGCAGGCATAAGACATATCTATTTTATTCAAGTAGAACAGACATTGAAAATAGCCATTGACCACCAGTATTCACCTTGCAGGATCGATTTTCACTACTCTTCAAGTTGAAACTCCAAAAGAGTTTCTCAGTGAGGGTACAGACCTGTTTCTAAGATTCACATGTGAAGATTAGTTAATACATTTCAATTCATAACAACATGCTTTTCTTAGTCACCTTTTATTTGTCCACTACACATAACCCAAACACCCTAAATCGAATATATTGCTTTCAATGAAAGTATAGTCAAAAGCAAAATCTTGACTAGAAATAAGTTATCATTGAACAAATGGTGTGTCATGAGTTTTACAAAACCCCTTTCATCATTCTATTTTCTCTAAGCCATGAAAAACATGAAGCAAACACTCAAATCCCCTCCCCTCCCTAAAACAGGTTAAACACTTCTGTACTATGCCAACTTTCTTGGCCAACTCATTGGCAACAAGTGAAGACACAGCTTTCCTGGGGTTCAATTAGGTGGGATATACATTTCTACTGCTTCAGCAGAGGACGATAATCTCATGATGACATGAGTAACATTGCACACAAGAGCTCCCAGCTAATTAATTCACTGGTCTCATTAGACCTCAAAACAGCAATTTTACGTATTGGGAGAAGTAAGCCAAAAGAGGTAGGAAAAATAAAGCTCCATGGATATATGTGCAAGGAAAGACAGAGAAGACTACACATCATTTCCTTATTCTCTGCACTGCCATGGGAGCAGCAGTCACTGCCTGGCTTTTGAGCTAGGCGAGCAGGATTGCATTTGCATGATGCATATACATGATGTTGTGGCTCTTCAGGGGCTGGAAAGCAAGCTGTAGAATTTGGCACCACTGAAATGAACTGTGTTTTAGCTGGAGAGCAAACCAGAGTATTTCTCAAACAAGGAGAGGTGCAGCCAGGACTTACTCTCATTTCTATCACAACTGTAAAAACTTCCAGACTGCTGACAAATTGCTTGAAGGAGCTGCAGCCATTACTAGTGAATAAGGCCTTCCCAGCTGCTGCCTGAGCATCTCAGAGATTTATCCAAGTGCTCCCAGCAGTAAATCTCACAATGAGGTACAGTGGCCAAGAGAACTAATACAATCCTTGAACGCATAAGCAGGGAAATAGCATATAGCATGTAGGAGTAATGAACTGGTATTACCCTCTGCATACAGCATTACTGAGACCATAAGTAGCATATTGGGAGCTCCCCAAAAGAATTTGGCAAAGTGGTGATAGCTCAGATGAGAGCCACAAAGTGATTCAACATCTTGAAAATATTGTCTTATGATGAGAGACTAAAGAAACTTAACCCATTAGTTCATCACAGGCAAATCCAAGTGGTGACTGGCCACGGACTACAGGTCACAACATAAGGAAGACGTTTGTGATAGCAAGGAGCTCTGCAGTCTAGCTAAAGGAGAAAAAAAAGACAAAATAACATATTGTGGAGGGAAGCAGGTATTAGAAACAATGTTTTCAACAAGGGTTATTGACTGTTGGAGCTTTCCACCAAACATGTAAGGTATTCACCATCATGTAATAGCGTCAGATCAAGTAAGTCCCCTTTCTACAATTCAAACAGGAAGAAAACCCCCAGGCTCTCAGCAATGCATATTCAGTGTGGTTCTCTAGCTCATGTAATATTGTTCAGGATAGATGATCATAATGGACTCTTCTGACACTAAAAATGAGTGAGCCGATATGCAAGCTATAGGCTCAATGATCACAGGACACTAAAACTACCATGTTAGTATCTCCCTATTTTTCATCATTCAAGAAAAGGCCGTGATTTAAACATTTCAAGAAATTATTGCCCAGCAGCTTTACAAGTGGGATATTCAGAGATTTGTCTGTAACCTTTCTTTTTCCTGCTAGGACCACTTGGAAACTCTTGTTCTTTTTTAATTCCTCAGACATAGATCCAAACATTCAGCCATTTAACTATGACCCTCAGAAGGCAACTCACCAAAACTACCCAGGCAAAAAACCCCTTCCCAACAGAATTATATTCTGTTGAGATCACTCTTGCATAGAAGCCGGAAGGTTGAATTTTAGGGGAATGGGACAATAGCTACATGCCAGCAGTGTTCTTTAAGAAACAAAGATCTATTTTAAAACCCAAGCACAAAGGGAATAGTTTACCTTTCCAAGGGAGCTTGCTAATTTCAATTACACATTCATTAATATTAATAAATATCTGTACACCACGATAAGCAAATGCAGCGTTTTATAGACATTACTATAAAATATTCCTCATCCTCAAAAGCTTATTATTCCAGGATCAAAACCTGTATCAGGAGTAATGTATGGGAGTGTTTATATAATCATATATTATACAACACAGTAAAACCCCCAAAGAAACAGAAAGATAAGAAATAGAACAGTCAATAACTTGAAATCAAGTTCCTCGGGAGACAGGAGAGTTTACTGAAAAAGATATGCTTAAAAGTTTCGTTTCCTAGGAATAATTCAAAATAGCTTTCAAAATGCCATTCATCCCAGTGAGAAGTCAATAATACAACTTGATGTGCTCTTTATGTCAGGAAAAAAAGAGGTATGTTGGGAAAGCTTTCAAGTGCTCAGAGGAAAAGAAAAAAGAAAAGCCAGCGGTAACTTCAGAAACTGTGAAAGGCAGTTCTAGAATAGACAGATGACTGGTCAAAGATGCTGAAGGAACATATACTAATTACATGGCTCTCACCACCACATATGATATCACTCACCCAGACCAGCACAAGCTCTCTGAAACAAAAATCAGCACATTTTCCAAGGGGCTTCAAGAAAACTTAGTAAATCCAGCTTCTGCCTTTTCGGATGATTTATGTTAATACAGTGCAGTCATTTTTTCTGTATATAGCCTATTGGAACAACTGAAATTTAGATGAACGTTTCCCATAGAATATCCAGCATATCAAAACGGCAACAAATTAATTTCACAAGATGTTTCAGATTTAATGGAGACCTTTGCTCTTATTAGAAAGCCCAGTTTTCATATCCTGAGCTGGAAACCTTATTCATGATCATATTTAGAACATGCTGACAGTAACACATTGTTGTATGACAACATGGGTATGCTCCTTCAGATGACTTTGCCGACTTCCAAAGTTTAATGCAGAAGCCCGTTTCTTTGTTTTATTTAATATTATTTCCTTTGTTTTAAAGACGGGAGCCAACTTTAAATTTTAAATTGCTTTGTTTCAAATGCCTGATGAATTACACAAGTTGTACATATATAAATTACATATGTTTATTGCATACCTACTGTAAAATCATTTTGCCTTATAATACAATTACAGGCTGGAAATCTGCCACATTTGGCTAGTTCTGCACTCTTCAAATCTAGTCCCAGACAGCATTTTTCCCCAAAGGTGCATAAATGACATGTGAACCTCCCAAAGGACAATCCTGGAAGAGAAGTGTACAAGAACCTTTCCCAGAAAGAAAAAGAAATGGGAAGAGTGATGCATTTCAGAGGCACACATTGCACATATAATCGAGGGGGAAAAAAGGTGCTTTGCCACTGCCACCTTTGGCCAGTGAGAAACCTAAAGTAAATGAAATGCAGCTGGATCCACTCTTCGCTGTCAATTGATTTGGTTTCCTGCCCAGCTCCCCTAATACATTGCCATTGCAAGGGTTTGTTTGGGAGCTGCAACCATAAATCATGCCGTGAAGCTGCTTCCTCTCTTCTCACACGCACCTGCGTAGGAAATGTGCCAAGGGGTAGAATTAGGCATGCTATCAGGACTATAGGCAATACGGTAACCCCAGAAGCATCCTGGGATGGGCTGCCATAACTTAAAGCAGCCATGGGATTTTTTGACCTGCAGAACAGCTGAGAATCTAGGTGATGCAAAGATGGCACAAGTTTTGCAGAGGCAGACCCAGGAGAGCCCAGCAGAGGCGGCTGCCAGAGGCCCCAGCTGTGCACAGTCAGTGCCAGCAGGAGCCTTCGAACAGCAGGACCAGCGGTCAGGGTACAGATGCACCGGTGAATGGCCTAGAACAGAGCAAGCTGCATTCGCAAAAGCCATGGGGAGCTATGGGGAGCTGCCACATCTGCCTTTGAGGTCTGGCCTGGATGTGTCACTCCCCTACAAGTACTTGGGACTTGTTTCCATTCAAGTCCCTCAGGCCACACGTGATAGATGATACCAGTTCTGATGATTCCCCAGCGAGGATTAAACACAACAGAGAGACCAACATTTCTTTTTTTTTTTTTTAATCCTACCTTTGATGGCTTTGCCTGACTCTGCTCCTCAGGGATCCCTGTTTTGAGAAACATTACCCTAGATAACAATTTAGCTGTTTTAAATAATGCCATTTATAGTGCAGGTGAATGGTCTGTTTGGCATATACAGTAATGCATTGCGTCCATTACACTAAATCCACCGTGATTTTAGCCCCAGAATGAATGTGCAGTGTTCATTTATCTCCTGCCTCACTGGCTGTGTAATAAATGTAGAATATCTGTCACACTATCTCAAAATGTCTGTTTTATCTGTGCAGTGTTTGACAAAGCACATGTTACAAATGACTATTCATGAGTTATATACAGATCCACTGTATATACTGTTATAGAAATATAGTGTAGCTAAGAACTGACAGACAGTATTGAGCCATCACAGTATTACAAGAGAGAAAGAGAGCACTGGAGTCAAGACCTCTTTTATTTCTCCTCCTCCTCAGCAGCTACCATCATCCTTGCTGCTTACAGACTGTGACAAATAGGTTTGGACACTTTGCCTAAGGCAAAAAAAAAAAGCAAACCTACATCAGGAGAGGCACTGTGATCCACAGGAATTAGGAGGAAACTGGGAGCAAGAAGCCACCAAATTTTACTAACAGAGAGGTTTAAGTCATGGATTTGTGTTAACACACACCTTCTGCCTTCGTGTCTCCATCTATGAAATGGAGATCCTCTCAAACAGGCATGATGGGAGTTCATTAATATTCACCCAGGACTTCCCACCTTCTGGGTACTTTTGTAGCATTGAGTTAATAATTAAAAAACATTGGTCTAAGCATTCCTGGCACTACACCATGCCTAAGAAGTTCTGCTTCCATTTAGTTACTTCTGACTTTAAGTTCCCTCTCTGGAAAAAGCACCGGTTACCAAAAGGAGGGCAGTGTGATCCAATTCTTAGATATTTTTCACACACTTTGAGATCAGATTTCAGTTTAAATAGAGCAAATATGAAAACTAGACAAGACCCATCAGATTGTTATTTGCAATTATTTGCCTTGAGGTTCACTGTGTGGTATCCAGAATGATAAAATGAACAGGGTTTACTCCCTGTGTTAGCATACAATCCAAAATAAAAATTCTCCAGGCTGATCCTTGGCTATTAAGGGTAAAGCTCTCTTTGGCTCCAGCTACAATATCAGAATTTATTGCAAACATAAATGTTGAATTATAAAATAACTTCCAGTTCAGATTCCTATTGAATCATCATTAGTAGATCTGCCTAAATTAAAAGATAGCACAATATTTCCATTAATTCTTCCAAAATACCTTGTAACATGCAAAAAAAGAAGGTACAGAGATCTATGATCTCTTATGGACTTAATATCTATGCTGTACATTTCATCTTAATTTTACGTTTCCTCTTTGACTGCTCAACACTTTTAAACCAACTTCAGAAACTGATGTTACTGCTGTCATAGTGAATGCTTGACTACTAATCCTGCATTTTATCTAAGGTTAGTCCATCAAAACACTTGACCTTTCTTTACTTCGAAAGTCTGTCAAAAATCACTGCTCAAAGTGATGTGGCTGTACAAGCCTATTTAGCTGAGTTTTAAGTTGTCACTGAAATGGCATAAGGCTTCACCCTATATAACACACAGAACTTATGACATAAATGTGGCCTTAGGGATTTCTTTCATGATTCAACAGGTCTCCTTTTGGTAATAGCAGAAAATGTAAACAGGTATTATAGTTCTGGAGGGCTGCCTTGGGATTTCCTTTCTGCTTCTTGCCATGTGGCCACACCTCAATGTGCTGAGCCCAAGTCAACAAAGTGCAATGAAACCAACTTGTAAATGATTTGGGGAAACTATAAAGAATACCATTATCTTTAGAAAGCATACAGGAGAAAAAGAGAAAAAGCAGTTGACACTTGACACATGGACTAAGCCCAGCAAAGAGTTTTGAAGACAATTCTTTCCTGCTTTTATAATCCACTAACTTCTTGGTTTTGGTTTTTAATCCCGTATCATGCCCAGACTGTTTCCTTGTTACCTCTAACAAGGCTTTGGGAAAAGTGAAAATCTCTTCTTCACACATTTCTACACCTTTCTGCAAACTTCTAAGCCAAATGGTATAAATAGCACAGTGCGTTTCCTCTTTGCAGTTTGCACTTGGGATAAATCATTACTCCTACAGAAAGTAAACAAGAAACATGTTACAGTGGGTTAATTTCTATGATGGAATAGGGCAACTGACTCCTTTTAAAGCAGACTTGAAACAAGAACTCCGAACTACTCTTAGACATCTCTTGAAGGAATTTAGTATGGACACACACTGAATATTACTTATGTGTACTAGACATTGTTATTATGCATATTAAAGCATATAAAACAGTAACAAAGAGAAACTAAAGAACAGAAAGGAGTCTACTATTGAGCTCCAAATGTTGGTTATGTAACAATTTTAAAAAGTAAAAAACAAAACGAAAAAATCCCCAAGCCAGTTACTTCTAAAAATTTGTCAGAAGATATGTTAAGTCAAAAGAGTTAAAGGGCATTGCCTAGTCCACTTGCTTCATTTTTGCAGTAAAGACGTTCTGCTCTGCCTCAGCCAAGGAAATAATTTTAGCATGTGTGTCTGCCTGTTTCCAGTGAGGGCAGCACTTAGGTATGTGCTGAAATTAAGTATTTCATGAAGTATCATGCCAGTGAGGTTTAACTGTGTGATTACAATTTGACAAATGTTTCCATGCTCTCCTGAACTAGGACTTCTCCTTACTAGCAGTATATATAATGGATTACTGGTACCTATGTTAAAAGAACTGGAGCAGCTACACTTTCAAAAGGATAGTTTAAAAAAAAAAAATGAGGAAGAGAAGAAAATAATAAGTAATGTGCAAAATAGGTCATATCACCTCAACAGTGGAAGACACTCTTGTAGCCTAATTTATTGAGAATGTTGTCAGTATGACTTGACTGGAAACTGCAAGCATGCACATAGAAGAAAACACCCAAAACCACAGGTTTCTCCAGCTGACAACAGCCAAGGGAAAACCTAAAGCCTGAAAACATCTTTTGGGAAGAGCCTGAAAATAAGGCAGCAAGTTCGTTTAAGTAAGAGTATTTGATCAAAGGAAAAAAATACTTATAATCATGACATCTTTCCAAAAATCTAAATAATTTGGCAAATGTGTATAAGATGACTAGCTGATAACGTCCACTTTTGGACTATGTAAGAATGGTACGTTTGGGCTTTTATTAATAATGAAACCACAAATCTCAGTTTGATTTATCTAGCGACTCTAGGAATAGGTTTGATTTTGCTGCAAACACTAGATGATAATCAGAAACAAAGTGCTAACTATTTTGGTATCAATTGCCAAAATTTCAGCAACTGAGTTATTTTTAAATTATTTAACAGAATCATCTCAAAATCAGCGTTTCTGTTCACATCATGAATCAATCAAACTTTTCACTTTTATTAAGCTAAACAGAAATACAATACTACAGCTAGCCTAGTTTTATTTCTGGAGATATGCTGTAGCTCAAAATATCAAAAGAATATCATTCTTGATACTTTGACAGCAGCATAGCATTGCACATAAAAGTTCTGACTTACACTATCTGAGAAGCAAAGCTTTATTCAACATAGGGTTAGCAAAATACGGCATGATGTAAATTAAGTATGATTTCTGCAACGCTTTTAAAATAGGCATTAATATGAAATAAGAATATTTTCTTTTGAGCTGTCACCTTTATGTTTAATTATTTGTGGGGTTTTTTCCCCATATTTGTCATCATACTGGTATTGCACAGAGAGACTTGATAAGAGAGCCCTCCCATGGCTAATACAAACCCTGCAAATTCCTTTGGTAGCAGCCAAATGCCAAGTAGCTCAATGGATGAAACACCCACTCTAAATTTCTAAACAAGGCTAAACTGTGTGCATCTTATGCAAGTTGTTGTGTTGCCATGGAAGAACACAACTTGAACTATAGTGAATACAGGCATGTCCACAGATATCTCCAAGCAGCCCCTACCACCAGCAGTCCCCATCAGTGGCACAGTTTTTCACAATGCAGGTTTTTATGACTTTTGCACCTTCTAGTAGTGACTCATTCAGACATTTTTAGCCTATCTGAGAAAGCAGTTCTGAATCTGGAAGTGTATGTTAAAACTACAATCATATAAATGTATTCGTTTCTGGTGCTAACTAAATGTATGCCAAATATGCCATCTGATGTGCAAACAAAATGGAAAAAAAAAAAAAAAGAACAAATTAATTTGAAGGTAGCTGTCTCTGGGTTACATTTCTTAGTCTAGAGTCATTTTAGGAAACTCCAACATGTATTGCTGAACTCATCGAAATAGATTCAAAGCTTTTGTAGGCCTTACTTAAATGAGAGGTCACATACACATAGTGAAGAAGGAAAGTTGGGATGATTTCACCATCCTCTTATTCATAATTCTCCTGCAGTTCATAGATTTTCAGGATGAATGCTTGAGGGCGCCTGAGTTGGGAAGGCTCAGCATATTTCAAACATCCCAGAGATTATGAGGGATGGGATCTGCTGACTCAGGATTACGTAAGGACTCCAATGGATTTTCTGACTTACTACCATTTGGTAGAGAAAATAGAGAGGGTTTTGGTCAGCTAAAATGCAGCAGTTATTTTGTTCAGTTATTCTCAATTTTTTTCCTCCCCAGAAACAGGAAAGACTGTTTGGCAACTGTTTAGCCAGTTAACTAAACAGTTAGTAGTGATTCAACTGGTTTGGTTCCATAGTTTTCCTACCTAGTTGACATGGGAAAGGAGAAGCAGCAGATGAAAACCAACGGGTGATGGCTGGATGACATCACTCTTGGACCAATCTCAAGACCAAGGTTTTACAGTATGATAAAGCAAATACATCACTGGATAAACATCTGACTGCAAGTAATTCGTAATGGTCATTGTGAAACCAGCAGGAAAGGATCAACAATTTTAAAAATAATTATAAATAATAATAAAGCAATAGTTGGAAACAAATAAACAAAAAAAAACCCATGAAAACAAAACAACACAAAAAGAATGAATACAGATGGACACCAGAAATCCATATATACTGAAAAGTCTAATGAAATGTAAAATTATATATATTAATTGGGTTAATTAATGGCTTAATAGCTAATATTAATTGTTGCAGAGACTTAGGGACTTGCAGTTGACAAATCAAGAGTGCTTCTTATCTGAAAACATGTTACTGAGCTGCATTAGTGTCAGCATCCTGCTTTAAAAAAAAAGTAAAAGTCACAACCCTAAATGCAAAGTACCATCCCATGTTTGATTAAGCTTTAAGCAGAGATCTAGATTCAAAGGCCCATATTTTTAGAAGGGAGCAAACCCTGTAATTTTTGGTGAAGAAATGAGGGATTTAAAATGAGCCCCTGATCTGAGTATCTGAAGAGTAAAGCAGTAACAGTTTCATAACGTGGTATGGAAAATTCTGACGGAATGGTTGATAAATTGTAAGAATAAACCATGCAAAGGTATAGTTTTGGGGAATTATAAGATTTTGGTGATTTTTCAGGCCAGGCTAAACACCCATCTGTTACGGAGTGCTTAGGGATAATGAAGTTAATTCTGCCATAATCCCAGGAAATGGACTACAAAATCTGTCAGGCACCTTTCACACTGAGTGCTTCTATGAAATACTTCACACATTATTTACATTGCAGGAAAAAAAAAAATATCTTGGGAGCCCTCAGTATTCTAAATGGGAAGTAACACAAGTGCAGACCACAAATATTGGTTCTTTTTCATCCAAACTAAGTAGTTTGTTTTACTCTCCCCACGTGGCATTTCTTTGGGTGGAAAAAAAAGGACAAATGGATTAGGAAAGCAAGTGAATTGAATGAAGTACTACACGTAGCACTCAGAAGGCAGGTCAATAATTTTGGCATCAGTATAGCACATGTAACGTTAAGCACCAAATGACCAAGCATTCTCTGCAGTCAAACTTTGATGTTGGAAGGTGGGTGGGCCCCCGAGTCATCTCATGTTGCCTCATTGCATTTCCTTTAGAGCATTCCCCATCCTTAGCACATACTATTCCATGAACCAAGGGCAACTTCTTCCCTGGGCTCCCCTTAGTGGGTCTTTGACATCCTCTCTCCTAATTTTAGCTCTCTCCCCCAACTGAAATATTTTTCTCCATTTTATTTGAAGGATGGGGACCATCCTGCCAGGTGTATATTCCCCAAGTCTCACAACTCTACTCAAACGGTCTCTTATCAGGGTGCCCCTGAGCAGCAAGAGCTCATAACTCATTTGAATGGGAAACAGTTGGGGACTCGCCACACTTCTTCCTACGAGACTGTTGACACTGTTAGCAGCTGTTAGTGTCACTCTCATTTTTTACCAACTGGGAGCATATCAAAATGTTACACACACATTCAGCAGTGTAGTCTCTCCTTTTTCAGTTTAATGGGAATTAAGCACAGACATCAAGGGGAAAATACACTCCACAGTTGCTAAGTATTTTATATGTTTGTTTTCTAAACTTGCTACAGCAGGAACAAAAAGAATTCAAGTTTAAGGCACTCCAGGAAAAACAATGTTCTCTCAAAGTCACTTAATACCAGTAATAGCATCATTTAACTATGCAAAAATTTATTCCACAGCAGGGCAATTAAAATCACAGTACCACACTCTTAATTTAGGGGAACACAAAACCTTATAGCAATTTTGTGGTAATCTAGGCAAAATGAGATGGGCAAGCTCCATCTGATTCTCAGCAGACAACTGTCCACATTGCAAAACTGTGAAAACTTTGCTGGCAGACTCATCTCAGGACACCAAGAATGGAATAGACATGGACTCTATAGACACATGACCATACACAAATGGAGGAAGATGAAGATACTAGATCACTACTTTGTATAATGCACAGCTTCTAATCCTGAAACAGAAGTGAACTTCAATGTTAGATTAAGCTAGTATTTTATGACACATTCACATAAGCACATGTCACTTGAAAATTAAAGTGCATAGAATATCACCTACTATACTTGTATTTTATTTCATACCAGGTGCCACCAGTCATAACTTGTATATATTGGCTGCAGCTTTTGTTCCACATTTTGAAAATAAAGATACAGCTCTTCATTTCTGAAATCTTGGATACCAGCAAGCAGGTAGGATAAGTTATACCGGTTGTTTCTTCATTTCACTGTTTACAATTAACATACTGGCTATTGACAGGGAAAATGGTTCCATCAATGGATCACCCAGGCTCTGGGGTGACTCTCAGCTCTGGAGTATTTAGATACTGTGATTTAAGATGTCACCATTGGCAGCTGTCACCCACCTCTAAACTTAGCAGCAGCAGGAATAATCTTGTGCCAGACCTTCAGCCGCTGCAATTCAAAGCCTGACATATTTCCTTAAACCACCTTCATCACTTAGTCAATGCATCTGTGTCCCAGACTTACCCACCTGCCTGTGAATCACAGCAGCTGAAGATCTGGAGTCCACTTACTCTCACTGCCCCTGTAAAGGAGGCAGTAGCCTTTGGTTCAGGAGTGAACAGACAACTTCTGGTAACAGCAGCCCAACATGTCATCACCAGGACTACCCTGCTGTAGGTACCACTATCACAGCATCCTCAGGATGCAGTCAGCACACAGTCACAACCAATCAGTCTGATGGTTTCCCAGGAGTAACTCTCCCTGTAGTGCCAGTACAACTAACAAATTCTCTTTTGGGACAGAACGTATCACAAATATAGTTCAGGGAACTACAGGAGAGAGTCCAACAAAGGGCTACAAAAATGATTAGGGGACTGCAGCATCTCTCTTATGAGGAAAGCCTGAGAGACCTGGGTCTGTTTTGCCTGGAGTAGATAAGACTGAGAGGGGATCTTATCAGTGTTTATAAATATCTAGAAGGTGAGTGTCAAGAGGACATGGCCAGTCTCAGTGGTGCCCAGTGACAGGACAAGGGGCAATGGACACAAACTAGAACACAGGAAGTTCCACCTAAACATGAGGAAAAACTTCTTCCCTTTGAGGGTAACAGGGCACTGGAACAGGCTGCCTATAGAGGTTGTGGATTTTGCTTCTCTGGAGGCTTTCAAAACCCTCCTGGATGCATTCCCATGGGCTAGATCTCCAGAGATCCCCCCCAAACCCTACCATTCTGTGAAACATTATTCTAAACCATGAGCTCTCTCTAATCAGCCCCTTTCAGTAGATCTCAACGCTCTCATTCATTTGCAATGCTTAAGAAGTTGGATCTAAATAAAATAATTTACCATGCAGCAGTGGGTGATGTATAAAATAACTGAGAAAGCTGAGATTGGCTATAAAATATGTGCTCTGACAGCTTGCAAGCATTGTTTCTGATAACACACACGCAGGCATACACACTTGGCCAAAATATTCTCTCATATCCCCAAAAAATGAAACCAAGTAAGCATGATGTGTTCCTTTCTTCTGCAAATAATACTTCTTCCTTCATTCCCCACTCTTTGCTCCTCCCTCTCCATGTTTTTCTTTCTTAAACTAGAAAAAAAAGAGAAAAGAAAAATAGGAACAGTGGTTAAGCTCTATCAGCCCTGAATTACTGTCACTAGCCAAACCAGGACAATTACTTAGCGACTACTGCTTTATGATGGCAAAAAAAAACTAGAAAATAAAATTATTTTGGAAGATCTCCCAGTCCCTAGACTACAGCTGATGGGAAGTCAAAATGTATTTCCATGTAATTTTAAACTATGGACAGAAATTCATTCAAATTCTCATATTGCAATAGAAAATGCTTTAAGAAAAAATTTTGGAAACAAAATTGTTTGGATTGAAAATGCTTCATTGGTTCCCCATGTTTCTGCAAGTTGTAACATAATGAACCACAGTTATTTTTAATGAAAGGAAGAGGTGTCACTGCTGTAGGACCCAGTCTACCGGTTCTGCCACAGACTAAGTCAAAACTGCTATTCATCCTAGAGAAAAAGTAAACACAGCAACAATACTGCAAGGAAAGGATTATTTTCTTTAAAGGCTGAATATTTAAAGTTCACAGAATCCACATGGAAGCTGGGAAGATGCTGTCTGAAGGACAGCTCAGGGAAATTAATGTCTTTATTTAAAATTGGCTTATTAAAACATTCTTTACTGGTTTTCCTCATCCACCTCCACAGACTGTGAACCTTCAGCAACTCTAAAAAGAAGAGATGTATTCACAAAGCAAACATCTGAGCAGAGTTAAAACATGATCTTTGCAGCACTTCAGCCTCAGCTTAAAGGGTGGACTTTCCACCAACTGCTAAGAAGGAACTGTATTGCCCTGCCTACCAGCTCTTGAAGAGGTGAGATGTGCAAGTTAGAGGGAATTTCTAAGTTTAACAGAGTGAACCAGGCATAGTCCCTAGTAAAGACAACGTAATCCAATCTAAAATAAGTCACACAACTACACAAATTTATTTCACAAAGGCTCAAGCCAGATTTAACGTAACAGGAAACACCCAGTTCTTCACTACTTCTGATAGCCATACAACTTACTGCTGTTGTTGGACTCCAGTACTAGATGACAGCAGCTGCAGGAGGAAGATTAAGCATATCTTGATAAATATCTAGATTAGTCCAACAGACTGAACTTCACCCACAAAGTAGCAGCTCTCAAATTCCTAGCTTTTTACTTGCTACAATACATTGCAACTCAGTTTCTGCACTGTGGCTGCTTATCTTTGTAGTGCTGTAACAGAAACCAATTTAAAC
Source organism: Eurystomus gularis (assembly GCA_013400335.1). Lineage (NCBI taxonomy): Eukaryota > Metazoa > Chordata > Aves > Coraciiformes > Coraciidae > Eurystomus > Eurystomus gularis. The sequence continues at coordinate 188,433 of VZZY01013615.1, forward strand.
CAAAGCAACCAGCTTTCTGCCACACCCAGCCACCCAACAAAAAATGTGTTAGCAATCGCTCTGATCTTGGTTGCCTGCACAGCTCCTACACTGTTGAGGTTTGTTTTTTTTTTCCTACAGAAAACACCATAGCATGGCAAGAAATGCCATCCCAGAGCTCTCCTCTCCTAATCCTGACCGCAAGCTTCTTTCCAACACCACCCCTTCCTGCATGCTGCCACCTCTTGTTGTGAAGGCTGTGGCTTCCTATCAGGTCTAGTTAAGTGGAGTGTTTCCCAGGAAGGAGGCACAAAACCAATAAAGCAATTAGTGACCCATTAAATTAATTAACACTGTTTACCTATAGGAGAAAAGCAAGCCTTAAACAATTAGCAGCAAGTTTATTTTTAAGAGTAAAAAAGCCTTTTGAAAACACCTTCTGAGTGACAATGTTTGTTTATTGACAGCCATGCAGGTATTACATTTTTCTATCCTCTCCTAACTCATTTCAGATGTTGGCAGAGCAACTGGTCATTCAAAACAGAATATGCTTGATTCAAACATGGAAACCATTTTTCACAGCAGCTATGGTTTAGTGCTGTGATCTTTTGCACTGATTGTGAGCTGATTTTAAGTAATGATTACTCCAGCAGTCCTGCTGAGAGTTAGGAATTGTCAGCACCTGAGCAACAGCAGACAATTAACCTTTCTGTTCAGCTCCCCAAATAAAATACGAGAAAAATATTTCCTAGCCTTCAGATAGTGTCTTGTCAATGCACAAGTTTGCATACATGTTGGTACATCCTGCTATTAGCTTGGCACTGCTGGGGAAAAATTTCACATAACAGAAACCAGAGACAGATGTAAATTGCATCTATCTCATGCATGTAACTGTATATTTACATACACACATTTCTTAGCCCTTGCCCTCAGGGTGGGTGAGGACAGAACAGACCAGGTCTCATTAAGACCAGTCTGTTGCAGCTCTGCACATAGAAACCACAAAGAGTAGAAGCATGTGGCTCTGGCAGTAGGGAAACTATGAATTTTTGTCGTACTCACGTGAAACAGATGAAGACCAAATGCATTTAATGCAGACCATCAAATATTAGACTCTTAGTCACACGACCATGGATAGGACTGAAAATATTAACTCAAGGAATATGGAATTGAATCTCTTTAATTAGTAAAGTTTCTAATATTTACACTCTTCAAGAATTTCCTTTTGTCTTTGTGTAGGATCTAATAACGCATCTTTATGTCTCTGTTACAAACCCTTCTTTTCTTTCCTAATGTATTGAAATGTTATCTTCTAGAAGCTCTTTCCTCTGGGTCTACTGCCCTTCGAGAGATTCCCTTAAATACATTAAGCATGACTAAAGGATCCCCAGACTTGAAAAGCCTGCACAACAGATACTTCTTTTGAGTTATGATCAGCAAATTTTCTCATATAACAAAAAATGAAACCAGCTGAACACAGACGTTATTTTGCTGTGTAGTCAGTGTATTACGGAGTAAGTGGGACAAATCTGATCTCTGCCTCACATCAATCCAATGGCACATATACTGTGCTCATAGCTTTAAAGAAGCATGACAGAAATTTTATTCCACTATCTGTATACATAGATGATTTGCCCACAGCTGATAAATGATATCAGAATTAAAGGCTTGGTTTCTCCTCAGTAACTCTATCATGCTTGGACTCCAGTTTGTTCAAATTCTTTACAAAAATGGGATAATAACAAAAAGTGTTGATAACTGCTGATCTGGTTTTACCGTATAAGTGCATAAGACCTATCAGATGCCTGTGTTAAGAAAAAAAAAAAAAGATACTTATACATATATTATATATCTATATATAGATATTGATACATATGCTTATATTTTAGAGATCAAACAGATGAAGTAGTCCTTCTAAAAGTCAGAGAACTAGTATACAAATTTCTCAGCCCAAGAATGAAGACCACATTACCAGTATGCTTTTAAGCAAAGTAGACCACATAAATGATTATTCCATCTCCAATATAACTGGTTTGCCTAATTTTAATGAGACTGAACCTTTTTTCTTTCTTGACTTTTCAATGTGGAAGATATTCTGAGACATATTTATTTTTGCTTTCAAATAAATTCTTAACTCACATTACATTTTTGGAAAAAATTAATATGAATTTTCACATTTTTTTAAAAACAGCCGAAACTTTGAACTTACAACTTTTAAATGATAAATTAAGCATTTCATAAAGAAGGATTCATAGCCTTTTCCTATCATATCTGGGAATTTAAGAATATTAAATTAGTTAAAAGAGGTTTCTCTATTTTACTTCATTAACATATAGATTTAATGAAAAACATATTTTTAAATACCAAATATGTAGAACTTGCAGAATAAAATATCATATTCAGCCTATTTTCAGGCAGGTCTTCCTAGAATACCCACATAGTAAAAAAGCATGCAAAAAATCCTGGAAAATTAGATTTTTTAAATATTTTGAATAAAGAAGCATTTTATACAATAAAGAAAGATAAAAAGGCAGCACCCATGGATCTTGATGTATATTAGTTTCTGTATAGTAAGAAATGATTTGAAAATGATTGGTTTTCTTTGTCAAGATCAACATGAGCTACAAACTGAAGTTTTGTCTTAAACTTTTGTCAATTCATACAGAGAAGCTGCTACTGTCCTGCCTTAACCAGAATTGTTAAAAACATTGGTATAGCAGGATATAAACTGTGAGGATGTGTACAAGCACTGCCAGACTTCCAGCCAAATCCTCCCCACCTGGAATTGTTAACTGGAACAGAGTTTTGAACCCCTCTTCAAACACATCGAATTCTGTTCACAGGAGCAATACAACATTGCCATTGTCCACCTCAACAACCTGGTAGCATGGAAATTTGTGCAGACAGTACACTCAATAAACAGGCTCCTATGAGCTGAGACCCAAGCTCAATTCATTGGTCTTTCACAGGGTCTACCCACCATCTTTCAAGCAGTCTCACCTCAGTTTCCCCAGCTACCCAGAAGGCTGAATTATACTTCCCTTTGGGAATGGATGCTGTGGTGATAAATACCCTACAGATGCCTATCTGCAACAGAAATGGCACCACAAAGATAGAGAGTTGTGTGGTATGGCAGCCTCAGGCTTAGACTAGGGCAAGAACTTCTCATGGTCTGCCCTTACAGCTGACACTGGAGCTTCCTTTATCCTATTACGCCCTGTGGACACTGAGGTACCTCAGGGAGAACATAGTCTTCTGCTATTTTGAAAGCAGAGCACTAAAGGCTGGGAGCTTAAGTTCTGCTAAAGACTGTGCAGGCCCTACTACACTACTCCTGCCAGGAGTATTTGAGACATCAGGTGTTCTTTCTGTAAGACAAATGTTACCAAAAACCAACTAGGGCCAGGGGCAGAATAATAATTTTTAAAATCTTGTTTAATATATTTTCTTTCCTATTAGTTGTCTGGGTTCTCCTTCATTGGTTGGACTACAAGAAGTTTTCTACATGATCAATGAGCTTGGCCAAGAGGGGCCAAAATTCAGGGTTTTTTAAATCACTGACTTCATTCAAGTGACTATTTACACTGAAATTATATTTGACCCAACAGCTTGAATGGTTCTCATCCACTCTCATTCAGTCTTTCATTAAGCTCAGTGTATCAGCAATCATCGGTTTCCTGTAGATTTTGATCTCCAACATTTATTTCATTAATGCTCTTGGTCTAATATACTGACTTTCTTTTGTAACAGAGAACAAGAGACAACAAGCTCTTAGAAAAAGGCTATGTATATCCTAGGATTAGAATTACTCCATTTGTGATATTAAAGAGATTCCAGTCCCTAAAGATCATGGATATCTGCCACATCTGTGTGGGCACATCAGAACTAGCTTTACACCAATCCTGGTCTATTGACATGCAAAAACATAGCTCAGCATGAGTTAACTGCTTGGCTGCTCAAGCAGTTTTGTGGATATACTAGAAAATTCACCTTTTGTATACACAAGAATCAAGCATCATGACCTTACAGTGGAAATACAAGAACAACAGTAGTGTTTTCTAACCTCTAATATTTAAAACCATTTTGAGGGACCATCAGCACTCACAAATAGCAAGTTAGTCTTTGAAACCAATGGGATTTTAAAGGAATTAATATTCTCACTGAGCTACTTAATTTCATCTGTAAGTTTGGAACTGGCAACAGTGTATGAAAACCACAACAGGTATGAAAACCACTTTTTGAAGAAACAGGTATAACATGGAGAAACTCATAGTATCAGAAGAGTTTGGGTTTGACCTGCTGTTTCTGAACTCCAAGTGAGTTTCGTCGCTGAGGTAAACGAAAATAACATCAGACAGGAGTCTTTTTAAAAAACCCACCTGCAAAGGAGAAATTCGGTATCCTGTTTACATGAAGATTCTGTACACAACAAATAGTTGTTAAACCAAATTTTAATAACAAATAGTAGTTGTATTTTTTGTCAGTGTTTCTTCCTGCATCATAACTACATCTCTACAAAAACTTCACCAGAAAGTATGGGACCTATTCACTTTATTTTTTGCCCAGTGTAGCATTTGAGTAGGCCTTAGAAGGCCCCCAAAAGGGCATAATTCCAGCACTTAGTATTGCCAGAGCGATGTAGTAGAAACCTTAATCAGGGTTCTTACTCAGATTGAAATATATCCCAGTTAAGCGACCATCCCATTTAAGCAAAGTTTTCCTGAACCGTCACTTAATGTAAACCAAATGTCCTCTGCAACTCCTTCCTTCTACTGAAGCATTTTGACCCTTAGCCACCATATTAACACCTCTAATTGTAACTGACAGGGCAATTTCCTGGTTGCCATTTTGCGAGACAAGCAGTGAACACTAGCCACAAGCAATTTATGACCTTTGACTGTCATATTAACGCTTTTAATTGTAACTGACAGGGCAGTTAGGCCAAAAAAGTGTCCAGGCAAAGCAGTTCAGGCAGTACTGAACGTCCCGCTAAAGCAAAGGAAAGAGCATCAAGTCATTAAGGTGGGGGGAGAGATATGGAGAAAGAAGAGGTGATAACTCAGGTTGGACAATCATCAAACTGCTGGTAATTTTCACTGACTATTTTTTGCTTCAATTTGCCATCACATTCTCTGCTAAAACCTAAATTATTTTAGTGAATAAGTGGAATTTAATTTTAACTTTTGAAGAAAATTCCCCAAAACATTTGAATTAAAAATATTTTCAGGATTCCCCCTTATTGATGACATGATTTTTAACTTCAACAAATTCCACATTGTTTGATGAAAAAGTCAGTTCCTCAGCATTTCTTGTTTGAATACATAAATGTTTAAATAAAACCAGTTATCCAGAGTCTTAGAAAGTATGCAGAGTAGACACCTCTGGACAACAGACACTGAAGCATTCTATAACATGAGACCAAATAAGCAAAAGGTTATCTCAAGTGGAAGAGGAGAGTGCTGTGGAGGACTTACATTCACTTTTGTGAAGCTGGCATTTAGGGGCTGTAATATGGTACTCACAAACATTTGAGCAGGTCTGATATCATTCAGCAGCAGGTAAGGGGACTAATCAGATGTTAGAAAGTTTCTACCTTACATATATTTCAGTCCTACATGCATAAACACTGATCATTAAATTTGAGAATTTGTTTGATCTGACCTATAGATGGGTCATATTCAGCTAAAATAAAGCTACTGGATGCTTCCTTATTACAATCTATCAATCCTCCTTCCTTCTAAGGAAGAAGTAAAGCACTACTGTCAACTTGAAATCTAAGCAGTGCCTGTAAGAATACTATAGAAGCTATTTTCAGTTTTATATGTCATGTCAAATCAGCCAAATAACTTTTTTAAATTTCCAAGCACTTTCTAGCTCTCCAGGTTTCCCTTTCCCACTGTGTCCCTAAAGAGAAAATGGAGAAATTCCCATTAAGTCTAGAATAATTTAACAGCCAAAGTGTTACCAAACACAGAAAGTCAGGAAACTGAGCAGCTGACAGAGATTCTAGTCCAAGGATGCATTTCCATGCATGCCTCTTTTGGTAGCAAAGTTAGCTTTCCCCCTGCATTCATCATCTTGTTCACAGAGCAGCCCTACAAACAGCATGTCAGCTTAACTGAGAATGAAATTACACATTATAGACAACAGACAGACTTGCAGACACCAGTACAGGAAGATCTTCCTTCCATTCTTACTTTCAATTACCTTCTCCAGGCTTGACCTGACCCTTCACATGTGCCAGCAGGAGCATGTCTCTGCTGAGCCAGCTCAGCTCACTGCCCTCTGCAAAAACACACAGATGCTTTTTGGTGGGATTACTTTTCTTCCAGCTTAGAGAGTTGAATCTGCTCAAGTTCCCCTGAGAGGGGCAGGGCTGCACGGCCATCAGAGGGGAGATGGGGGAAGGAGGGATACAAGCCCTTGCTTTTGGAGACACTGCAACAGATTTAGGGTTAGTGAAGCTCAAAGAATAATGTGCAACTTCATCCTGAAATACAGTTACAGAGAGTATTGCCAACAAAAGACATACATAGCACTACATAGTCAGGGTGTGTTTCATTGCTATTGTTTCAAGATTTTATACGTTATCTTAACATTAACATAAATGTAATTAAGTATTTTGTTATTATTTTTAACGTACCTAAGTAACAATGGAGCCTGTGTCTTATTTTTAGAAATGCCTTATGATGATCTTCACAGCAACATACAATCCTTCAGTGACTCCTCCTAATGGTCTTCAGTGTCCTTGAATATGTTTACTGGCTCAGAAGTGATCATAAATGAGAAGTGGATTTGTGTTCTTTCAAATCTCGTGACAGAAAAAGAGACCCAGACTGCAGACTGTCTCCTGCAGACCCTCAACTTTATGTTTCCTAAATACCAGTTCATGGTTTAAGATACACTGCTATACCTTAGTAAACATTTAGACTATGTAACTTCATGAATACAACTGAATGAGGCAGAAGAAGTTGTAGTATCGTAGTATCACAACAGAGAAAATTTATTTATTGAGGCTTTTTCTTCTTGACATTATCAGTTTGATCTGATTCTGGCCGTTGACATTCAGGTGCTTCCACTTTGCCATGCACTCTCTCATTTAAGGATAAATGAGATGTTGGCACATGAGCCTTGAGCTCAGCCTAAATTTAAGCAGCAACGTGCAACTTCTCAACAGCGGTTAGAATTGGGGAAAAGAAAAAATTCACATCACTTGCAGATTACACACAGCCATGTAGCATGAAAGTTAGTGACAAATTATGTAGAGAACACCAAACCTGGTTTGTTTTATTTTATATAATTAAAATTACAAACAAAAAAAGAATTTGAGGGGAGGGTAACCACAAATATTCACCTGATACTGAGGCCTTTGCTGTGATCAGAGAAAACAAATAATAAAGAAGCCTCTATTGTTGATAACGTTTTCTAAAAAGTATTTATCAGTAAATCTAAATCAGCCCATACCTATCTTGTTAGGTGTTTTCAACAGAATACACTCTTGATCCAGGTATTGCTTTCTAAAAAAGCCACAAAAAAGAAAACTAATCACCCACTTTGTCTTTCCATTAATAGCACAATAGACTATAAAATTTTTAAAAAGTCAGAAAATGTTATAAAGCAAACTGAGATGAAAAGTACTATTCCTCACCTTTTTCTGTCCTTTCTTATTAGCCAAAATATTCTGCTTTGCTGCTTGTATTTAGACATATAACCTGTAAATAGGTTTCTAATTCTATGATTTCTCTATCAGTGTGTGATAGTAATTTAATTAAGAATTTAATAACACCTTCGAAAAAAATGGTACTCTTCAGAACCGAAACCTGATTCAAGTCCCTAATGTCAGGCAAATCTTTCTGTCTTTGCATTATTGCTTGAGAGAACATAAACAAACTGTAAGACACAACTGTTTGACAAGGACATACTCTAAATTGCTACCTGCTTAATAAGCCTCTATGGAGAGCCTAAGCTGTTTCAGATGAGAGTAGATGTTTGATCAGATGCATGAAGGTTATTTTAAGTAAGCATGCAACTATCTTGTCTGGTCTTTCAACAGCTAGATACTTCTACAAAGATCCATGGGAATACGGGGATTTCCACTTTAGTAGACTTTGCAAGGGTCCTGGAGGACTTGCTAAGAATGCTAAATAAACAAGGTCTCTCATTCCACCCAGCCACAAAGAGCTAACAAGCCCCCGCACCCCCCTCCCTGTCCTCCGGGGGCTATACTTCCCACCAGCAGCCCACACTCATCAATACACAGGAGCCCCAGATATCACACACCAGACCCTGCTGTGATGAGCAAACACCAATCAACAGCCCCATTAGCCTCCAGAGGCCAGTCTGGTTTGTTTACAGTAAATACGGGAGCGCTGGCAGTGGAGGGCTGCACAGGAAATGCTGAGGAGGCTTTTCCCCCTTCTGGTTCAGGCCCATTTGGAAGTTCGAGGTGTGCATGCAGGGGAGCCCTGGGTTTTGTTTTCTTCTCTTTAAAAAAGAAAACAAGACTGGTGAAAATGCAGTCGTTAGAAATTGTAGCAATTTAGGATTTCTTTTTTTGTTACAGAGCCTTCAGTCAAAATGACTACATCTTCAAAAGCAAGCAACTTATGATGAACAATATAGAGCATTTTACATGGGAGGGAGCGTTTTCTCAAGGGAGAGTGCTAGCCTTCATTAACTAACCATTACCCAGCTTTATTCAGATGTTTGGTATTGTTCTCCAGCCCTTCAACACTTTGCAGTAACATGTACTAAGTGCATTGGAATCACCAAGTTTGGCTTCCAGACCTGGCAGAGAGTGGAAGGGATTTGAGCAAATGCTATAGCTTACAGAAAAGAGCGAGACGTTGGGAGAGGTTTAGGGAGAAGATCCAAGAAAGTTTGAAATCCACCCTGTGTGTTGTTATCAGCTTGCTGGCACATCAGGGTGACTGCTCCTCTCCAAGACAACATGGGGGAAAGATTGCTTCCTCCTCGGCACATGCTTTGCATACAGCCTAGTGACTCGCTCTGTTTGGAGACTGGATTCGCTTCTGACCCTTTGTTAACAAAGACAATATGATTTATTATTCATACATATCTGTAGTCGGAAGACGTGCACTGCAAGTAGCTGATCTCATTCTTTGCTAAAGCAACACGTGACTCGGACATTGTTCTGAATGTTGCTCTCTTCCTTGGAAGCAAGGATTGAATCAAAAGGAAACTCTTAGTAGCCTGCAAAAATTAACTTGAGCTTGAGCTCATGGGGAGAATTGAGTTTCTTATCTTTTGGGGCTGAGGTGAGCTGTGAAATGGTAGTTGAAAGGTGTCTACTAAAGCAATCTCTGGAGTGGCTAAATACATGGGGAAAGGTAAGGGGAAACAGGGCAATGGAAAGGAAGCTATATGTTTTGTTAGTCAATTTTCAGAATAAAAAACCAGCAAATAATTTGTGTAAGATGCTTATCGCCTGTCATTTTTGTCTTACTAATACTTGACAAAATTTTTCCTAGCATGATGCAATGAAGTTTCTATGTAGGACATGCATCAATTTCTTCTGAAATCCCTAAAAGCTCTGAATCAACTGCTGGGCATGTTTGTAACACTTCAGATGATCCCCTCTCATCACCTCAAAAGAATGCTTACTTTCCAAAAAGGGATAAGGAGGGAAGTCTGTTATTACAGTTAACCAAACAACAAATTACATGTCAGCAACTACGTAACCACAGCATTCAGATGTCAGAAAATAACTGGGCAAAAGCATTGAAATTTCAAGACTAATTTTCAAGATGTTTCAACCTTGTGGTATATGTTTCTCTCTATAACCCCTGGCTATTGTACTCTTGTTCAAGTAATATGCATAACACATTCAAACCCCAGTGAGTTTGAGTACACCAGCAGGAGCAGTTTTAAGATACAGTGATACAACGATACATGGATGAATTTTACATGGTAAAATGTTTATAGAAACTGGATTGAAAGAGCTTCTCGGTGGTTACACCTCTTCATCCATCCTTCCATTAACTTAATTAAGCTAACTCGTAAGCTTACAAGCCTGGGCGACCAAGAGAACTTGATCTGAAAAGAAAAATAAAGGGTTTAATCACCAGGCCAGGTTTTCCAAGTTGTCATGGCTCTAGTGTTTATACCCTGCACACTTATATAAACCCAAACTTCCATTACTTGCCTGAGAGTCTCAGATCAATATTATAGATAAAGGTAAAGCTTAAGGTAAACGATTACCCTATAAGATGATGGGAATAGTAATTTTAGTGAACATCAAACACATTAGGATACAGTAAGCTTGCACAGACATAATAAATTCATCAGCTATTTCTGCTGATTGATTTGTATTCCAGTTTAATTAGCCATGAAAGAGTCAATTTTTTTCTGAAACTTTCCCACCCCCCCTTTTTTGTTACAGATCATTGCCACAAAGTATAATCCCCAGCTGTCAAGTTAAGGAAATTTAAAAGGTGGGTTCTAAAAAAATCGTTACCAGTTGGGAATTCATTTTCATATAGACTAGTTATACTTATTTCCTGATGACTTTTGTTTGAAAATAACATCCAAAAATTAACCTTAAACTATTGTTTTAAAATGGGCTTTAAAATACTTAGCAAGCAGAGTAGCTTGATGTAGTGGAGACAATGACACATAGAAAGGCAGAGGTGCTGTGGAGTGGCACAAAACCTATAATCTTGCTCTTGCTTAACTGTCAGCAAACAACTTCAAATAACACAAAATGGACACTGCAGATCTGTATGGCATAACAAAGGACAAAAGCATTTGTCATAAAGAGGATACTTTCTTCCTGAAAAATAAGTAAACAAACTAGTGCCACAAATGAGTTCAGAAAATTCACAAAGAGTATCCCTGTTTGTTTTAACTTGCCACTACAAAAGAAGAGGCAAGGAACAATAGTGAGGTCCAGCTGTTGTTTTTCTTGAAGAAGTCCCAGCTTCCCATGCAGAGAAACTACACTTGAGATGAGCTGGCTGAGACAAATGTTCTGTCTACACTTTAAATGGCAGCTGGTTATTAAATGACTCCCAATAGGATGAACACTTGCTATTGACAATAAGGTAATATAAGGACCATGCAGAGCAATCAGGATGGGAATGTGAATGAAAAATCTTTAATCTGAAATTACAGCTGTCAGGGTTATATTATAAAACATGAAAGTTGCATCTGCACTTAGAATTAATGTGTCCCAAAAGCCAAGTTTCTCATAAAGTGCATCTTGCAGATACATCTTTTATAAATAGACTACTGGTCTTCCATAAATCAAACCGAACTGTAGCCTATACTAAGGAATTAAAAGGGTCATCTCTTCTGGGGTTGGTATTTGTTGAACAGTATTTGGGAAAAATGAACATTGATTTACAAAGTCCAACAGACACTGGTAGTAGTGTTACTTTCTAATGATACTCACTGACTCAAATGTGTCAAACAAATTACTTCAATTCTTTTATTACTAGCCTCAACATGTAAAAGCATCTTTTCAAAATAAAGCATTTTCAAAAGAGCCACTATCTAACAATCTGAGTTGACAGGCTGTTGAACAAACAAATGTAGTACTTTTTATTTACATGTAGGTCAGACAAACAAGCGAGCTCCATGAATGGGCATGCTAAACCTAGTTTGATGGAACCAGTTTAAGATCAGACATAAAACAAAATTAGTTATCTGCTCTATTCCATGGCCCCATAGCTCACGAGGATCACTTCAGTTCATTTCCCATGAAAGGGCAGAGCCATTTCCATAGGCTGAATCTTTGCATACATTTTTTGACAGCTCATCTTGTGATCAAGAGTGAGTCATATTTATGTATTTGGTGATACCTGTGTTTTGATCGTTTCCATAAACCAGTATTAAAAGGTCCTCAAAATCAAATTGCCACTCACAAATTCTTTAATGATTTGTGAGAAAACACCTTTGATACTAGCCCAGTGTATACAGTAACCAGAGATAGAAATTAGCTAGGAAGATTGGCTGCCGCTAACAAAAGCTTTAAAACCAGTAACCAGAATGTTGCAGATTATGAAAAATGTATACCCCCTCCTACAGTCTTCGTACAGACAAATTTTCAAATGCAAATCTGTAACAAAAATGAGCCTAAAAGTAGAATTCCAATGTATCTATATTTTCTTCCTCTTAACTGGGGTTTGGGTGATGATTTGGTGAAGAATGAGAGGTCATGAGCTTCCTAGTCCCTCTGTTCTTATTAACCAAGTCCTCTACACTCCTGAGGAAGCTAAGGGGCTCAAGTCTGAACATTTGCCTTAGCTTCCACCTAAAGCCAATTTATTACCATTTAGGTTGTTCTTGCCCTCTTACACCCCTCCCAAAGTACTGTCAAGATGCAAGAGCTAAATCCTCTGTGACGAATCTGCTTCTTCCCCTGGAAGAAGCCAGCATACTGCATGCCAGTGTTAACAGACCATTGGGTAACTGACCTTAAAAAAAAAAAAAAAATCAGCTATATGGCCAGGAAGGGATTCTATGAAAGACATTCATTAATTAAATTTACATAAGCAATTCTTTGTACTCAGGTATAAAGTATATGCTATTTTCCCTCATTAGGAATACAGTGGATACTTTCAGATTGGCTGATGAACTTTTATAACATAACTGCAGAAGTCTGTTGCCTGATTGCAAACCAAGAGATCCACCATTTCTGCTGTATAATACCGAAAAATAGGTTCTGTAAGCCTGAAGGTGATGATTAACCAAAAGAAATAATTAAAACATTTTAGAATAGCACATTAAAAGTTACTCATGTCTTCCCTGCAGCCTGATTAATGAGAGTAGACATACCATTCTGAAATTAACCCTGAATTCAATTAAGAGCTTTTTTTTCCTCCACCTCACTGCTTTCAGAAAGTTACTTATATGTTTTCTGGCATTATCTAGAAATCCCAAGCCTTTAGGATGTGGTAAACAAAATTCTGAAAGAGAACCCTGAATAAACAGGTGACAGAAGGCTCCAAAATGAGATTTTTCAGAACTGAATTTGCTCATGCATTTTCAAAGCTACAGCATTTTTCTGTTCAAATTCCAAATTATTTTATATCATCTCTCAGCTTTGTTAAACTTATCACGTTTCACTCCTGAAGTGTCTCAGACCAGGGTGTTCAGTTCCCTCTAGGTATCAGCTGAAAAGGATATTAGCATCTGTGCTGCAGGCGCATATAATCATTTTCATTTGTCAAACATTTCTCTGATAACTCTCCCTGAGAGTTACCAAATACAACAGTAACTCAGCCTAGAATAGTGTGGAACAACATCTGTAAGCCTAACTCTGAAGGAAGAAATTATATTTGATATAGAAATTAAGTTGTCTTAAAAACACAAGGAAACAATTTCAAGCTTATGATCGAGATTAACAGAGATCCATGAAGAAAAACAAAAATATTTTTAAGGGTTCCAACCAAACAAATGAAGATACCAAGTTGTCAGAGTCAGGAAATTAACACAGTTCTCCTAAAAACAGGTACAAAAAAAAAAATAAAATCCATACAATTTCATTGTTCAGTCAGCTCCCTATGTAAACTGGCTGAGGGAACCAAAAAATATACTAATTCATTATCAAATCTCTGGGTGTGAATTTATTCCAGGGTAGGCAGCCCTGAGCATCCTTCCTATTTATAGTGAACAACAAAAAAAAACCAAACCCTCCACAAAATTGGAGATGGAAAGCAGAGAAGGCACACATGCATTTGAGTTTTGTTACCTGGCCCATTTATTTGTCTTATCTATCTGGGAGGTCTTGTCTTTTAAAGATTTTAAGCTCTTCAGAGTGGAGGCCATCATTATCTTATATGTTTGCTCAGTGTCTAGCATACGAGAGTGGCTGACAGCTCTAGGCCACAAATACAATTAGGATTTAAATAAAGAGTTAATTTGGGTTTGTAACCAGACTCATGTGAAAGGGTAGTGATGACTCTGTAACAGAGAGGGAAGCAGAGAGTCTTTCATAGTTTTGGAATAGCTTAGGAATTATTTGCAACAGCAAAGGGAAAAAAAATGAAACAGAAAAAGCCTTAAGACAGCTAAAACAAACAAGAAAACAAACTTGAAGCTCTGAATGAATACATTTTTTTTCACCTAGCTACGTTCTTTGGTTCATGAGCACAGCTGTATTTAGCATGTTGAGAAATCCAGGAACCAGTTCAATAAAAAAGGTAGCACTGCTACCTGAGCAGGAGCATCGGCTCTCTCCATCTGAAAATGTAAGATCTTACACATATGGAAAAAAGCAACCCTAAAGAAGCAAAATCTCCAGGGTGTAGCCTCCTGTATCTCCAGCAGAATGAATATCTCAGATTATGGCATCCAGCCTTGCATCACATATGTCTTTTCTGAGATACTCTGTGAATGCTACTTTGGGCCATTAGGTCATGTTTTCAAGGCTTCATGCCATTGCTCCTTTTACATGATGATAAAGCTTTGTTCTACCAACATTTTAAGCACTGAATTTATCTTCCAAGAACTTTGAAGCACAAAGAGAAAGGCATGGAACTGTAATTTGTTAATCTCTTTATAGTAGCATATGTAATTGAGCACTTCCAACCAGGAGAAGCAGTCCCACACTCATTTAAGATGTCAGGCAAACCTTACTAAGTACCCAGCGATACTTGAATATTCTATATTCCACTTGAAGCAAAACTGCAGACAATTTGTTTGCTCTCTGTAACAAATGCTACTGCACAGTTGAAATATCAAAGTGCTTTTGGTATCTGAGGCATAGCTTCTTTGGACACCATGTTTCCCACTCAAACAAGTGGCCACATTTTTCTCTTAGTCGAAAAACAAGGGCTGGAAGTCCCATAGTAGGAAATGTGCCAGACAAATAAATTACACAGCAAATGCAAACAAGCTCTTCCCTGTCTACACCTAAAGGCTGCCTGTTGTAGTGGTTGTTTCAACCAATCTCTGAATTGAGGAAGAGAAGAAGAAAAAAGGAAATGAAAAGAGGCAGGAGCAAGGGCTGATGCCGCAGTGATGAGCATGGCACTGTACCACTCATTGAATGAAGAATCCAGGCAATTTCTAAAATTAATTCATTTGATAAAATGAAATTCCTTGTGAACTAAGAGGCGCACCCTCAAAAAGAGATCTAGCTCTTAAGTAGAGAAAAGGAATACAACAGAATTTTGCCAAAATTTTGTCATGATAAGTTTGGACTTTGAAGATGAACCTCCAGTCAGAGAAAACAGTATTCCCTGCCTTATTTGTGTTACCCCTTTTGTCTAGTCAAATAAGTCTTAATAAGTTAAGTAATATCGCACAATTCTGGCAAGAAGTATGTCCTAAAAGAACAGATTTTCAGCTTTAAAGAGCTTCTATTATTCTTCAAACAGAACATTTTTGAAACAACTTTTCCAGCATTTCCTTACTCTTAGACCAAATGAGTCAAAAGCTAAAACTTTCAGCACACCTCCTAAATCCAACTGCCTGCCCCCAGTATCTTCTCTTTCTTCCTTGACCATGGGCCAACCAGAAGCAGAGGCTGTGGTGCAAAGGCACTGCCCAGCGCCTGCCAGCTCCAGGGCTGCTTGGCACCCAGAGAACATCAGCCAGGTGATTTTTTTTCTTTAAAATCAGATTCCTAGAGCATTCAGTAAGGGACTCCCTGGCTTTGAGCACTACCATGGAAAAAAGAAAAGCAGTTGTTGCACTCACAAGATAACAAGCCCAGACAGCCGGTGTAGCAGCACCCAAGTAGACATGCTTTAGAAAGGGGAGCAGGGCTCCATTTTTTCTCCTCTCTCCTCTCCTGCTGTTCAAGGGGTGCTCACATGGAAGTGCAGGAAGAAGGGCTGTCAGGGCAGAGCAGGAGAGGGAAGAGGCCACCGTAGTTTTGCTTCAAATATTTCAAACACAGCCCATCTCAGAAAAGGGTTCCTGCTCAGACTGATATTTATAAATAAAGCCGTGCAGCCCTGTCTGGCACACTAACTGTATTTTCCACACTGGCATACATTGCATTTGGAGAGTAATTGTTCTGGATATCTTTTTCCAAGAAAAGTATGCCAAAAATCTTAAATACATTCAATGTCATCTTACTGTGAACCAAGTTAATCCTGTGAAGTTATTGTTATTGTTTCAATTATATGAAAGAAACTACTGTAAAGGAGTAAATTACCAAGAAAATCAATTACGATCTAATCAATACAATCAAATTTGTATTACAATTCATACTTTAAATCACGAAATGTTCTCACACAAGCTGCAGCTTATTTTCTAAAAAGGGTTGACATGGCATTTTGTCTTGCATTTGAAAGCTATCTTTTCCTATTAATTTGCTTTGAATAAACAAGCAAAAGATGAAGAAAATCAAAAGGAAGTTCTTGTTCATGCTTCTCCCACACATCTTCAGCTGTGTGTGCAAGCAGTTAAAACATGCAAATGCAGTTTGGAGGAAATTCGACATCTCTATTATAGATGAAAGGTAAACAAAAGCAGATGAAGGATTAGTGCAATTCCAAATTTAAGATATTGCTCTCAGTGACTTATAATAAAGTGGTGTTGCATACGGTGGCATGTTTTAGATGACATTTCAATTGTACAAGCAATTTGCATTCTATCTGACATTAAATAACGTTCTCATTATTATGAATTCTGGCAGCATCCCCGTCTCCACAGCATAAAGATATGAACTGCGAGGCACATCTTAATGAAGGGAGTAAGTTTTCCTGTCAATCTGAAATGTGAGACAAGGCTGTACCTGGGCTAAACCTCCAGTAACATTATTGTGAGTTGCCCACTTCTGACATAGTACAAATCTTCAGCTAAAGCATTCTTCTTATTAAATAAAGATCTATAACTGAACACATGTATCTGTAATATCACTACAATCCAAAGAAAATTAAAAGACAGATTATGTCCAGGATATTACATGCACCACCACAGAGCACTGCGAGAATCTGGTATGATCCTGTTGCTAAGATACCTGGCTAATGCCACGGAAACAAGCCCTTCGTACTAATCTAGCACAATCCATGCATGCTTCCACATATTTTGGCAGAGGAAAGTAGGAGTCCACTGACAATGGCTTGGGATATTGCTAGCCAGCGCTCCTGAATTTATACATTTTTTATCTCTTGCTGGTAAGCTTCAGCAATCTGAGCGAAATAAGAAATGTAACACTCTGCTAATGGCATTTGGTTGCTTTATGCCATTTAAAACAAGTAAGATTACTTTTTATCCTCCTGCATAGTCAATAAAAGTTGCTTAAAAAGGTAATTATTTAAGTGCTTTTGGTTGCAAAATTGTGGTGCTCCCAAAAATGACTGCCCTTAATCTTTGTGATTTATACTGTAATATGCACATAAATGACTAACTGCATTTGCTGTCTCAATTGCTGTCTTCAAGGAGACTCTGATATAACAGTTTCCGTGGGTGCATACTGAATAAGCAATCAGAAGAATAAAGTGGAATTATTTTAACACAAATAACTCAAAAGACTGTACTATTTAAAACTGCTTTGTGGCTCTAAGCCCACCAGTAGCTCTTTGCCCAACAGACTAAAAAAAGAGGAGAGGGGGTAAAAAAAGAAAGAAAAAAAGATAAAGACTAGTCAGTCTGTGAATGTGTGTAAAAATCTTACATGGGAGAAAACTGCTTCATCAAACAGCCTGGCTAGACTGCAAACTTACGGTCAGGCAAAGAGCAAAGCAAGTGTTACACCTATCCTTTTTAAATATAAGAGAGACGTGTCTTCAGTGATGAAAATGTACTGTAATAAAATGTTCCTACTGTAAATCCAACAAGAATTAAAAGAGAATGTAAACGCACTACCCATCTTTTCTGCAATGTGATCTCTCCTAAGCATCAATGACAGTAGCTCTGTTGAGCTCAAGTTATGATAACAATAACTTTTGCAGATGTTCGTAGCTGTCAAGTATTATTCACTAAAATGTCAGAAGATGTGATAAAAAGTGAAAACAGAAGAATTCCTCAGTAGTAATCAGTTGAAGTCAGGAAGGCAGAGGTCACATATTAATCTCCAACTATAAAACAGTGAGCTGTAGAGGAATAATGGAAATATTATATTGAAACAAGCAAGCAATTGTGCATGTGTGTGCATGCCTACATGTACATGAATAAGTGAAAGAAAGACGCTTGTATTTCCACACTACATTTGCTTTCAATTCATATTATAATTTCATATTACAGATGCCATGTATGTTTTTCTGAATGGAATGCATGTATCTCAGATAACAGCACCTAGAAATTGTGTGGTTTTATTAAATTTTTAAAATTTTAATTTTTTTTTTTTCAATTGTTTTCCACTCCACAGACTCCCAAGGTCATTTTGCAAGCTTTCTGTGGCAGACCTTATGGGTTCCCAGCATCATTTACAGGATTATGACTATTGCATGTCATGCCATACTCTTTGTTACTGTTGGAAACACACATTACTCTTGTTGATATAGGCCATATAAGATGCGAAAAACAATGTATGAGCAAGTGTCTATTCCTTTATTCAGAATGCTTTATATCTTTTGAAGTCCTCTGGGACTTTGTTGTAGTAAAACTATTTCTGAATAACTACCTTAGGGCAACAAACAAGGGTAACTGTATTATAAAACAGGAGATTGTTCATGACAAAGAAGAAATAAATCAATAACAGGTGCAAGTATCTCAGAAACTGTTACTTCAACATAAATTGTCCCTGTAAGAAGGACAGAAAAATGTTTTTACAAACCTTTTACTTTTTTCAATTCTCACTGGAATCCAAGTCAGAAGAGAAAATGGCTGTTTGCTTAGAATAAAGTGTCTGAGCTATCTATGTGAACCTGACTGTAATGGCAAAGGATGGTGCGGATCAATATCCATCTTCTTCATTCCTGAAGTAATAACTTTCAATAGGAAAATCTATTTACTTTTACTTACCTTTATTTTATTTCATTTTGCTTTAAAGAAGTCCATTCCAGGGGGAGGGTTTAGATTGCAAACAGCAGTTAACAAACTGATGGTTTAACTAAGGACTACAGGCCAGTAGGCATGTTACCATTCCCTGTAGCCATTGGTTAGGGTTAAGAAGAAACACATTTACTTGGAAAATTTATTTATTATATAAACAATGAGTATTATAAGCCATTTAACACATACAACCTTCTTATGTATAGCGCCTATTGGAAAGGTCAATCAGAATCAAAGGGTAATTTGTCTAATCCTTATTTACAACGTGCCCAGAACTGGCCAAGTCTCTCTCCCACAGAAGCAAATGTTCCCAGGAATGACATGGCAGCAAACAGCTCCCTGTCCAGCCCCAACCCCAGACATTGACACAGCCTTTTCCTAGGAGCTGCTGTCCACCACAGCCAGCTCCTGGTGTGGTCCACCACACCAGGAAAAGTCTGCTGTGTGCAACTGGCCAGCGTGAAATCATGTTTTCCCCCCTCAAAATGTGGGATGGATCCCACAGCTCTTCTGGACAAACTTCTCAGGTCCACATCTTTTCAAAAAAGGCAAACAAAACAAATGAAATGGGAAGGGAAAGAGAGAAAGACAAAACAGACAAGTATTTTCCACTTACATAAATTCACTTTCAGCAAATTTACATTCTCAAGATAAATTATATGGTTGATGTGACCTTAAATGTTATATTGTTCATATTAATCAAAACAGTATATGCACTCACTTTTCTCTATACCTCCCAAATGACTGTAAGAAACAAAACTTTATGGCAGCACTTCCAGCATCACCTGGTATTTTCTATTATTAGGGGCTTTTATTTTAATTACGCACTAAAACACTGTATCAGATAGCACAGCATCTTTCTAGTAAATACCATTTTCAAGCTTCATTATCTAGAGCACAGTAAAAGGCTTACTCATTTTCAATTCAGTTGAGAAACTAAGGCTCATTAGAAATTTAAAATATTTAAAAGTACATTTGTGTTTTCTGCAGTCACTGCTTTCCCTCCCTGCTGCTAAAATCACCTAAACCAAAATTAAATCAAGACTGCAATTTACCCCTTGCTTAATATTTACAAGCAACCATCTGTCTTTCCATAATACAAATTTTTGTGACTGTGGTAGCAACAGCATCCCTCACTATTCACAACCATGTCAATCTTGAAGTCCAAATAAAAGAGACTGCAAGAGAGACTAGAAAGACAACACTTTATTCACACTGCGAATTTTATTAATAATAATTGCTAATTAATCTTAACTGAAGAAGCAGTGCAAAACCTCATGTCTGAATTCCAGGTTCTTCCATAAATCTCAGAGCACTCAGAGTGTGTATTTGTAACTAAGAAAGAGATCACTGGCATTAAAACCCTGCTTATATCAGCTGCAGGATGGGAAATAAATTAGAGACTCTATTCTCTTTAGAATTTGAGGGGAAACATATACTAATATAGATGTAAACTGGTAAGACAATTAATTGCAAAGTAAAATTTGGAGAATACTAAGGATAAGCAAGATTTCATTGTCGGTAATGTCTGCATATTTATTAGAAAGCAGATTGTGTGAGAGTGTGTGCAATGAATAAATGAACCCTTAATTGTACAATTTTCCATGTAGGTTATACAAGTAGAGTCTTCACTTTTACATCTTTATTTTCTCTGTTATCAGGATAACAGAAAAAAAAAAATACAACCACATACAGAAGTATTGCTGCATATATCGCTGCAACAGAGAAGACAACTATTGAAGCTAAACAGAAGCCCCAATAAATCTGAAGAAAAGCCATTGACAATTTTATAAAAAATAAAAAATAGTTTCAGTTGTTAAAAGGCACCCAGGGATTAGAAAAAATATTCAGGGTCTTAAAGGTTTTAGAAGGTTGGTGGTTTTGGGTCTTGAAGACAGTAATTTTTATTCATTGGTTTTTACCTGCAACAAATTTTGTTATGAAATTTCATCCACCATTTTATTTCTCTTAATATTGAGCTGAAACACAAAATAATTGAAACAAGGTAGAGGCAGCAGGAATTAATTAAAGTTATTGCAGGAAAATCACAATATGTAATCAATGTGTCTGAGCTTAAGTAACCCAGGTAAAGGATTAGTGCTGCTATACAGAGAGGAGCTGTGTTACAGTAAAACACAGATGAAATACCTACTAGGGTAAGTAGTAAGTTAGAGGCTTTAGACATAATTATGCTATATATAATTTAAAGCTCAACTTCAAAGTAAGTAAGTGCTATTAATTATCCTCTACCCAACACAGCTCTTAAAATGTCAAATTAAAAAAGACTATTGGTAATTGTATAAGTTATGGCAAACTAGCTCCCTCCAGCAGTGACAGGAGACAGCAAGAAAAAGAAAGCAAGATATGCCTTTCCTCTCTGATATTTACAGCTACTAGTTCTTCATGCAGATCAAGAAAGTGAAAACATTTGCACTGAATTTCTGCAGCCCTTTTTCAGGGACTGATCCTGCAAGTAATCCCTCCCGTGAAAAACAGCTGCTTGATCAGGCTTTTATTTGGGAATTCACCAAATGCTGCTGGCCAGACTTTTCTCTGCCACACCACGTGTGGGACATTCATACCTGCCCGTATGGGAAGCAGAGCGGGTGCCAGCGGCGTCAGCAGCAGAAGGGGGCAAGGTGCAGGCAGGCAGCATGGCCTCCTGCTCCCAACACGTGGACAAACTACTCCCAGCTCTGCCATCAGTGCCAAGGTAAGGGATTTAATTTGCTCAAATTCTTAACTTCCTGACTCAGTTTCTCCTTCTGCAGATAAGCAAAGCAGGAGGCACGGTAGGAAAAGCACTCTTTGGGTTCACCACACGCCTTTCTTTCCCCACTGTTCAGAAGATTTACTGTGATCTTTTTGTGCAGTGAGATTTTGACCAGATCTCAGTGGCCCGTGTAAAGGGCTAAATATTATAGGCAAATATAAACATGTGGGTTAATGTGCACAGGAAGAGTTACTACTATAAGCATTTGCCTAAAATGGAAATACTTGCATATAATGAAATTTCAAAGGACAGAGGAAAAGAAAAAAAGAAAGCTTGAAATTGTGTGTTTAATGTATGCATTTTTTTCCACCTGAGGCCTGTGTTCAAATTTGTGTTACATGCAAAGCAAAGAGGTTTAGAGGAGCTCTCAAGCCTTGACTGTACGCATATTTATGCATATAAAACCAGCATCAAGTTTGTAACCTCAAGTTGTGGGGAAAACCTTGTCATGACAGAGGAATTAATGTGCTGGGCCAGGAAGGTTGTGCAATACCTGCCTGAAATATGCACTGCATTCATCCTGGCTCTTAGCCACTGCTCACTCCTAACCTCTATAATTCACCAAAATTATATATTAAAAGCACGTAATGAATGTTGAGTTATTTTGAGTTGAGTTGCAGAGTTAATAGACGGTTGTCATCATGCCAGATTAATGGTATAGAGTAATTATATTAAAAAGCTAGCAGATCCTTATCCAAGAATAAATCTTTTAAGACAAGATTTCTGAGTAAAGCTGTATGTCCTGATTTTGGCTGGGATAGAGTTAATTTTCTTCCTAGAAGCTGGTACAGTGCTGGAGTTTGGATTTAGGATGAGAATAATGTTGATAACACACTCACGTTTTAGTTGTTGCTAAGTAGTGCTTATACTAAGTCAAGGATTTTTCAGCTTACCATGCCCTGCTAGCAAGAAGGCTAACTGGCCAAAGGGATATTCCAGACCACATGATGTCATGCCCTGTATATATCCTGGGGGAAGTGGGCCAATAGGGCTGGACCACTGCTTGAGGACTGGCTAGGCATCCGTCAGTGGGTGGTGAGAAATCGCATCATGCATCACTTGTCTGTCTTTGGTTTTATTTCACTCTTTCTGTCATATTCCTTTTCACTGCAATTATTATTACTATTATTATTATTTTATTTCAATTATTAAACTGTTCTATCTCAATGCACGAGCTTTACTTGTTTTCAGTTCTCCTCCCCATCCCACTGGCAGGTAGGAGTGAGCGAGCAACTGCATTCTGCTCTGTTGCTGGCTGAGTTTGAACCACAACACTGAGATGTACAATAACTTGTGGATATCCTCCCAATTCAG
Source organism: Eurystomus gularis (assembly GCA_013400335.1). Taxonomy (NCBI): domain Eukaryota; kingdom Metazoa; phylum Chordata; class Aves; order Coraciiformes; family Coraciidae; genus Eurystomus; species Eurystomus gularis. Next base: position 211,411 of record VZZY01013615.1, read on the forward strand.
ATCAATTGGGTCTTTTGTGCAGTAATATTCCAGGAGGCACTTCTTCAAGAATACTGTCCTGGGAAATAAGATCATTTGATGTAACTTTTGTTTGATTTCAGAGGGAGCCCGGTACCTAAAGATCTTTAAGAATCTGGCCCTTAGGCACTTTTGAAATTGAGAATTAGAGGCTCCAATGTTGGATTAATGCCTAAATACCTTTAAAAGTGTGGGCTTCAGAAAATCCCTTTGGGTGCCTATCAGCACCTGTAGGCATCATGATACCCTTAAAAATGGCCCCAAATGCCTCTTTAATAGCTCACCCACTGCAAGAGGGGCTGACACCCCTTTTCTTTCTTCCACGTTCCCACAGGTGACTTCTTTCCCCCTAAATGGTTGCTGCAGGTGTTTGTACTGAGAAGAGTGATAAACCTTCCCATACAGGCAGTCATATGAGAAGTGGCCTCCAAGGTGTGTGGAAGGGGTGAAGCAGCAATTCTGGAACATCACAGGCTGCACAGCCAAACAGGCGAGGGGCAGAGCACAGGTTACTTGTCCCTGGCCTTTAATAATGGCAGGCAAGGTAGACGGAGAGGGAGGAAATGTTTCTCAAAATCATAGCTCTTCCCTAGGCTTCCCTTTGCCATGGCACAGCTCCAGGTTTTGATCTTACAAGTAGAGGTGTCTGTAGAGCACAGCTCCACCAAAACGCAGCATTCAGGCATTACACACACCCAGAATGACTACACTGCACTCTTTGCTCAAAGGGAGCATCTTACCAAAGCAATCATGAATCCTCACTTGCAATTATGAGAGTTCTTAAGGGAAAACCAGGGATGCAGAAGGTCACACAGTCAGTGAAGTCAGAAGCATTCAGGGAGCAGCACCTAACAGCTTCTCAGCACCCTCGTAATTAATTGCTACCTGCAAGAATAGTACCTGCAAGAGCTCCTGCAAACAAAAATTCAAGCAGCAGCCTCTGAGGATCAAGAGTAAAGATGTCATAGAAGAGCTTGTGAATACGTACAAAGGGTTGCAGGATCTGGCCCTGCAAACAGGGCAGTCCACCTCATTTCTTGTGTGGTTGCCATCAGGATTGTCATATACACCTCGGTCACCTCTGACTGAAGTTTCAGCCAGCCATAAATGTAAATATTCATTATCAGTTTCCACTGCTATAACTTTGATAAATGTTTCTGATGTAGATATTGACAGCCAGCAAAGAAAACACACATGAGGATTTTAATACCTAACCAGGTCATAGAAATTTCCAAATGACCACAACCATCCCCTGATCCCAGAGCTAACACTCCTTTAACACTCACAAAAATAGAGGCTGGACATATTGAAGTATTAGTCTGGTTTAGACATATTTTCAAAATCTCTGCTTCCAACACAAAGCCCTTAGATTTCCTCATGCTGCTTTCTGCATTCGTAACTCCTTAGTGTGACATCTGCTGAAAATTTTGGAAGAACAATGAGTTGAGCAAGTGATGAAGAGAAAGTGAATGGTACAAGGGTTGTTACATTACCCTGCCCTTCTTGAAGAAAGGAACTCTGAACACGTTGTCAGACACAGCACTTTATTCGAAGGGGTTTCACACATGCATTTTTACTCAGGATTATATTTCACACGCATCTATCATCACTCGCAAGTGCAGCAGGCTAGTCCTCCTTGAAAACATATCAGCTCTCTGTGTTTGCCATCAACTATTTTTTCTTTGTATAAATTTACTGTTTGGTGACCCACTAGACCATGTTTGACGTATTGAAAAAAAAAAACCTGCTTAAGATCAACATTGAAAATGGCTGTACAACTCCCTTAATACAGCACGTTTTCCAAGATCATCTTTATTGCTGCACAAATAGTCTTAGTAACTGACCTTAAATTATTCACTAAAAAATATGACGGGTGTTCCTACATGCAACCATGTCAGAACCAGTTTGTAAGCTACATGGTTTTACTGAGCCTGCCAATTTTGTACTGTACCTTTTTTATTCATTCCCATGACTATTCCCTACATGGAACAGATAGGATGCAAAATGCTTGCTCTCTGGTACTAGGAAACACGGGAGGAATCCCCAGGTACCTGATGCCAATGAACCTGAAGACAGTGAAAAGCAAATATATAAACACATGCAAATGTTTAAATCCTTCCTGCTCTGTTTAAGATGGAGAGAATTTACCTGAATCCTTTTAGCAAAGATGTTTGCCCATGACAGAAATCCTTAAATTTCAAGTAAATGAACTAGGACCTGAAGACTAGCAAATTACTGTCATATTTACATTTGGGGTTTTCCGGAGTTAGTTCCTTGTACAAAAATTCTGCAGTTCTTTGGTAACAGCTCAAAACAATAAACTGTTATTATTGAGAACAGCAGCATGCTTGAACTTCTTCTGTAGACTAATGTACTTATTTCTATTTTAAAATATTCATGACTAATCCCTGTTATGAAAACTGTAAAAATTACAGGCAAAGCTGACAATGCAAAATTTAAAAAAAAAAAAAAGAAAAAAAAGCTACTGCAGCCACTCTCACTTATTGTCCACTCAGTAGGGGAAAAGGTTAAAACAATAATCTCAAATTCCTCATGAAAAAGGAATACAATAAGCATAAAATTGATGGAGTTCTACAGAAATTAAGTGGGATTTTGTAGAAATTAGTCCAAAAAAAGTAGCATTTACTGTGTAATCATATACTTTCCATAGGCTGCCCACCTCCTCACAACTATCATATAGCAGGCAGTAAGGATATAATTTTTTTCCTAAAAGATGATCCCAAAGTCCCATAGAATATAATAACTTTTCAAAGAAATCTCTTCTGGGAAGAATACCATTTATTTTATCACATTAAGTGAACCTATAAATATTTGAAACATTTCTGTTGATGCTTTTCCTTTTTATTTTTCTTTCTTTATGCTAATATTTGCCCTTTCACTGATGTAGCCTTTTTAGAAAAAGAGGCTTTTTGATTTCTTGAATAGTTTCCTTTTTTTTTTCATTTTCTTTCATTTTTATTGCAAAACCATGATAACATCCTGTAAAAGATGCTTTAAGCATTAAAATACAGCACTACTAGGGGCCTGGCATACTTCAGATTAATAAAACTTGTGTCTTAAAATAGATGCAACCTAGAAAGGATGTCATGGAAGAGTTTCAACGAAAACATCACTTCATCATGTAAAAATGCGCTGCAGCAAAGCCCTGTTTAAAAAACTCTGTCGGCTGGGAACTACTGTATATCGACATATGCCCTGAAAAATACATACCAACACCAATTGCACAGGGGCATTTTTCACATGAAGTAACTATATCTATATGTTGTCAAGCAACTGGTCATAAAAGCACTGAATAAAAAGGCATTTGAAATATGAGACGACTGAAAATACCACAGCTGATTTTTTTATATTCTCTGACGGTTAAGAACAAAAAGACTTTCAGACAAAGAATTTAGACTGTATACCATGGTGTTTGACTTCCAAAACGAAAAGTAAAACATCACCAAGTGTCTGACAGAACAAAAAAAGGCACTGTAAAATAAATGCATTTTAACATTGTAAAAGTGCTTTTGGAGTGAACCTCTTGTTCTAGTGGAGTCACAGGACTTTTAATTACACTGTATCTTATCATGAACTTAGTCACAACAACCTTATGAAACTCTCTGGAATCACATACCAGTAGCAGGAAAATGCAGTAATAATATTTTTCCAGTGTTATCTCTGTTTCTAACAGACAAATAACTAACTTTAAAATGTCAGAGTTTACATGTATCAAATACTACATGAAGACCGGTCTTTCTGAGTACTTTCTGAGTACTTGCATTCGTAACACCTAGATTAAAAACTCTTCAGAGCTTCCCTGAATTCTGCTATTATATTTAGCATCATTACTCACAAGTGTAGAAATTTTCCCCTTCAATAATTTAAACTCATTTTTAACAGCTCTGGTCTGGACTTTCCTTCTATGAGGTTGAAGCCCAGGAATGAAAGGTTCACACTCATTTTCTGCATTCTTTGAGCAACAATGACTTACAGATATGAAGGCAGACACCCAAATCCTCTCCCATCCTCTGCAAAGAAGAAGGGGTGATGGTCAGGGTGGGACCACCAAGGCTCCCTGGGTATGGAAAGCCCCCAGAGAAGGGCTGTCAGCCTGTGTTTTGTGCCAGCTTGGACAGGGCAAGCCTTGTGGTTTCGAGCAACAGCTCAGGCATGGACAGACCGGGATGCAAGGCTGCAGAAGGAGATTGGAGAAAAGAGCCCAGTGGTTTTGTTTCAGAAATGATGGTAGGAGGGAGACTGGGAAAATTTACAATACTTACCCAGGTACTTTAGCCCTGGGGAGGAAATTGCCTGCGTTGATCTTCTGTGTTCAGCAGTACAATTCCTAATGGGTTTCAGATTTAAGGCAAAGGGAACAATTTTGGCTGGCAGGTCTGCCCAGGAAAGTTATGGCCAAAAGGAAACATGAAACAGAATATTCTTTCATCAGAAATGCAACTTTTTCCAAACTCTCATGGTCTTTTCCACTGGTCTTATCAAACAGGACCTCAAAGTATTTTAAGTGCAGGGGAGAGAGGAAGAATAGTTTTGCTCTAGCTGTACCACGCTTACTTCTCCAGAGACTGGGCAAAGGGCACTGCAGCCTTTGGCAAGGGTAGGACTGCACCCTGCCACGGGTCAGCTGCCACCCAAAATACTGGCTCAGACTTTAAAAGTTATAGGTGATTTGCTGTTTCAAGCTCTCCTTAACATCACTCTCCTTGCTCTGCATTCATTATACTGAAAGTTCACTGGCTAGCAACACTAGAGTGGACAATAAACATTTCTTAATATTTGTTTTTGTTAAGCAGAAACAAAACCAGTTCTTACCTCTTTCCAAATACACTCAAAGATTTTTGGGGGGATATGATGTCAAGAAAGAATGGAAAATCTGTTGATAAGATAGACAACATCAGGTCAAAACCTTACTGCTACTGGCTGTGACAGATGTGCAGAACACAGAAGGACCTTAATACAGCCTACCGTTTAAAAAGGGATATTTTTAAACAATAGTAAGGAATCATCATATTTCACATGGATTCGATGGGTCCTGAATAGTAAGGAAAGCTTAAAAGATTCTGGAAGATAATAAGCAGAAAGGAGACTTTCCAATACTGTTACAAAACAATAATGAAATACAACATGCAAGTTCTCCTCCCTGAGGAAGAAGCACCTACTCCAGCAAGAACTTGGTACTATTCAGAGAGAACAGGGAAGAAGGACACTCAGCAGGGGCAGGAAGAGTCCCTGCATGTCAAGGAGAGCAAAGTGAGTAAAATTAAGAGTAACTGACACTGAAAGAAAACAGCAGGAACAGTCAACATGCGTGGGTGAAGACTGCAAGGGAGACCCTCAGATACATAAATGGTGGTCACTTCATGTGGCATGCAACAGCTTGGAGCAAACCAACTCATTCGGTTTGCTTCAGTCTCCAAAGGGAGAATTGGATATGGCTTAGGAGAAGATGGTCTGATTTGATTTGAGCTGTTGCTCATGATCAGAATTACCAAGAAAACATAAGAAACATACTAGGCTGTCTAGTGACAATGGAGCAACAGACAAGACTGAGATGCAGGGGTTACTGTCTTTCTTATCGCCTTTCTCCTCCCACTCAGGTTCATTTTGATCCCATCTTTCACAGCCCTTAGTGTTTTGCCAGTATAGAAACTACCAAGTCAAAATGCCTGCTGAGACTGGAAGAAAGCTTTATCCTCCTGAGGAATATGAAAATATTGTTATGGGTAAGGTGTGGAGCCTGATTTTCCCCTCTGTTTTCCTAGAAAGCACATGAGTCTGTCTAAAACTTGGCTTTCTGTGCCTCTAAGCTTCATCTTAAGTCCTCTCCTTTTGTACAAGGCTGTCTCTTGTATTTGAGAGGGGATGTTCTCGAAGAAAAAAAGAAGTGAAAATATCCATCAGTCCTAATTAAAGGAAGGAAGAAGAAAAAAAGGCAGAATCCTTGCAGCATTGTTTTTTGTGGCACAATCAGTCCAGAACCATACCAACTCGCCCTCAGCCTAGCATTTAAAAGAACAATATTTCAGCAAACATATCAATGGCCTTTATCTCCGCCACTTAATTTTTCAGTCAGACTAATGTCCCAAGAAGAACAGCACAGCTTGTTAAAAATGCTGCATTTTTTCATCACTGTTGAACCAATGCTCCTGAGAAAGACTATGAGATCTGTGCCTGGAGCTATTAGTTCTCCAGTGGTGAGCTGCTTCTTGGTAGCCAAAAAACACGGATGATGAGCTCCAGGTGTGAAAACTACTATGGTTTATTGATGAAGTTCTTTTATATTATCTCACCCTGTATCTCCACTGATAATGATACATGGGAACAGAGGTATAACAAAACAAACAGAAATAAGAAGAGACAGATATATTATTGTATATAATATGTTTTTAGGCCAAGAAAATCCAAAATGTGTGACTAAACCTAAAATTGTATCTACAATCCTGAACAAGAGACTAAAAATTCAGAACAAGATTTTAAAAACTCAGCACTTACTAAACTTCAGTGAGGAAATGGAAACTTGAGATGTGCAGCATTTTGGAAAATAAAAATGTTATAATGTGATTAAAAACTGTATTACACACCTGAAGGAGAAAGTTAAGGTTCCTAAGCATAGTCATTGTCACAGTACTGAAGTGAGTCAGTCTGTGATCCTATCATACTTCTGATATAGAATTTATATGGTATTTATAAATACCATAAATATAAAGGTAAATATAACTCCTCTATGTTCAGCTAGTTGCCATATAGAGTTATAACATTGCACATAATCTGCTGCCAACAAGATATTATCCTCCTCCATTCACATCTCTCTTACATGAAGCTCCACCTCTGCTGGAACCACAAAAATCACTTCTGAGCTCTTCTCTGTCCCACAGACAGACAGACACAGAATCGCACACCTAGTACAAAGACCTTGGCACATTCCCAGCTACCTAATCTACCAGCCTAGTGCTTCTTTAAAAATCAGTCAAATAATTTTCGTTGGTAAAAAATATGTGGTAAAAAAAATAACTTATAAAAAATAAACTTAAAAAACTAAAAAAATTTTAAAAATTAAAAAATAACTTTAAAAACTACTTTGAGAACTCTTTATAAGAAAAAATAAATCATTCTCATTGAGGAAATAGTATCTCCAGGTATCCCACAAATTTCAGAGAAAAGAAAAATATCCTTTTGAAACTGATCCTTACAATAGAAACAACTGTATTAACATTTGAGATGAAATCCTGACCCTATTGAATCTTACAGGGGCTTTGTCATTGATTTCAGCAGTATGCGGAATTCATCCTGTGTACGGCTTTGTTCTGCACTTACGCGAATAGTGAAATATGGTGACATGATATGAATGATTAAATACAGTCAGCACAGAGTACTGATGGACATCCATATGCATATTACTTATGGACACATCTCAAAAGGTTTAGAGGATAGATTCTGAGAAGAAATGCCAAGAGAGAAAACTATTATGAGAACACTTCTGAATTTTCATTGTCAAAACAGGGCTAGTTTCTTTCATTAGAAAAGATTATAAGATTTCCTGATACCAATTTAATCAGGAATAGCAGAACAATAATTATAGCCCAGCACATCATAATCATACTTGCTGTTCTCACTGACAGTAAAGAACATACAGTATTCTAGCTCAGTGTACTAGTTACACCTCAAAGTAGACTTCATTCACACTTGAATTTACTTCTGAACGCTCACACATTTCTTTGCTTTGACTTTCAATCTCCCTTCAGCTCAGAGTAAATAGGTCTTATGGAGAGATGAGGGAAAGTGGAAGTATGTGGAAGAGAAATCCGTTAGGAAGCGTTAGATAGACAAGCTGTAGCAAGCTCTGGATACCTCCTAAAATGATCAAAAGGCCAAGATAACATTAGAGCAAAGTGTTATTAAAGACACTAGTTTTGTTCTTCATCTGTCCTCAGCACATACATAGGGTCATCATCAGAAACAGACCACGAGATGAGGTAGGTATTCTTGTTCTTGAAGCAGTATGGTCATTCTTGTTACCCAAGGCTAACTGGTCCAGTTTGTTTTGCTGAGAAGCAGGACCCACATCATCACTATGATCATTACAGTCTCTAATCGAGGTTGCTTGTTACCAACTCTGTCTCTTCACTCACCTGTACAATATTCTTTTATATCAATACTCGAAATGTAACTGACTGCTCCCAAGCCTCTCAGTATGCCAACTGAAAAAAAATTTATTACTGCTTATGCCAATAATTTACGAATTTTAAGAGAAGAAAAGGCCGCAGGTCTAAAAGCCATTAGGCTTGAGTTCACACTTACTATGTATCACTTTTTACATACATGTATCCAGAATTTTTGCATGTGGATCTTAGCTTTTGTCCGAGAAAATAGAGAAATGAAAAAAAGCACAGTTCTGGGAGGTGCCTCATTGTGTTGAACATGTGTCCATTAGCAAGAGCTATCAAATTCAGGAAAGTGTTTTTGAGTAGATGACCTTGGTTATTCTGAAAATTTCTGTCTCACTGTTGTAATACAAAAAGATTTTTAAAATCCAATATATTTGGAGATCCGCTGAGTTGCAATGAGCATGATTTAATAGTTTTTAAAATCCTTCCAGAGAATTAATGAAGAACATAAAGTATTCTAATAGTCCTGGTAGGAAACAACCTCCAATGGTCACATAATCAGATCTGAATTCACAAAGCAACACTATGTAGACCTCCCTCAGTATAGCACTATTTGTACTGCATCTTCTGATGTTCAGGAAACTGACCTTGAGGCATTTTCTGTTGCTTATAACTTACAGGAGGGGCAATGATAAGTACGGTGCAATATAACCTGTTCATTGCCAGAACAACACTAATAAAACTATCCTAACCAGGAAAATATAACAGCAAATTAACTGTTGTTGCATAAGGAAGAGCAGGCAAAGTTGATTTGTGTCAGATTTTTAAGATGCAGCTAATAAAATTTTTACTCTGTCATAAGCCTCTTCTTACCCCATAGAAGTACTTTTCTCAAAAAACACTTCATAAGTTTAATAAGGAAAACATATTATACAATACACCTCCGGAATAGTTTATTAAATTCCCTTTAATTCCTTTGCCTCCTTATACCTATACTTCAAATTCCAAACCACAATTTTTTAGCATGCTTTTTATTTAAACAGAGTCCCATGTCTCTAATCCAGACGCTATAATTTGTATGGTTTACTTGGAGATTTAAGTAACAAAATTCAAAGTCTGGGCTAACAAAAAGAAACAGAAGAGTAAGATTTACGTGCTACAAGAATAGAATCACTGTCAATACTATTACGTGCTATCACCAGAAATATACACCTTGCCAAGTTGCACTTTCCCACTTTATAGCAGTAACAACTGACTTCAAAGGAATCACTTAATTTACATCAGGTATTCGCAGTTTTAAGACTTGCTTCTTTTAGCTGTATAAAGATGATGTATCAACTGACATTCAACTCATTTTGCCAAGTGCTTCTATATGTTACTTGCCAAATAAATCCTTAAAATTCATTGCTGATAAGATTTCCAGTTATTAAAATAAAAAAAAATCCCCTTTTCCTAGTATTCTACCTCAGATATTTGCCTTGGATCTATACCTTATCTAACTATGTCTCTTGTTATGTAATGTACAGAAGAAAGTATGTGGGAGACCAGAATTTTACATTTCTGAGCCAAAGTATGCCACATTTACAAAAGAAACGTCTGAATGCCTCACAGCCCTTACACTGAATGAGTAGAAGTCATCAAGGATGGCATCTGTAGCTCTGAAATATTTTGATCATTTTTATGTTTGAAGTCTCCAATACTTTAGTTTTATACTGATACAAACACACAAGGTTCTTAATGCAAGCTATGACGAATTTCTGCCACTTCAATTCTTCTGACTGTCTCTCCCACCTGAATTAAAAAAATAGGTAGCAACAGTTATCAACGTTACTGTATATTTAGTTTGTAGAAAACTTTCCCTCTTGGTGTGTTTCTTCCTCACAATGTGCCAAGGAACAGATATTCCAGTAAGTGAGATAAGCAGTTTCTACCCAGACTGTGCCTTAATAGCTTCTGCTGTTGAGAACCAAGTTCTCTCTGCCTGCATAAGAACAGCCATGTTTCTGTTATCCTGAGTTAGGCTTAGTTTTCAGCCACTTAAGAGAAAAGAAAAAAAAAATTTTTAAAAAGCACAAGGTTTTGTTTTGTTGGGTTTCTTTACTAAATGAAGCCTTGAGAAGTTTTCACTTTGTGGCTAACAAGCGCCTATTTTAATCAAGCACCAGCAAAAGAGCCAGCAAATGCATTTATTATTAAAACAAACTTCTTTAAAAATTCAAATCTTGGCTTATTAAAAAATATAATAAAGACTTTTATGTAGTTTAGTATGCAAGAGTTAGATTGCTTGACCTCTCTTTTAATGACTTAATTAGCTGTACTAAAGCCCAGCTGGGCCTCTGCTGACAACATAGCTAGATATTTCAATCAGGCAGTGTTATGGAGAATAAGTAATAAATGCTACCTTGTCGCCATACAGTCCCAAACCAGAGTGCATGCTGGTAATGCTAAATTTGATCAGTATGCCTCATATTTCAATTAGTCGTGGTCTGAATCACTAAAACTGTGTAATGTGTACGAATTCCTGATATCAGATACAGAGCTACAGACTCCCACAGTTAGAACCCATTGAGTTTGCTTTTATTAGCAGCCAATTAATGGCCAAAATCTGCATTGCTTTTAAAATTTATAACCTCTATTCCAGCTGCATCCATGGCTCCTAGTATACTGTATACAATCAGATCCATATCACTGTCGCAAGTCAAACAGCTGCAAACTGTATTCTGTCTGCAGAACTGAAAAATCCTTCTACACAGAAGCTTTTTTTTAACCTCTTAGAAGTTCTTTTCAAAGCCCAGCAGCACCAGTCATTTTGCGACAATGAGCGATTTAATACAGAAAGAAAGAAATCTACACCAAGGTAACCTCTTGGGATGTGCTAGGTTTTCAAACGAATGAAACCCTATCACTTTGGCACAGCACAAGGGCAAGCAAAACCACTTCTCCTGACCAAGGCTAAGAAAATATAAACATATAAAACCCGACCCTCATTGAAAATTAACCCATTGAAGTCTAGAGAGTCATTAAAAGATCCTGCCAAGGCAGAGATTAATATTTTAAACTAACTTTCACAAATTAGTAACACTGGAAATTGTAATATAGAGCCTAGTGATCCTTAAGAGATTACTGCAGAGAAAGCGGCTCATGCCTACTTCCCCCTAAACAGTTTAATGAATATTTGAAGATTTCTAGACATTATTTTTAGGAACAAGTCTCTATTTCTGTTACATGATATGGAAGGAAATTTTGATGTGACCCAATTCAGACATAAAGCATAGTAGCTTTATGTACTGGTAATGTCATGTCATAAAGCTGCATGATAAAGGCATATTTGACATCTGAAATTATGCTATTATTTTTAAAAAGTAATTTACCATATGTAAAAACGTGCGGGCCTAGAACATTTTTGGACATCGGATCTTCCACTGTTATCCGAGACAAACATTGAACTTTTCTGTTCTTTCCCCTCTCTAAGCCACCGACTAAAAGAGGGGGGGAAGGAACACAACAAAAACAAGAAAAGAAAGAAAAAGGCTGTATTATTTTAAATTCAGCAGTGTGATAGTGAACAACAGACAAAAAGTATTCATCTGTTTAAATACCTCAGTTTTATACATGGGAGTGTGAAAAAGCACTTCTCCAACAGTAATACATGGCAATAAAAATGGTGTGCTTGGATAATACAAACTGCTGTCATGGCTATTTAAAAGACAATAAAATCCCATTTTACAAAATTCAACCACTAATAACCAGCATTCTTTCTAACTGCTTAAATACTGCAGTAAGACTCCTAATGCCACTGTGAAATCATAAGCTAGTACTTCAAAGGTGTTCTGTCTGTTACAAATTTAATCTTCACTGGTATGTCACAACTCATTTCATCCCAGAAGCTTTGAGATGCAGCACAGCAGAATTTTTGTTGTCCTAGGCAACCTGAACCAAACTGTTAAATACCTGTCGGATGACCCCAAAATGATCACAATAATATTGCATACAGGATTTACAATAAAGGCTGTCTTGAAAAACTACAATTACTCTGCTCCACTTAGTTAAGAAAAGAATCACCTCGTTTGATTCTTACCAACGTGGATGAAATGTTGGAAACGTTTTATGCTTTTAACAAGATTAAACATTTCTGATGGAATATAGTAATCACACAACAGGATATTTATTCTGTAGCTCACTCGGCTCCTGATGAACGTAGGAGAGCTGAACAGAACGTATGTGATAATCAAAGGCATCATTTAGGTGTAAAACTGGTGCAAAGACGGCAAGAGTCACACCTGGGCATAACACAAGATTGTTCTCCCTACATTACATGCATTATTACACATAAGCACATGTACAAGATACATTGCTACACAGGCACCTTTTTGTTTTTACCCTGAGAATACATAGTTTGTATTTTCAGATTATTCATTTGAAATTATAGTAACAAAACAGACTAATTAAAAAATGCAAATAAATTAAATTAGGATTTCATGTGATTGGTTTATTTATCTCCCCCATACGCTCATATTACAACTCGCTGAAAATCTAGACAAAAGAGGTTGTTGGAAGACTTGAAAGAAGTTGTTTTACTTAAAATACGATGAGTCGGTACCCAGACATCTCCCAAAATATGTGGATCCTCTCTGCACTGTGTACACACACACACAAGGAAAGACCTCCCTAAGAAAGATGGATTTTACTTAGAAATGAACTGTTGACTTCAAACCTCAAAGACTGGTGCTTCAATGGTTAATTCTGAAAAAAAACCCAACCAAAACAAAAAAAAAACACCAGACCAAAAAACTTACATCCACACACGGAAGCACAAGCCTCTACGAAGTTTAGGTAGGATAAATATACGTGTTTAAGACTACTTAGCTGTAACCAACAGGGATCCCTTTGACTTTTGAATTTTTACACATATTTCAGATGAAATCAGGGAGGAAAAAAATCGAGCACTCAAGAACATCAAGTGGATTTGTGACTCTCTCTGGAGGTCTCTGGGCCCTTACAAACATATGAATGGATTATGCTGATTTTATACATATTTAATCATCATAATCCATATGTTTTGATATATAATCTGCAAACCGTATCACAAATGGAAGAATTTTATCCACATTATAACATCTCTGTTGCACACAGCAAAATATTTCATTTAGTAAATAAGTTCATTCAATAAAACTAAGGTGGAAAAATTTTACTTAGCATTTTACAATTACTTCACTGTTTCAGAATTCCAGAGACAGAATGAACAAAAAATTAAACTGCAAATCTCTTTTGTGTTTGTATATGGATGAACGTAAAATTATCTGTGTTTAGGCCCTACTTACTCTGCAGAAGACTGCTACTGTACACGGATTAATCAATTGCCGCTTTTCTACTTTTCTGCAGTGAACAGCTAAAAAGCTCGTTACTGGTTGCACAATAATACATATGGTAACTAAAAAACCAAACAAACATCCAAGCACATCAAAAGACTGAAATAAAGGGCCACACATAAGAATAAATATAGGTAACATCTAGCAGTATGAACCAAAAGACACAAATGTGAAGTCAAAATACAAGACGTGCATAAAAATACTCCTGAAAACCTAAAAGCTGAGTGTCAAATATACTCTGCTGCCTTGTCGTAGAAAGGGATTTGAGTGGAAGTGAGGAATCCCCACACACTTTCTCCTAGGCAATGAAAAAAAAACATTTATAAATGTATTATTGGAAAATCACTTTGACAACTGAAAACGGAGGAGAAGGGAATGCCCACATAATACACCTATGATTTAAGTATAACCTGCTGGGCAGTAGGCAGTGTGCACATTCATTAGGGGTGTCCACGTGCAACTTACTCCTGGCTTGACTTTGTTCTGCCATTCATGAATTATGCAGTCATCTCTAACGCAAAGAAATGAGAGCGAATTATGATGCCCACTATCACATATTATCTCTCTGGATACACGCACTTTAACACTCAGGTTTAAACATGTTTATATGCTGTTGTGACCACCCTGAACACAAACTCACTCTGGGATTTTCAGTCTCATATATGTTGTGTGTACACGCACAAACAAGTTCACGTATTTGTAAGCAAACAAATCATGTACACAGGTGCTTGTAAATAAAAGAGAGACAAAAATCTAATGGAATGAGAAATTTCCTTGACGATTCGTAAATCTGGAAAAACAGTCTAATTTAAATGCTATCCAAAAAAAATGTAATAGCAACTCCTTTAACAGAGGCCAACTCCTGGTCAGCTTTGTGACCATTAAACCTCTTTTTTCTGCCACCAAAGCTTAAAACCTTACCGATATTTTTTCTGCACCCTTTTGCATTTTTAACCGCACCTAGTCTTTCCTAGCACAGCCCTAACACTGCCACAGAGTATTTTATTATGCATGTTTTTATATCTGCTCTTACAAGGCTGACTCTATTATCATTTTGCAAGTGACTTTTTAATTACTGTTACATCTAAGATGAGATTTGGAATTTAAAAACATGCACACATGGGGTTAGGCTGGTCTTTGATTATTAAAACCTTAAGGTTCATAGACTACAGGGGTCAGATGGGACCACAGTGATCCTCTGAGGACTGCAGGGCCGGAATTTACAGACGTTGCTCAGACAGGGATCCCATGAAGTCAGGGTAAAATCCTTCTTGGGCAGTCGGGCAAGGTCTCCAAATTCTGGGAAGGAACTTAAAAATGGAAATTTCTCAATCTGCATATTTTCTGATAGGTCTTGTCCATTAAAATGCAACTCCAGTATGCATTATGGATAATTACTTTTTATTTGCCATACAATGGGGATTCTTGGTGTTTAAATTATCCCCAGAATGTACAGAATTGCGCTTTTTGAAGTAATCCTTTGTAATAAAACAGAATGCATTTTGTCGGATAGCTGGGTTTTTATCTGTGCTGTAATAAAGGTGCTTAAAAATGTTGCCTCAGGCAACTAAAGCAGGATTTCACTTCTTGAGGAAAACCAAAGTGAAATAAAAATTTTCCCACACTGCACAATCTAGTCATTAATTTACTGTAGGCAGCCAGACATGCATGCCAATGTTTTCACTGAGTAAATGTATAGTTTAACCATTATATTCTTTACAACTGAAGATAACTCCTACCAAAAATTTGATTTTTCATTTCAGATTTTTATACGAGATTGAAATATAGTACCATTTCATACTTCTGAAACCTATTATGATGAAGCTACTATACAGTAATAAATATTTCCTTTAATTTTGACAGATGTGCAGTCAAATATATATAAATTCACATTATACTTTTTACCAGTTATGCATGCTTAAGGAAACAGAAAATGCTTCTCACAGCAGTATTTTTTTTTAAGAAAATATGTGTTTTCCATGCTAGAAAGTAAAACAGAAACCACATTCAAAACCTGGTATTTTTCCTCTAAGGAGTAATTATCATAATATATGTGTGCATTTTGAAGGACCAGCTGAGGAATAACAAAGTACTTCGTAATAAAAAGTGCAGCTTATGCAAACACTTGCTTAAATGTATACATAAACACATAGGTCTAACAGTCTCCTAGCCTGCATTACGTTTAGTCATTTGTTATGAAACAGAAATTTTTCTGCAGATGTCTTGCTTGGTATATGCTCTCTGACACCCAAAGCCCTGCAACCAAAAAACCAGAACAAGCAGAAATCCTAACTCTACAGAAATATTGAATGTAGGAATCGATTTAACAACAAAGTGAAAGGATTTGATAAGTCTGATATGCTATACATGAAAACATTTTCTCTCAGCTGAGGTCAAGAAAATACCAAATTAACAGCTCTAAGTATATAGCATAGAGGCAATGTGTTTATCATTTATATATACACATTTGATAGATGAACACTACCTCTGTGTTAATATTTCCTAAGCACCAAATGTCTCTATTGAGAATAATTTCAGATAAACACAACATCCTGTTATTATCTAGCACTTTCACCTACATCATAAATGAGGTGTGACCAGCAGAAGGCAGTGTTACAATAAATATATATGCGACTGCTCATTTACAAGCCGGTTTGATATTGAGATTTAGAGTTTTCCTAACTTTTCACAATACAACTACTGTTTTCCCTAGGCACTTAATACCAAAACCATCTTCTCAATATAAATAAGCTTAGAGAAATACTTAAAATACTTTGGAAACCATTTCTTTTGTACTACATTCTTTTAACTTTAAAAGTTAGCCTCCTTCAGTTTTATTACAATGCATCTTCAGATTTTTAAGTTCATCAGAGAATTGTGTTCACACTTACCATTTCAACACAGCACTATGCTGAGCTGTCCCCTCATGAAATAGGACTCACAGACTGTTGAGAAGACGGGCATTGCCTCCACAGCAGTTTAGCTTACATAATTTAGTAAAAAAAAAAAAAAAAAGCTTCTAGCATCATTTCTTATTAACCTTTAGTGGTTTGATCATCATCTGGTAGAACAGTATCTAGTATACTCTTAGTGGAACTACTGTAGGTATAATAGAACATACCTCTAATTAAGTCGCCATCAAAAATTTAAGTAATAACGTCGTTTAGTATGTGTTAGTATACAAAATCTGTTGGATACCTCTCCAAGTTTACAAAATCCATGTTAAAGGAACCAGCATTGCAAAAAAAATGTTACAGCATATGTTTGGATTTTTGTATTTCAAAGTCCTCTCTACTTTATCTGAATTACAGATTTAGAGCTTTGTTATGTGTGATAGTTATGATAATATGATCACTAAAGGCACAGAGACAGGGAGACTCAAATCCCTTTGAAAATCCCTTTCTCCATTTCCTACAGCTGCTGCTGGAGTTTAATATCTGATAGAATGATGAAAAGGAACAGGCCGAACTCCAGTTTTAATAAAAATTTTAACAGGTCTACATATAGTTATGAAAAATGTTATTTGCAATGCCAATCTTTAATAAAATTTTCTTAAACCAAAGAAAATTCCCTATGGGGAATCTGTTATGAATGTGTTTTTCATATGTACTATTTAAGGCTGTTTAAAGGTTATGAAAGTGACTGGTAAAATAAGTTCTATCACAGCACAACAAAATCCTATGTGCAGTCCCGCTTTTGCATTTAATCAAATAGGTAAGCAAGTCCTTCAATTTTTCGTTTGCTCTAAAACAAATATTTTCAGTTTGCATTAAAACTTTCCTCAGAGTGAATGGTAATAATTCTTAGCATGTACATTAGCTGAAAAGAGAGGTCAGCTTGGCTCAAATTTACCTCGCTGCTGAGAACGTATTGATTTTGAATACTCCTTGCAGCCAGAATCCTTGCAACTCGCACACTTCCTAACACAATTTTCTCTGCCAGTCAGTTTGGTGCACCCTTTAAACAATATTTGAATAATTACATTTAGACAAAGCTAAAGTTAAAATACTTGCAGAATATCCCTTCCAAATTTTGCGACCTTTGTGATCACTGTGTCTTAAATAAGTGCATGGTGAAATATTCTAACTGTCCTATATCCTTGTTTCTTGCAGTAATACCAACGAACATAAATTTCAACTTGTCATTTATGCCTCTAATTCAAACAATAATTTTTCTAGATGATAGTTTAAACGCACTGGAAATCAAGTTAATCTTCCATAAAGCATCTATACAACATTAAAAATGACACATTCCTTTTACTAAATATATTAAGTACTAACAAATTATATTGCAATCCCTTTTAACATGAGCCCTACCATCATCACTAATATGCATATTTAAGGCAACTGTGTAAGTTCCTATATTTACTCTACCAACTTTACATTCCTACGTATTTTCTCTTCTCCACAAAACCTCATATGTATCTCTATGATCATCTTACAATACAATATTAGAGGATGATACATGTATGATATTGGCTTCCTTAAACAGATGGTAATTTGTGCAAAATAATTTCTTTGATGAACACATGTAAGTACATCATACATTTACGGAAGAGAGAACGTGCATCTTGAATAAAGAGATGATCTGTTATTTCTAACTCTAGATTAACTAAAGTAAGGAGGGAGAGGGGGAAACACAAAAACATGCTCATAAAGTTCAGTCTCCCCCACCTTAAAAATCTAACTACAGAACTTCATTCACAGAAGTTGGTTTGTGCCTATCTCTCTATGAGAGCACACAGTTTTTGTAGAATGATGTGAAATGACTGGAGCCAACTTTGGACTTTCTGGAATATTTTAAAGCTTGATCTAATCAATGAAAACTGAGAATGTCCAAGTTATGGAGATATAGTAAAAAATCACAGTACTATAAATAAGACTATCAAATTTGAAGAATAAACTGTCATTGCCATAATTAAATAACGTTATTTAAATTAATCGACCATTTTTGTTTTACGTATTATCAGCCTCTTTATTTTAAGGTTTTGGTGGGGCTCATATTTCCTGTGACCTTAAGTAGGGGATTTGGAAAATTTTGGAGGAATCAAGGTAACAAGAATTTATAAAAGAATAATTTATTGCTGTGACCATTTTGTCCTCTGATTTCTGTTTTGGGATTATAGTGGATTATCTCTGTCTAAAACCTATTTTTCATATCCCTGTGGAAATTAATTGACAAGTTCACAAACAGGAAAGCAAAATGAAGAGATCTAATCAATATTTAAATACAAATGTTTATGCTATGATATCTTTGAACACACATTTTATAAAATGTTAGCTGTGTCCTCAAACTTAAAGCCTCCAGATCAAATTTAAACTAGTAATAGAAAAACTTCAAAAGAATATCTGAAATACCTAGTTTGAAACAAAACCATTTTATTAAGATGAAGCAATCTCAGAAAATTTTCAATACCTACACAGGTTACAGTTTTCAATGCTTTATTTTGATGTCACTTTTTAAAAATTCTAACTATCATTCTTAAGAAGGCTGTTATTTTCAAAGAGAAGAGCAACAATGCTATAAAAATTTTTAAATTATTTGGTCTTTTTATGCCCAAATTAAATATCCAGGAAAAAAAAATCAGACAAATTTATACCCAATTGGATAAACACTAAGACAACAATTTTATTAATAGAAAACTTATTATTGGAGGTATTTTTTCAAATTAAATGAAAAAGAATACTTTCATTCAAATCCTGTTTATTCAAATTTCGTCACTAGGAATTAACAATGGAAACGTATAAGAATGAATTAAACACTCTAAAAAGCATTTCTTTTATGGAAAATATAAGGGATCATCAATTTTAAATCAGTTTGCAAACAAATTAAAAGTATTATTACTCTTAAGTGTCTTTGGTTTATCTTTTAATTAAAAAAAAATATTAACAAAATCAGGTGGTTCTGTTCTCAAAAGCATTTTAGTGTATTTTTGAGTCTTTCTAGGTACATTACTGAATTAAAATCTACTAATAAAGAAAACAGGAACCCTGTAATCAGGCTTCTAAATGAGTATACAATCTCCATCATATTAAAAAGTGTTTCCTGACTCAGATTATTTCAAGTGAATAAGGAAGATCTATACAATCCTCTAAAAAAAAAAGGCGTTTCATGTAAGATTCATTTGCTGATTTTTTAGTAATAATTATATCACCATTTACAAAAAATAATTTAGAATTCATTTAGGGTTTCTACAAAACCCGTTTTTTGATCAGCCATTCATTTTCCTGAGAACGTGTTAAAATACTGTTGTGTGAATTTATTAGTCTCTACGTTATGAAAAAACAGATATAATTTCTATTTCTTTGTAAAAGTTTATTAGTATAATTTTTCCTCTCCCGTTTCTGGAGGATCCTGTTTCCTTAGGATCTTGTGGAAAGCTTTGGTAACAATCTGGTAATCCACAACTGTCCCTCTTATTACTAGGAAACTGGATTTAGGAATGCAAAAAATTACTTCCAATTTCTTGTTCCCAAACTGCATGTATTAAAAAGTTTCCATAGCAACTACAAAGCATAATACCAGTCCTCAAGTAACTCTCCAATAATAGCCAAAAAAAAAGCATCTATGAACTTTAAATGCTTAATATTTTAACACAAGTTTCTTGAACAGTAGGATGAATTACTCAGTTCTCAGATATTGATATTTTAAGTTCAGGTAACTCTGTGAAGCAAAAACCTGGTTTGCATCAGAACATAGGCATCATATTATCCATTTTGTGGACTCTAATAAGTGGCACAAGCTAACAAGTATGCTTTTACAAAAGCAATGAAAAAAAATGAGCTGCTTCTGTTGCATTGTCCCTTTGGCTTCTATTAGAGGACTGACCGTCTTGGTCGTTATCTCTGTACGAGCATGGCTTTTCATGACTTCAGGCTATCTATGACCAAGATCTATCACACTGCTCTGTTTTAAGAGTTTTTTTTTTCCTAACAAGAAAAAGTTCACTTGCATTTATAGCTTTCTATATTATCTTCCCTACATACTAAAGAATACATAGAAAGAAATATTGCCTTTTCTTGATTTTCCTTATCTTTAAGAGCTTGGAAACATGAAATGCTGATTATTTATAAATAAAAGATCAACTCTACACAATATATAAACATTTATAAATAAAATCTGGGGGGATTTCACCCAAATGCAATGGAAGACAGGGAATAAAAGGAGAAAGGGAATATTAATGTCATTGTGTCTTTTTTGGTCCAGTGACATGGTTTAATGTTTACAGATTATTATATACGCATTTTTTTTTTAATTCTAAAAACAAAATTAAAATTACTAGTTTTTCTAGATGGGGCCCAATTCACCTTCGCTGCAGTCAATAGAAATCTTTTCAGCAACTTCAGAGATTTTTGGTAGAATCTGTGTTACTCTACAAACTCACCAGAGAATTTTTCTTACGGTATTTGAATCCAGAGCATTGCATTTGTGATTCAACACGTGGCATAAAGTACATGTCTTAACACTAAAGCCTTGCAAACATTTAAATGTATCCCCAACCTTACCCTTGTAAGCAATCCTACATAATTTCTTATGTTTGCTTGGGTTTACTTGCATGAGTAAAGCTACTTCTTCATTTAAACATTCACAGAACTGAGTACTACATATATATGTGACAATTTCACAGGTCACTGCCGTATATATAATTTTGCAATGGTCCATAGAGTTTACGGTTCCTTTGAAAAGTAATGCCACGATCTTGCGAGCATTTGCTCATGTCTGTAATCGCACTCATGTGAGTACTACTGGACTGTTCTCAAGAATAAAGTTACTGAAACACTTAAGTGCTTGCAGGTTCAGGACCTAAAATTATTAATACCATACAATTCCTGTACAAGTGCTGTGTTAAAGCGCCATCCTGAAAACACTTACTCCTGAGTATACAACAGCTGTGCTTATTTCTGGGACTAACCCTTTTGAAAACAAGAGTAGCAAGCGATAAACCCACTACTAAATATTTAAATGACTGTACTCTGAAATGTGTTTCCTCATCCTTTTAGACGAGGAGACCAGGGGAGGGTTGCAGTACGAAGAAAGTCTCTCATGTTTCCTCAGATGATGGAATCCAGTCAGAAGCCACAGATTATCCTGAACAAATGATCTAGCAGTGTCCAAGATCTAGCTCTATCAAACGAAACAAGTTGCAAACTATTAAAAAAGCAACGTCCCCCAGCCCCTCATCTTATTGAGGCAATAATCTTCTAACAGACCTTGTCCTGACCAGGGCACTGAGTTCCATCCCACTCATAAAACTTCTCATTATGACCAGTTTTGTGCAGATTATTAATTAAGAAAATTTTTTTAAGTAAGGAAAACCTTTTAAGAAACATATTTACAGAACTGTCATATAAAAATCAAAGACTTAGATGGGTGAGGCATGTTAAAATTGCACTCAACATCACTAACTCAGAAGCCATTAGTTTTTTGCTCTTCCTTACCTACCATGGTAGCTACTAAAAGAGACTACAAGGAAAGCTGCATTTGCAGAGCAGTGGTAGCTGCAGTAGCCTGGGCAGCCTTGCTCCTCCCTGGCACCAGCACACCGCCTCTCCCAGCCTCCCCCGGAGCTCAGCAGCTACGTCTCCTCCACTTCCACAATTTACAACACGCATATGAAGATGCTGGCTCAGAATAATGGCTGCATGAATAACTGCTCCCACTGGTACATACTGTTGGACCAAGTGGGATACTTCTTCTGTTTTACACCCTTTACTAAAGCAGACATTTCTGTTTATTTGCACTGTTTGGTTCTCATTGCGGGTTTTATCTTGGCTTAGAGATCAAATGCAAGCCTGCAGAGCTAGTGAGTGCAGACCAGAATTAAAACAAGATGCCCGTGCAGTACTTGCCCGTGACACAGTTCACCTTATTAAGTATTTTATCAAGATACATATTAAGAAACTGAAAACAAGAGTGCTGCCTTCTGTGTTGTTTTATAGAGTCTAGTTTTGTAACTTTTGTTTTTATTGTGGGTATGAGCTTATAAAAAGTTTAAACATGTCCATAGCACTTGCACCACTGCCACAAGGATAGGCTCCTGCAATACTGGAATTCTAAACTTATGTGCCAGCTGGTAGCAGGCTTCATGTTGCACAGGACCAGACAGCCAGCCACCGAACTTGTACCCGTGATACCAGTGAGAATCAACATCACTAACTCAGATTTGTGCAGTCTTTCAGCTTTGAAAAGTGAATTTCAAAATATACAAAATATGTAGATATATATTTTTGTAGATTTGGGGGTTTTTAGACATATATATACACACATAAACATGCACACACACACTTCTAACACATCCTGAATATTTTAGAATTGAAAAAGCAATATCCTACCTTTAAAGAAGAATTCAGTAATAATGTTATTAGTGTATGACAAGTAAGAAAACTAACACTGCTCCAGACCTAGGAACATTTTTCTTTTTAAGAAGCAGCAGAAACTGAAGTTCATCAAAAGTGCACCAGTGTAAATCTAAACAGAACAATCCTCACGACATCTTTGCACTTCGCGTAGTTGCATTTCAAGTTCTCCATCGAGTTATTTTTTTCCTCTGTGCTCTTTTGGATTGCTAAGTAACACAGCATTGGGTTTCACTTTTAAGTAGTTTAGAGTCTTTTAAGATTCGCTATCATCTGAATGAAAATTACCCTGCTAACACAGGACCTAGAAAAAGCTTTCAATCTTCAGCAAAGGCATAGGAGCATGTGCTAGGCCTTGTATGCCTATGCAATTTCATGACTGTGTCATTATTGACTGTGTTTTATTTAAATACAGATATATTTTACCTATAAAACCTATATTTAGCTGGTATTGGTGCTATGGATGTTACTTTGTACACATGCATACAACTTGTGCCTTATCTGTCAAAATTTTTCCTTTTCTTCATCTGACACTGAGTAAAACAGAACCGTGTCCACAAACACAGGACATAATAATGTTTTCTTTATAAATGGTCTTTTTTCCAACTGGGTAGGAGATGGCACCAAATACCAGAAGACTCCTGTTTGCTTATTTCAGTTAAAATTAAGTGATTCAGTTAATATGATCTATTATTTCTTGAAAGGTAAGGTTTCAGAACTATCCTGAAACACTTCAAAACATGTCTTTTTCATAGGCTCACAGGTTTAACACTGGCAAATTTGCTATCCACTTGAGCTTCTTCACACACAGGCACAGAGGACCTTAGCACCAGGATTTTTGTCTTTAAACACCAAGTACCACCATTCATTTTTCTCTGAAGTTACTACAGTATTATTAATGTTTCAGATCATAGCAGCAATAACTTCTGTATGGGAGTTCTGAGGCTTTTTACGAAACCCAAGTCCTGGGGCATGGCAGTGGAGGCCTACTGATATCACTACTATCATTTGGTAGTAGATACATGAGCACAGTTATTTTTGTAGATCCAGGTAGGCTTGGGTTTGTTCTGGTTTTATTTGTTTGAATCTTAATTATAAATGCAATGGAAATAAGGCCTCAGTTGAGATTTTTATTTCAATATGAGTGCAAGAGGAACCAGAGAATGTAAGGTTTCTCCCAGTTACCATCTTCAAGTTCATGAACCAGTAACTAATAATACATTGGAAATACTTCACACAGGTGATCAGAAAGCTGGGGTTACAGGATGCCCAGACTGACACAGCTTTGCAGTCCACCATACTAGAGTCACACTACAGCAATATTTAAGGAAAACGTTCACTGCATATGGCATAGCACAGCCAATGTCACAACACACAGCCCACCAAAGAGTCCATCCGTCGCAAGACTCACACCTCTAGCCTTTGCAGACCCTCCCACAGACTGACAGTGGAAAAGCACTTCACGTACAGAACCAGTACCTTCCACAGCCTCTCTGCTGTAAGCCTTTCTTTCTATTTCATCTCTCCAGGGAAATCTGCAGCCCTACAGAAATCCTCTTTGGACCTTTAAATCTCTCCATTACTGGGAGTTTCATAACATAAGCTGTGCTGTTACTTGCACTGTTGCAGGTGAAATTAGCCTCTTTTTAAAAAAAATTCATAAAAGAGAGAGAGTTGCACAACTCCATTTACTGTGGTTCTGTGAAAGCAGCCCAGGGACCACTGCTGCACTGCAGAAGTCACAGGATCCAGACTGTGCTACACATGGGTTCCCACCAGCTGCTACGCCTGCGCCCCTGGGCGCAGCTGTCCTGTGTAGTTGCTTGGCCTTCATACGCAGTACCTTGGCAAGCAGCCGAGTCTGATATATTGATATTGTTAACTAACTGCTATACTTTAAATAATAAGCAGGCATAAAGTAAAAAGGATTTAAAGCAGTAAAGAGTGACTTAAAGAAGGATTTGCTCATTCAGCAGTAGGTCTTTTTTTACAATTATGTCAGTCCAAAAACTGCATGTTCCTGCTCTACAAACTTCGGTTTTAGTCCGAGACCATCAAAGTAACAGTGCTACTGCTGATAAACTCTAATTAATGCTACTTTTTTCTCAAGTGCTGAAGTCCTAAAGCAAAGCATCTACCTATAAGGCCCAGGTTAAACTCCAATAATTTTAGTGTCTATTTATATCATGTAAATCAGGAACAGAAAATAGCATTTTTTTTTCCATATAGTTCATGTATGTGCATACATGAGAATATTCCTTCATGAACAACACACCAAGGGAGAACTTCATTAAGATACAGTGATTACTGATTACAGTGATTTTTAAATTATTATTTCTGTTTTGGTGTTTTGGGGTTTTGTTTGTTTGGTTGGTTGGTTTTTTAATCTGGAGGAGTAAGGAGGAAGGGAATCAAATTACCGAAATAGGATTCTCAATTTCTTACTTAAAGATCTGGGGAGGGAACCCACTTTATTTTCACAGCTCACCTGTATGCTTTTTTTATCCTGCTCCCTGCTTCTTTCTTTTTCTGAAGTAAGCTACTTTTTGTTGACAAGTCAAAACATTTCTGTTCAAAGCTCAGTTGTGGGTCTTAGAGAAGATTTTGCATCTGAACAGCAGTTCATTCCACTCTGTTTTATAAAGGGAGTATCCCGCACTTTACAGACTATGAGTCACTGTGCCATTGCAGCTGTGGCTGAGACCAGATTTTTTTTTTTTTTTTTCTTTTACTGTATAGGCAAAAATCATCATTTCTTTGGACCATGTGCTAGTCTTTATTTATTGGTATGATCTAAGTATTTCCAGAACACCCCATCTGCTGCTCAGGAGTTTGGATAGAGGGCCCTTTCTCATATGTGTTCCCCCTTCCCTTTCCTTCCCCACACACTCTTCTAAACCTCCCCACTATTAGGAGGGATTATTCCCACACAGGGGGAAATTCCTGCTAGATAAAATGAATCTTGAAGACACTTGTCATGCCAGGACCGTTTTCCCTCCTTTGGAATCAGCAGGCCCACAGAACATTTTGGGGCCATTTCTAGACCCTTAATCCTTTTTTGCACAGAGCCCTGAACAAAATCACAGCTAAGAAAATTGGAAATGGGATGGGCTGTGATTATGATTATAAATGAAACCATTTTAAACAAAAGAGACAACATAAGGACGTAAGGGTATTTATACTGCTAACCAAATTTTTCTGTTTAAGAATTCTCACATGATGCTCAGAGCCCCAGCTCATACCATACCAGATGTTAACTCAACTTTCTAAGAAAAGATGGAATAATTCACACAAAGCATGAAGGAAAAAAAATTGGCTAAAGAGGTACAAGCATACAAACGCTTGAAATCAGTGGTACGCCTTGGCCTGTCCCCAAAGAACTGCCAGTTAGGCCTTATATTGGATGAGTGCAGCTTTTTTTTTTTTTTTTTACAAAAAGATTATTATACAGCTTAGACCCTTGGAAGGGCCACTTACTGCCATAGTCATGGCAGACACAACCGCAAGTCCACCCCTCTGCGAAGAGGAACCTTAGGAGTTATTTTTACATAATTTGCCACAAAGTTTCCAAAATATCTTTCAAATGACTAGGTTCTGGCTTTGATCTAAAGTTGGTCTTTGAAATTAAGATTGGCAATTAAGTCACAGAAGGACTTACAGGCCTCTTAAAGAGAAAGAGAAGACAAAAATACTAATACGCAATAACATTAAATCTCGTTAGCTATACACAGTGGCATCATCTCAGATGAATGAAAAACCCTGAAGCTACAAACAACGAAGGAGCTGAAAATCAGCACCTCCCTGATTCTTATTTTGTTCCATGAGATCTTTTGGGCTATTTACATCAATTCAATACAACAGCAATCAGAAAAATTGCAATATAAATTATTGACTATTGTAATAGACAACTAAATTGTAAGGAAAATTAATTTATATTTAAAGTTAATTTATATTAAAATACGCCAACCAGAATGAAAAGAATTAGGATACAGCTATTTTAACAATTTCTTCTGGTCCAATTCAAATAATATATTTTTAGAATGTTATTAAAAATAATTGTACATCCCAGTTCTACTATTCCACCTAATCTTTTAACTTATTATAAACTTCAGGTTAATTTTGGTGTGGTTTTGTTTTGTTTTGGATTTGGTTTGTTTGTTTGGGGGTTAAGTGATGAATGAATGAGAAGAGGAAATTATTCTTAACTACAGACTATTGTATATCAAACAGCACAGTAATATTAGTTTTGAAGTTCTCATTTCAGAAGATTCACAGACTGAGCTGAGAAAGATCCAAGAGTTATAGAAATATTTCTCTCCATATGGCAGAGGCAGATTTCTTGCAGTGATGTTAAAAACCAGCCTGTGCTCAAAGTCTATGCACCAATGTAAATCACACTAAAATCCTACTTTGGACTTTACAAGATGTACACCCCCTTTGCTAGACCTTTGCAAGTCCCATGAATATCCCAGAGGTCTGCTGGGTCAGCACAAGATTATCCATGTCGTTTAAATCCTGCATTATGGCAGCTGGAGCTGAAGGGCATAGGCAAAGCTGCCATGCAGGGAGGCTCACCGCGAGCACAGGCAGAGGTCTGGGCGCAGCTTCATTGCTGAGGGCAAAGGAAAGGCGAGACAGCAGGAGATGTGTATGTGGATCCACTCACTATTCTATACCCTTGTATATGCTGACTCACTTAATTCAATGGCTCTGTATGAAGCAGAGTTATGTCAACAAGAACCTAACTAGTTTAAATGTCCTTTACTCACACAGGTTCTGATCCAAAGTTATTTTTAACCTTGAGAAATCCCCCAATACAAGTAAACTGTGTATTTAATTTCTTTTCAAATAACTTTTCCACAAACTGGAACATTTTCTATATAATTGCTGCAATAATCCAACTGTTTTTCTGTGTAATATAAATGCTCTTATATTAAAACAGTTGAAATGCTACAATGATGGCACATAGCAAAGGAAAGACTGATGTTGTGAGAGTACAGCTTAGGTTTTTTACCACTCAAATCTGAAAACAATCAGCATCTTGCCACACCAGCCAGCAGTACCCCAGTCTCACCCACTTGACCACTTGGCAACCCCAGTGGGTTCATTCATGCCATAAAAGTGCACCATGCAGAAATTAAGGAGTTGACAAAAAGTATGTTTCCAAATGGAGCGGCTTAACATGAACCTTCTGAATCGATATTTAACTATTTAAAATAAAAGTGCCTACATTTCCAGTAAGTTATTTGCAGAAGTGCTGAGCACTACTGAGTCCCTTGTACGGGAGCCACGGGAGTTCAGCACCTTCAGAAAAAAATGGGATTATCTTAATTAGGTCTGGGAGGTGAATCAAAGACCCTAAGAGTTGAAATTATGAAAACATGTAATTTTCATAAAACACACTTAGAAATGCAGGGGGGCGGGGAAGGCTTAAAACATGCTGAATTGGAATCTATTTTTTTGTTAGACATAAATTATTTCATTTATCAACTGCATACTCCTGTACTGTGTGTTCTTTAAGGTTACCACACTGCTTTTTATAAATACATGGAAAAAGAAGTATGAACTGCTACCTATAATTACAAAAAGCCTGAAAATCATGTTCCCATTTTCTAACCTCTTTTTAAGTCATATAATGTATCTTTGCAGAACTAAGTGAAGTATAAAACTAGAGATTAATGTTGTAACACTTGGAAATACATACTGCTGTAATAAAATGAGGACATAGTTTCTTCCCTCCAAGGTAATTTGAATAGTTTTCACTCTCATTAGTGGAGCATGTTGCTTTTAATTGCACAGAGAATATGCCTCGCTTGTAATCTATATCCAAGAGCACAATTTCACTTGACCTTCAAAAGACAATATCAGAATTAATTTCTAATAATGTCAGGTATTCTTCTCTGAGTTGAAGTGATGTAAAAATATTTCTTTGAGTTAGAATTTTATTCATTTTTAGATTATTCCTCAGGAAAAGAAAACTGATAAATAGACTGTTTTCTTTTTTCCCCTTAATCTCTCCTTCTCCCTCGTCTCATTTTTTCTTTGTTCTTTGTCTATCTTCCTCATATTATGCCTTCCAACCACTAGGAAAACGCTGTCTCTAGTCAAATATTCTGAGCACTGCTGTTACATATCATATACGTACAACCTTATTTACAAGATTTTTTATGAACTCTTCTTTTCCTAACTGAATGTATGAAGGAATATTTTTCTAGCTTCTAAGAAAAAGTATGAAATTGTCTGCATTGACAGAATCAGTAATCAGGTTCTGAAACAACAGACTAACCATCCTTAAAAACTGTCACATGTTGCCTTTGTTCTCTACTTCCCCCACCCTCAACATATTTACTGTAAAAGCTGACCGTTTTGCAAAGGTCTGACGTTAATAAAAACACTTCCACATTTGTCATATTTTTCTCAGTAAGATTTCATTTATGCAATCTTCAAAAGTGGATTTGCTTTTAAATTAACAACTAGGTCTTCTTGTTGTTCTTTTTATGAGTAGTTCAACCAACTTTTGCCCAGATAAGAAGAGAAATTTTTGACCAAGTCATATGTAATTCCCCTCCACCAACCCACGATTATTTTGTGAAGTTCTAGTAAGTTTCTGTGCTTTTTTGGCATAAATTAATCAATCCATGCCACACACTTAAAAGTGACAAATAACTGCCTTTAATAGTATCATTTTTGAAAGTCCTCAGTGAATCAAAGAATAGTTGCTAGTTTCAAGTACATAACATTTCTAAAACGACAAGAAAGAAACATGTTAATTGCAACTTTCTCTATTGCCAAAAATCTGTCTCACTTACCTGCCTACTTATTATAAACACCCAAGAAGTACCAGCAGCAAAAGGAATAAGCCAACAAATAAAGCACAGGAGGAAAGAGTCACTTCTGATTTTAAAGTAAGCTAAACAATATTAAAAAGTGCCACAGAAGTGCCAAGGAACAAGTAGTTGCAAACATTAGGAAGGCTGTTCTCAAAGTCAAACTACAATCTTGAAGGAGCAAAGACAGAAAGCAGCAGCTTGCATTCACAGTCAAACTCACTAAGTTTCTTACTTTGTTATTTCTAGGAGACAGACAAAAATGTCTTGAGAATTTAACAAAGTAAATACCGTATGATTTAAATAAGGAGCATATCTCAAAGTATATCTTTTAATAAACGTGTATTATGTGCTTATAAAGAATGTTTACATATAAACTCTGATGCATACTTTATCTCTGCATCAGTACATGAAAATTAACTGACTGAGAACACAAGAATTTTATTGACATGAATTACATTATTCTGTACAATGAAAAACCTTAGAGTGAAACTATATTTTATAATGAAATTGGTTTTTTGAAGCTCTAACAACAACAAAAAAAAGTCTATTTTTTCAAGTAATTACCATTGAACAACCTGTTAAAAGAACGCTACGTTTCTATTGCGTGTTGTGGCATTTATTCCATTAAATTCACTAGATTTCCTAAACAAATCACAATATTTCACATTCTTTCCATAAGCATGTCACAGCTAGTGCCTTAGAAGCTTTATCAATAATTTTCACTAGTAGAGGTGTAAACATACCCAATATTTTCATTACTAAATGACTACTTATGTTGTTACAGAACAAAAGTTTCACAATCATTTTATAAGGAATAGAACTGTAAACCAAATGTGCCGTATTCAGAACGAGTGTAGGACTCCAAGTTATTTTTCAACACTTCATTTATACTGAATGAACATTTTAGAAGTGCTTCAAATTTCTATTCACAATTCTTGCTGAGGATTTTGAAGGGTTGCATTTGATTTTCTGTATTCAAAGAAAATATCATTAAAAGTGAGCAGGAAAGGAAAACAAATTTCTATTCCTGCACTTTGATGGCTTTCATAAATTTGAAGTTACAGATTTTCAGAATCTGACTCTACTGCTTAACTGCCACAATGCTTGCTACTCTCTTGACTCCACAAGTCCTGTGTCTTCCTCTCCTTGATCTTCAGCCTGACTATTAATATTTTGCACCATTCCTTATCTGCCAGGCTGCTGCGTTCTTCATCATTGTTTTTTATTCAACCTCTCCTGGGCTTGTAAAACTATTCCCTCTTCTATGTTTTTGACTATACTCACCTGTAGGTGGTACCACAAAACATTTCTTCCTCCATGTTAAGGGATCAGGCAATATTCGACAATCTGCATCATTTTGGGGAAAGCTTATGAACCTGGCCTGCCCCAGCCGTGATTTTGGTATAACTCCTAATAGATTAGTGGAACAAGTGAAACTGAAAAAAACAAATTCTTTCTTATTGTTTCCCACCCTTCCTCCAACATTTTAGCCACTTTGGACACATTTTGATTGTTAGAAAACTTTTCTCATTTACTTTGCTGTTTTGTCTGATCAATTCGTGAGCTACACTCCTCACTTAAAGGACAGAATACAAAAAGACTTGGCTTCATTCACTGCAGGCCAGAAGTCACCCATCATAACTTTGAAGCATCCAATTAAAATAGGCACCCATTTCAAGTGAGTATTTTGCATTCCATTTGACAGAATTCCCAAAGTCTCCAAAGCTTTTGTTGCTTTTTTTGCTATATATCACAAATCTGCTACTGAGTCATGGTACAGTGAAATATATAATAAATAACCCATACACATTATGGTACATAAGCAATTTGACTTTCTTTTAGATCTGTATCAGAAAGACAGTGCTATGTTGTAGAGCAACATTAACTACTTGGTGCTATATTCCAAATACATGCATGAACTAGCTAAAATTGTCATATTTAAGAGATCCCACCAACCTGCACCAAATTACCCACACAATATATTAAAATAATGTATACTCACATTTAAAAGCAAAATCATCAAATCCAGAGCTGCTTATGTCCTTGCTGTACAGACTCAAAACACAGGATGGACAGCTTTTCAGAGACATCACACTGTGACTCCAGCATGTGGTTCTGCATGATGTTGGGATAGAATTGGTCATTTTTACATTTTTTGTTAAGTCACAGGAGACTTAGAATCAAAAAAAGTCAGTATTTAGAGATTAGTTGTAGCTTTAAAAAAAAAAAAAACAACAACAACATGTATATACAAGGCAACTGATGATTTGGACCCTGGATAAATGCATTTTTTACAAGTTATAATTATCAAAATAATCATGCTAGTAAATTACAGAATAGAAAATTTCAAGGAATGTTTACTTATGTAAACCCTCTTGAAATTTGTACAAATGAAAGATCAAAGCAGATTTTCGTGAAATTTCATGCAAATAGTTCCATAATTTAATTCAAACTTTTTTCATGCCAAAGAGATTTTAATTGTCAGTAAAATTTGGTGACATGTCTGTTTACCATGAGGGAACATAAAAAAAGCACAAAACCCATATTTTATTATCGTAATACAGAGAAATATCAGCTTTCAAGTAAGAAGGCATCTGACTTTGAGCTTGCTTTCTCCTTAGAATCATAGAATTATAGAACGTTAGAGGTTGGAAGGGACCTCTGGAGATCATCAAGTCCAACCCCCCTGCCAGAGCAGGACCATAGAATCTAGGGGAGGTTACACAGGAACACATCCAGATGAGTCTTGAAAGTCTCCAGAGAGGAGACTCCATGACCTTTCTGGGGAGCCTGTTCCAGTGCTCTGTAACCATTTACACAGTGAAAATAAAATGCCAAAGCAATTCCCTTGTATGCACACCTATAGGCACACATTATTAGCCAGACTACGTAGTAGAAAGCAGTGGAAGGAGTTGGAAAGAGGTGTTGCAGCTTTACACACAGCTGAGCTGATAAAATGGGTTGTTTCCCCTTGTTTTCCCTGTCTTTGCTCCCAACCCCCCAGTTTCCCACCCTCCTTTGCAATGAGTATGGCACCGACTCCGGGAATCAATCCAACTTAGCAGCCAAGCAGAAAACTGTGTGATTGGTTTTGGCCCAGTTAATTTTCTGCCAGGTTGGTGGTTTCATGTGGCTCGAGCGAGTGCCAACTCTGAGGCAGAAAAACAAAAACCAAAACCAAACAAACAAAAAATCAAGAGTGAGTGACCACAGGGAGAGACGGGAAGTAGCTGACAGAGAACCAGGACCTTTCAAAAACAAGCAAGCACTTCAACTCACGATACAGAGCTGACCTTCGGGCTGCTTGCTACCACTATAAAAGAAAGTGCAGAGGAAAGACTGGCAGGCTGTGACCAGAGACTTGAGACACCAAACTTTTCCCAAACTGGCTACGCCTGGTTGTGTTGGCAAATGAGGTCAAACACCATTCGTGCTGTTCACAAGGTTTGGAGCAATGGAGATTCCCCTCCAACAGTCTCCAAACACGAAGTCTTCCTCCTTTTCTGGAGGTTGCAAGGCTACCACCACTCAAACAAGTGTATAGAAACAGGCCTAGATCTGGTTTGGCAACCTGAATAACGTAACTGCTGGAGGACCTAAGGACTGCAGGAGAAAGCTGATGCAAAATGCCTGCTCAAGTACCCACGCTCCCAGAAACATGCAAGTGCTTCTGGGATAATGGAGAAGGGACTGAAGTGAGCCAGTACATCACATTTGTCTCATCTGAGTGATCCCTGTTGTCACAGATCACCCTCACTACTGAGCAATCAAATCTAAGACTGGATGCTTCTCTGAATTGAGCCCTCTGTTGGAAGAGATTTTTTTACGAGAGTCACAACTTTTTGGCTCATTGCCATAATAAAGTCCCTGCTCAGGCTGTCTGCTCTACTAGTCAGTTGCTACAGCTCAAGAAAAAAAAAGATACAGTATGTTTTAAACATCTTTCAGAAATCTCTCTATTAAATTTTCCAGACTTCAAACTACTAAACAAATAAAGAGATTGCATACATTTAGATTAATAGAATGAGCAGGTTTTTTTCCTTGTTATAATTACCTCTTTTATTACAAAGGGGAGGAAAACCAGATTTCTACATCTGTTTTCCCATCATATAATAAGTACACAAAATAATTACCATCTTCCCAAATGTGTCAGTTCCTACTGAGAATTTCTGAGATTGGAGTTGAGATATCTTCTTTAGAGGCAAGCATAACTAGATCCAAAACTAATTAATAGTTTTTGGCTAAAAGATGAGATATATTACTCCAGAGTCCTTCAGGGGAACGGCTAGATTTCCATTCGTCTTTAGAAGTATATGTAATAATAACAACTACTGTTGTGTTGTTGTACTTGGTTATGCTGCACAAGGGGCAACAGGACTAAATTACAGCAACCTATTTCTGAAAACTATTGTCTTCCTCTCCCATCAATATAACACAGAAAAATTTTTAAAAGGAAACAAACCCCAAAATCTCTCTAAGAAAGAGTTGTGGCGATGCATCAGCCTGTGTCATGTTTTCTGTGCTATGCTAGGGAAGCAAACACACACCTTGGCAGGAAGGGGTGAATAGCTTACAGTGTGCGTTCTGCCATCTAAGATTGCCCAGCAAGGATAGAGCACCCAGCCTTGCAGGACTAAGATCATTTCACTACCCAAGTGCTCCTTGGGTCAGGACTTGTGGCAATAGATGAGTCTGCTTTCTTATTAAAAATAACTTTCAACACTGAATTCCCAATGGCAATTCAAAGATTTGTTTCCACATTGCTTCTCTCCTTAAAACTCCTGCCCAGGCATATAGTATCTACCTAACATCTGCAGTCCTACAGGCCAGACCCTCTAAACTTTATAAATTCAGAAGAGGAAGGTAGCAAGGTTTCCAAGATGGACAAAAAATAGAGCCTCTTCCTGACCCTACATCCC
Source organism: Eurystomus gularis (assembly GCA_013400335.1). Classification (NCBI taxonomy): domain Eukaryota; kingdom Metazoa; phylum Chordata; class Aves; order Coraciiformes; family Coraciidae; genus Eurystomus; species Eurystomus gularis. The sequence goes on from VZZY01013615.1 coordinate 246,029, forward strand.
TAAAGATTATGAAGCATCAATAAAACCTACTTACAAGCCAACCTGTTTGGCTCTTAAACGTACTGGATCAGGACAGAACAGCAACAAGAAGCATACTTCATTGCCTAACCTCAAAACCTGACAGCAGCTGCTGAGGTCTTCTTTGCAAGCTCTGAGCAACTGATGTTGCTCTACGTGCTCTATCACACCAGATTATCTGCTTTATACCAGACAGCTTATGGAAAGACTGCTTTACATCAGAAAATTTCAAAATTGCTACCTTATCTGTGATAAAGTCAGTGCAACAAGCAGCAGCACTCTCCCTCCATTACAGGGGAGGAAAGGGAAGGGAAGCAGCACTGAATGGAACAGGAATGGAGTTCCTGGCCTCCTCCTGCCCCAGCAGGTACCTGCAGTATCTCTGGCGTAACACCTGGAAATCAGGCACAACTCCAAGCAAGCATGTCCTGCATACCAGGAGACAAGTAAGTCAGTCTTCAAAAAACTGGTAAGCATTGGCATGCTATTGTAATATAAGCATAGTGTTTATATTATCTTGAAATACAGAATCATTCAGGATTTAAATGAGATTCAGAAGTGAAGGAAAATATCTCATTAAGTCAATGAACTGTGTAAACAGCCATTTAAAAATACTCAATGAAAAAAAATTTTAAAAATAAAATTAATATTAACATTCCTTAAAACATTTTACATTAACAAGAACATCACTTTACCTAGTTCAGGAAAAGCATGTGAGCCACTATGAACACTGGCAAGGAAATGTGATAGGTACAGCAGGTATTACAGCTCGGGGTGTCTTTTTTTTAATTCAAGTCAAAGGAATGAAATCATAAAATTAAAAAATATTGTGTTTAAAGACCTGATCTGTACACATGAAGCACACTTTGTTAAAATATTTACTGGGAAGTTTGAAATTTGAAGCTACTTTGCTTCAAATCTTTAAATTTCTGTTCCAACATGTATCACCTACTTAAATTTGAGAGAAATACAAAGGCTCGGTAAGGCTTCATGATGTGAATAGAGCACAAAATGAGGAGCAAATAAGACCTTTAATATTAAAATATAGGACAGATCATTCAATAACAACCGTCTAGAACTTGCATCCTTGTGCACATAGCCCCAGTCACCATCTGGGCACTGCTGCACTGGAGGTGGGACTGCGTATTTGCAAATTTTACATCAGGAAGAAGAGCATCCTAACCATGAGCACTAAGGACAACTGTATTTGATGGTCCTTCTACTGTACCACTGTCTGATGCCATCACATCCTTACTGAAAATACAACTCTGAAGATGAATCACGAGTGTAATTAATTTAACATTGCTAGGCTTATTTTTTTTGTATCTCATGGATAGAGGCCATTTACAATTCTATACAATTGTTTCACAATATGAAACTCAGATGAAAGCCAGGACAGAGAATTACATCCATGAATAAAGGTAGCAGCAAAGTCTGAAAGAAAAGCATAGCTCCTTGTTCAAATTTACCATTATATTGTCCAACTCCTCTTTTATCTTGAGCACTTCCCAGAAGAGGCATCCTGACATTCTAGTCTCACCCAGAATATAATAAAAATTATCTGCCATGAGGATGTAAGACTCAAAGTCATTATCACTCAGCCAGTTGCCAAATAATATCCATTTCAGGGTGGATCCATATTTCCTGGAAAGCTCTGTTATTCAGACCACTTCCACTGACACTTTGGCATCAAAACTCTCATGAAGTTCAATGAAATCAAGTATCTTTGACAGTAGCACAAAGCAAATTTCTGGCCAAAGCACCCATTAAAAGTGTATGTTTTGTTGAACAAGCAGGAAAAGCATTACCATTGAGCCATTTATTCAGTAAAGATGTCACTTTGATGTTACTTTCCATAATGTGAAAACACACAAGAATTTATATGGAACCAGCTGTAATCATCATATATTTATTCTCCATTTTCACTGTCATTTTACTCTGTCACTTGTTCATAAACATTTGCTGTCTAACTGCTGCACATGGCACTATTTCTGCTTCCTGTCTGGATGACCAGGTTTGTGGTTGTAAAAGCTGCTTCTAGCCATAAAAAACCTCAAAACCATGAATATCCAGAGGTATAATCTTACCAAGGGAAAAGTAAACATTTTACAAAAGTACCACATGACAACCATTGCTATGCATTGATATCCTCATGAATATCTGTGTGGTTTATGATATTTGCTTTCTGTAAACACCTTCTAAGCCAAAATCTCATTCAAAAACAATTTTAAAGTGTTTGGGGTTTCGTTGTTTGTTTCTTTTTTTATAAAAAGGAGGGAGGGGAATAGGAAAAAAAATAAACTTTGATCTTTTTGGTGCATTAAATCACTTGTGATATGCTCTTGTTGCATTAATTCCTCCTCTGGTATGACTTTGTATTGTATTTTTCTCCTTCACCTAAGGGCTTTTTAAAACTTATTTCTCTGTTACTTCTGTTGCAACTGCAATTCAACTAAAAGGCATTTCAAAAAGACAGATTATTAGCCAATAAAATTGTTTATTGCAGTAATCAAACTTATTTAATGAATAATTTAGGCAAAAGTAATATAATTTCAGAAAAACTATTTGTTTAGTAAGCTAAGCAAATAAAATTAAGGATATAAGTAGTAGAAAATATCTGTCATGAGCAGCTTCTTAGAACAACTAGTCAGGTTATGTAAAAATTGTGGATATTGCTGAAAGGAATAAGTATTTAGGTCTGACAGGAAAAAGGGGTTTGATTTGTTTGGGGGGAATTCTACTTCTTTTTACATCTGCCAGGATAGACTACTTAACACTTTAAATAATCTGCAATTAAACATAACATAAAACTTGTGATTGCTCCATGGAAAGAAGCGGAAATTCCCAGAGAAATTGTAAGTTTTCAGCAACCTCATTTGAGAGTGGAGAAATAGTCATAATCATTTCTCTGACAAGTTGGGCAAGAGCTGCTAAACCCTCAAACGGAAAAGCATGTTTACATCAGCCCTCATTCAGCACACGGAAAATACAGCTGTGGAGCAGGTTCTCCTGGCCCTCCAGTTTCACACCCTTGCAGACAAAACCAGCCAATTTAAATCTGTAGAACTGCTACTGTGACACATGGCGGCTTAATGAAGCAGTTATAACAGATTTTGCCACATGCAGAACAAAAAAAAACCAAAACAAAACAAGAGGTAAAGGGTCGGACAGCCAGTGAGAGAAGATGTGAGACTTGAGAGCTGGCAAGCCTTCTGACAACCTCCTTCCCCTCACTTCAGAAGAATGCCATCCGAAATGCAGCTTGTGAATACAACAACAAGAACATATAAAAATAAATAAATATATATATATATATACACATTTGGTTAATTAGGCTGCTTTTGGGAAAAACAGCTCAAACCTGTTACTCCTGTGGCCAGCCCCGCAGGAGGGCTGCTCTGCATTGGCAGTTACGCTTTCCACAAAAGCTATTTCCCGATGCACATTTGAAGTGTTGCAGGGAGACTTGATTTTGGCAACTGTGGCTATGGCAGAGAGAAAGAGCCTCCTGAGAAGAGAAGCTGCGTGGCCTGGCCTGGCCAGGCAGCTGCGATGCCACCACCACCCCTTCAGCCCCAGACATCAAGCCCCAACAAGGAGCACATTCAGTCCATGGCTCCCTCCATGGGCAGCCAGCAGGCTGGGGTGTGTGGCTAGGAGCATTTAACCTCTTCCTAAAGCCTGGGCTGTCACTTGTGGGCAGCCATCTAGCAGCCATTTTGTTCTGGCCTGGCAAGGCCCTCCTGGGCAGGCCAGCACTGCCCACAGGACAAGGTGGCAGATTGCCCCACAGCTCCCCAGAGCACGGCGTCACCTCCTTCCCCTTTGGATCACATCATCTCAGCCCCACCGTGGCACTGAGGGACAGGAGCTGGACAGTCCCTCATCCCCCATCAAAATGAAGATATCTCCAAGTTATTCCCCTTAGGGGAAGCTCTCCCTGAACAGCAAAATTTTCCAACATGGTGGCAGGGAGGGGGGTGGGAGTACTTCAGTACTCAATACCTACTAAAGCCATGGGCTCCTGCTGGAAAACTGCAAAAAAAGAGTCATATGAACCTTTTACCCAATCCTCCAGCCCACAGGCCACCACTTACAGCAGTGGGGTTCTTTTTTTTGCAAGCTAAAAATAACTATTTTGATCTGCTTTGAGCATTTGTTCCATGTTGTTAGTTTTTCACTTCTGCTGACCTGCCCTGAAGCCAGACAGCCCTGAAGGAAACAACTGTCATTCCTACAAGCAGTTTTACTTGTGCTTACTGCTTACCTCACCTGGACGTGAATACTCATGTCGGCAGGACAGGACAGATCTAACAATCACTCCACCCCCTTGCCCTGCTCTGCTTCCCCTGACAGCAAGGACAAAGAGGGTGGGAAAGAATCCAACATTTGCCATGCCATCATGTAAAACTTCTCCAGTAATTGAAGAAATTGCTGTTCTTCCTCACTCAAAATACAAGCACAATGATTCTTTTCATAAGGGCCATCTTCTCCTCACCTCACTATCACATTGTTACCCTATCAGCATGTGTCACCTCTTTAGCAGCAGGGAGCTTGCAACAGAAATGGCAGAAATGATGCTACAGCCAGCAAAGAAACACTGGGAGAAGCACCATGCTGGTCCCCTGGGCTTTTCCTGAGCCTCCAGCTACCTGCTGGGAGCCAGGCTCCTTCACAGGGGCTGTCACTGCTGCGCCTTTGGCAGCTGAGATATGCCACTGCTGTATCAAATGCAAGGCTCCTCCATACAGTGCAAAGGGCAGGCAGCTTCCAGAGCAATCATTCACATTGCTGGTGTAATTTCTTATAATCTGTTTGGGATAGCACAGGCTCAATTTAAAAAAAAGACCAACCTTAGAAATGTCTATTACCCTCCTATTTGCAAAGAGAGTCAAATAACAGATAAACCTGGAACACTGGCATATGTGGTCATCGGCCCTTTGGCACAAGGGGTAAAGCACTTCATACGAAGGGACTTGCTTCCGGCATGCATCTCTGCCTACCAGTTGCAGCAGGAATTCGCACACATCTGAGACCGATCAGAAAAAAAATCAGTCTGAGTTTATAAACTCTAATAATCTCTGAACTGATTTAATATCTTTAGTAGTAGGCTTTCCTGTATTGCTTTTACCTTTTGAAGGTCAGGTTTTAGTTCTTAGGAGGTAGAACTGTTCCACACATGAAGCCACAGTCACTCACAATTTCATCATTTTATTTCAATTCTAGATTTACTCCCCTGGCTTTTAGTAGCGGACAGATGAGGCTGTGAGTGTGATGTGCCACAGCTTCCATCCTACCATCTCAGCACCTATACATCAGAATGTCATCACCCTTGCCTCCTACTTGTAAGCCTCATGGGAGGCAGCAGGATCTCTTCACTGAAGGTTTCATACCACGTAGAATATTCATCTCCCTGCCAGCGTCCAGAGTGTGATTTGGTAAATGCCTCCTTTACCCGGTAATATTTGGCACTGAGTACAGAAAATGTTTTTTCTTATAACTAAGCTGATTACTATTTATTCAGGCATAGGTATTTGGTTCTGGGTCCCTCTAGCACTTCATATCAATTGCTTAGACCTATCTGGACCTAAAATGTCTTCTCTATGTCTATGAGGGCACGTATCAAACTTTCTAGCACTGTCACTTGAGCAGTGCCACTGTCTCTTTTTATCTTCTACAGATCCAGTGATTTTTTACTTACTTTCCTAGACAGATGTTTAACAGACTGAATAAATTTTCTCTGTTTCCAAGCCTAGGATATCTGGAAGCAGCCCAGGCTTTCAAAAACATCTCTGTTTTCTTTCAGAAGTTTCAGAAGCAAAGCTATAGCGCATAGTGTCCTTTGAATATGTTTTCATTTAATTTATGAAGCTACTGTAAAATAAGTTGCTGCAGATTTAATGACTTTTCTGTGCTATTACCTGACATCTCCAACTCTGTAAAATTTTCTTTGGCATTCTGGATGCCATTTGCTTATCTCTGAGGTATTATTTTGTTCATGTCACTGTATCATGTCAAGTGAGTGGTTTTCCTGCTGTGTTATTCTTCTCTTGTATAAAGCTAAACAAGGCATAAGATCTTGTTTAGGGATTCCCTGCTGCACAATTTCTTTTTGATTGTGAATTGCTTCTTTGCTATTATAGCCTAAGTTACAAAGAACAACTTATTTTTGCTGTTCCCCATTGCCCTTATGCTTTCTGGCTGCAAAAGCATTCTCTCTGAGCAACTGGATTTCTCGTACCCCATTACATTTTTCCCCCACTGGTTTCATTGTGATTATTTTCCCTGCAGGCTTTTCAGAAGTCATTTGAAAAATTTTCCACAGAAGCTGCTTTGGTTCCATTTGTCATTTACACAAGTAGGTTCATTAACTTTACACATCTTAACAGCACTTAGTAAAGTTAACATGCACTTTTTTACACTTCTCCTTTGAGATCTTGAATCTTTCATCCTTTTTTTCCCTCCCCCAAAGTACCATAAATTAATTCCTCATTTAAAGATCATCACACAGGTCTGCCAAACTGCACAGCAGAGCAATCTTCTGAACTGTTTCTGCAGTTTCTTGATTACAGTTAAGTAAGATATATCTTTCCACAGCCAGTCTCCTTAATCGCTGACTTTACATATCCTTAAAAGTTGACTCCTTCTGACCTCATATTCAGGGGAAGAAGAAATCACCTAAACAGGATAAAACAGACCTTCAATACATTCTCAGCTCCGCAAATACTCTTCGGGAAGAGAACTCCACACAGTACCATGTATCTCCCAGCTCATAACATCTCTCCCCATCACAGCCCTGGGACTTATGGAAAACATGGAGGCACATGGTCATCAGTCTCCACTCAAGACCAGCAGAGGACGTTGAGGACAGAGGAGAAACTGATCCTCAGAGGAACTAAAAAATCCTGAGATCACTGTATCCCTTGTAAGGTCATTTACAGATTTCATTTCTTGCCATGAAATTAGCTGCAAGTTTTCTCAAGTTTCCTCACCTTGTCACGATTGACAGCTGATCCCTGGCCACCTCCAGCATGCAAAGCTTGTTTGTTTTTTTTTAAGCTACCCTTTGCCTTTACAATTTACATAACTTTGAAGACCTCTGAAAGTGTTCGGTACCAATGAGTAATCCAAAAATTCTGTATCTTAATACACAGAAGCATGCAGGGCAGCTCATAATAGGCGAGTTGTTTAATTATGATGTTCACTGAGGGTAGTTGTCTCTCAGACAGTCAGACTAGATGATCATTGTATGTCCCTTCCAACTGAAATATTCTATTCTATTTTCATTTTTCAACTCAGAGCTGTCCATTAGCAATGGATATTGTGTATGTGCCAGACCGAAAACACCCTATAGTTAGACAGTTTTCAGTAGAAAGCAAGAAGATTGTGTTGCCTTAAAGGGATGGGGGGGGAGTTTTATGGGCTCTGCATATTTGCATACGCTCCCTTGATTTTGCTCTCTGATCTTTTGAACAAACGCAATGTGTGGAAAACTTGAATGGTCAAAACAGATACCGTGTATAATTTTTGTGGTCTCTCCAGCTGTCCCTTCATCCTTCACAGCAATGAAACTAGTAAAAGTGGCAAAACGCTACAGCACAGAAAGATCCTGCAGTAGGTGGTACACATGGCACACATGTAACAGAATGGTGCCTTTAAAAGAAAGAGCTCCTTAGTGCTTAGCAAAGCTGTAGGTCACATAAGGTGACTATCTATAAAATATGTTATTAGTTCTGGGTTTAGGAAAACAGTGCCACTTAGTTTCTTCTAGTCTTTTTATTGTCCTTTGAGACATACACCTCTTAGCGTGAGAGGACAGATCCTTAAGGACTAAGCATGGGTGATCAGATAATGGAAACTGACCAGTTTGCAACCACCTATTCCTCCAATATTTTCTCCCTCAGGCCACAGCATTGCTTCCTTCACCTAGTCCCTAGATAACTTATTTTTCATTTTAGGTTTAAGATTAAAAATGATTAAGATCAGGGGATCTTAATCAGATCCCCTGTGTGCGTTACCCAAAAAACAAAACTCTGCTGGAAGTATCATGAGCATCACTGCTTTCATGGGCAGAATTCTCTAGAGAATAACCTAATCTAATCTTACCTCAGCACCAGAAGACAACTGCAACATGCAACTTAGGAACAGAAGGAGAAAAGCCAAGTGGATTGCCTGCCTTCCAGCTCTCTGATACCACTAACACATTTCAAGTGAAGAAACTAACCATTCTTCTAACTAACTATGGGTCTCCAAAAGGAACTGATTTCCTAGGCAAACAAAGGCAAAATTCAGTCTCTACACTCCCAATGAACCAAAAAGTGAGGAGATTTTACCCATTTTCTGGTTGGATTTGTCTCACGAGTTTCTATGAGGTTTGAAGAGGTCTTCATTTCAACGGAGCAAGGTCTTGGAGACTAAGCTCTGCACTCTCAGGGCAAAGTAAACATCACAACAGTCCTGATCTGCTCACACAACATGCAGTCATTTTGCCTTGGTTGAAAATATTTTTTCAAGATTTCTTTTGAACAAAAGCTGTAAAGTTATATTTTTTTCATATACTGTAAAGAAGTGAGTGCCTCTCTAAACTCCAGTAATTTACTAGACTTGGCAGTGCAAGTAGGAAAGCATCTTGAACCACAAGGAGGTTAGGCGTTATAAATATTTTCTGCTTGTCTCTGCCTCATACGTTAGCTTTTCTCTAGAAAGCTCTTCACTCAACAAAAAGGCACGTGCACCGTCAGCAAGTTCAGTACCTCAGAGGAAACAATGCATTAAAATACAGTTTGGAATAATTGATTCTATATTACACTATAATGCATTTTCAGAACATGAAAGATCTTTTAAAAGTTAAGGCAAGTTTGCCTTTGGTCACAAAAGCTTCCACGTAAACTTCAGTAATCAAGATTATTGCTTGGCTCATTTTTGTGAAAAAACCCTCAACCCATGGCAGGGCATAGCAGTTTTGGATTTCCCCTTGGTTTTCATTATCCTGTGGGGAACAGATTTAACACCTCTTTCTCTCTCTGTCAGAGTAGCACTTACAAAGTCTTGAAAACATAAAGACAGAGTCCCTCAAAGGCATGCCTCAATTTCCTCACTTCCCACCCAAAATGCCCTTATGTCTGGGTCTTGGCCAGATTGCTTTTTCCCCCCACGCAAGGAAGACCTTCTTGTCATGCTCCAAAACACACTCCAAATTCCTCTGAAGACATGCTCCTGCCAACTCCCTTCCTGGCTCCAGCAAATGATTCCCAAGGAGGGCTGCTACAGAGTCTTCTGTCCATCCTGGACCCCAATGAGCTTCTCCACCCACCACATACATTTTCTCCCCAACCCCCTCAGCAGAAACTATCCCAGCCTTGTCTCCTCACCCACCCGTTTTTTGAAGGGGCCACCTCTAAGCGCGCATGGTGCTTTCTTTGGACTCACTGGCTGTTGGAGAGAAAGAGCTTGCACTCATAGTGATAATGAAACGGGCCATGAGGACTGAGTATTTTATGCATCTGGTTGTAGCAAGCTTTTTAGTCTTTGCAAAGCAAATAGTGGAATTTTAAAATATTGAACTAAAGGGAGAACTATTTCTCTCTACACTTAAAGTCAACAATATGTCATCCATGACTGGTCCCGTTGGGCTGCTTTAGGCTGTTTCTGAAGTCTGGCAAACTTTATACAGACACAGAAGACTGCAAAACCACTGCAGGATGGGGCCAAGGCCTGCCTGCAAGCTTTCATCAGAACAGGGCTGCAATTCTAGAACTAAGTCTTCTGGACCAAAGCTGAATAGATATTCCAAAATAAAAATCAAAAAAACCCACAACCACAATAACATACAAATGCTATTATTTATTAACACTAAAATAACCTCCAATAAACTCAGGAAAGTATCTTGATAATGTTCGCAAACTAGATGTCAATATTTTCTGGAGATTCAAACATAGGGTTTGAATTCAGCAAAGCATTTTGCTACACCTGACATGGTCACAAGCATCTCAGCAAACTTATTTGCATTCGTTTTTATCAGGTGCCATAGTAACACAGCCACAGTCACTGTTACAATTGAAATGGATAAGGAGAGAAATATCATTGAAAGTGAAACTAAGCCAAGGCATGTTACTGCAATAAGACCAAGCAGTGTCATAACATACAATTCCCAAAGTTCTCCTGGTTGAGAAATGACTTCAGAAAAGCATTAGGTTCAAAAAAGGTTTTGTGCTTTACCCTCCACAGAAACAGAGAAGACAGTTCCCAAGTAAAATCCTGATTTTTGCATACATTTTCCCTATGCCTATCGTGGCCTACCTCTGCTTCATGTTGCACTTGGCCAGGTCACTGCAACCTCTGTGCATAACACAGAGAAGATCCTGAAAGTGCTGACAAGAGCCCTAGGCTGAAGGTACCCAAGCAGTGAAGGAGTTCAGGAAAATCTGAAAACAGCTATGTTTAGCAAGGACCCACATCCATGCCTCTCTTTCAAGCATTGTTGTGACTTTTACATGGGAAATAAGAAAGCTTTGCAAATAGTCTGACTGGAGAAACCCTCAGGAAAACCCTTCAGCTTCTCATCTGCCTAAAAAAGCACCCACACATCTCTGTGTCCCCAGGGGAGATGGAGCTCAACCCCTTGCTCATGGCTTCAAGCAGGGGTAATTCCTTGATCTGGTTCAAAGCATTTACTCTCAGGCTCACCTCCAACATCCACCTAAGACAAAAATCTCAATGTTCAGTTTCCACACCAACGCTGTGTCCCTTGAAAGTCACAACAAAGAAGCATGTCTTTCCAGCCCCATGCAGATACCACAGCCCATTCCCCATTGAGGGCTTCAGGACAAGGTTAAAGTCCTTCTATGGGATGTTCGTATAGGAGGTTTTCCTGGCCCATTTCAGTTTCTAGTCAGCAGTTTTCTGAGGAGAGGGAAGGCTCTTAATGTCTGCATTGGCTGTGAAGCTTAAGCCGAGCTGTGTGGGCATACAGACATACACACAGAGGAACATATGTGGTAGCTGCAGTAATTTAAAAGTTATTTTCTCATGCTTTTACATGACGTCCACTTAAATCCTAGTGCTGGTCTTAGATTCACTCTAAGCACTAGTACATATGTCACTTGCATGCAATTTTTTTTTTTTTAATAAATTATGAGTGAAAGAGTAAAGGCTTTTCAGTGAGTAATAAAAAGAACACTGTTTCATTTATGCAGGTGCAACTTGTTTCTGTTTAACGGGATGCTACATGAAGTAAAATCATGAAATGTCACTTCAGCAAAGTCTTCAACACTTTTCAGTTGTGACTTAAAATTACTGCTGAAAGGTAAAATTGCCTTTACCACTATTTAACAACAACACCAAAAAGACAAAAACTTTTTAAAACTTCATTTCCTCAAAACAAAGGGAAAATATATTTGTTTTTAAGCAAGCAACACTTAAACTTTTAATCACATGCCATTTTCCATAACGTAATCATATGCAGAAGCTTCCAGGCCTGGCAGTTATTTGGACAGCTGTCAATCAAAATGTCTCACAGCTACCCTACCGTGTCAGCCGTCAGCTAACCCACACTTTCCCAGGGACGTCTTAGCATGGCATCTTTGTTCTGTTTTCAGATAAACAGATCCAATTTCTCAACAAACAGACTGCTACAGTCCTTTTGATAACAATGTAATAATTCAAAACAAATGATTCTAGGCTTTGATGATAGCACTTTTATGGGTCATGAAGAAATCCTCCCACCAACATCTGTTTGATTTTATCTACTTGAACTTTATCCTCCAGTTGAAGATTTATAAGCTGAAATCATCCCAGCCTATTAAAGTCAGACTAATGTTAAAGCACTAACACAGAGAATGAAAGTGCATTTTGCAGTCATCCACCTTTTGAAATCCTGCTGCGAGGAAAAGATATCAAAAGTTTGAGAGACGTATGTTTAAATATGCTGGAAGCCTGCATTCTACACAGAGCCTTGGATGACTGAGAGATTAAGGAATCTAACTGTTGCGCTACAGTGGGGGCACATTATTTACAGAACCATTATTTAGAAAGACAACATGAAAAATACAGATGTTGTTTACGTTGAAGGACTGTTTTCTTAGCAAAAGACACTATGGGTGATGGAAATTCACTCCAGATTTGTCTCCCCCTCCTCACTCAATTTCCTGTAAATAAAAAGCATGACAGCAGACTTATTAGAGTCACTTGTTACTTATTAACTAGATGGCAAAATATATTAAAAAAAAGTGCGACACTTTTCATGAAAAGTCTGATAGAACAGGCTAGGAGAAAGTGTATTGCATACTTGCCACCTGAAAATACTTTTCTATGAAAGCTGGGGAAAAGAGAAAATATTCAGTGTTGTTGCTGTTGCAGAACTTTTCCAAGAAAAAAATGACACTTTCTGCAAGTTCTGACACTGCTACAAACTACTGTTATTTAGCAGTTGTTTTCTGGAGTATTCCCTTAGCATAGCCTTGCTCAGTGTACTCCAGATGAGATTTTTTTTTTAAACTTGAAAATACAGTGCCAATTAAAATATGTAATATATCACAGTGCATAAATGCATGCTAAAAGTTTGCACTAATTGCAAGAATATGCATCTCAGCTATTTGCAAGACCAAAAAAAACTGTGCTGCTGTACCTTGTGTAACACCATTTGGAAAAGAAATGTGAACACATTAGTATTCAGAGGTGTGTGCCTCAAGAAGCTTAACCTTGTGTCTTTAAATATATTTATATATTTACACACCCCTACAAGACTGTCAGACCTTCTTTGTATGCAACAACTCGAACTTACTTTACACATGCTAAAACTATTTTACTACAGTAGGAAGAGATGACCCTGTAGATTAGAGGATGCCCTTATCACTGCTAATGTATACAGTTCAACTGGAAATTGTGCTAGCTCAGTCCTAAATAAACCTCCTGGCAAGACCACCTCTCCACCAGTCTGAAGCAGCAAGACACGCGTGCATACTGAACGGCCTTTCAGGCAAAGAAAAAGAAAATCTGCTTAATTAGTAAGCACTGAGAAGCTCCAACACCAAGTTTACTGAGCTGTAGTGAGAAGAGTAAGGAAAAAAGTGGAAGTGCATTAAAAAGGAGGGAAGTGGTGTCCCTGGGAAAAGCTAAGTGTGCCCAGGGGATGCTGCTTCACCTCCTGCAGTCGGCATGTCCCAGGTGGGGACCACAGGTATGTGCTCATGATGGGGTGTCAAGACGAGCTTCTGCAACAAGGTCTGATTTCTCAGATACCTCCTGTCCTGGCCCCTTCCCCTGCCCTGGTACCAAGGGGGGCAGAGAAGATGTGACTGCTGGTAGGGAGATGCACAGCACATGCTTTCCTTCCAACAAAGCAGCTCCCTGATGCTGCTGGAGTAAGCAGTGGAGAGGCAACCATCCGCCCACTCCAGGGATTTCTCCAGGCGCTTATATTTGTGTGAACCAGGAGACATTTCCTTTCTGAACAATCTGAGTTTTGCATTGAGCGGAGGGAGGGGGACAAGGAAGAGACAGAGGAGTTGTTCTTTTTTTAGTAGGAGGAACAGCTCAGATGGGTATGCTCAGTGGCAACATACAGGAGCCTAATAAAAAGAAGAGGGAGAGCAAAAATCCTGCATACCTTCCCTTTGACTCTGTCTGTTGTATGACATTTACCAGATGAATATATGTAAAGTACTCTGTAATTAAGTTCATCTGATCATAATAACTTTAAGGAAACTTCAAAAACTATGTCAAAACTCAGAAGCCAGAATAATTTGTATTTATTCTAAGTAGATGAGCATGTTGCTCGAGCGTAAATTACACTTTTGTTTAGCATGAATCAAACCAAATGGTTTGTAGGGTCGTGGAATGTAGATGTGACCTACCCTTAGCTTTATGAACTGCGTGGAGACCCTCTCCATTTCCAGCATGCAGCATGTGCCCATCTCCCTGGCCTACCCCTACAGCGCCAGCCCAACCCACAGCCTGACAGAGGAAGAAATTCAAAGATGAAAGCCCTGCAGGATATATTGACAGATGAAAATACCAAACTTCATTTGAACTTGGGCTCTCCTCAGGCATTTCCTAGCTTCTGTCTCATGTGGGAACCGAATTCTGCCAATACATCATTGCCACAGCTTTGCTGTATTGTACGTGTGCACTATGGCTGCCACACTGCTAATGAGAAACCCACTACTGCCCCATATTCAGAGTGGAAGAAAAAGAAGTTTATCGGGGAGAACAAATTTAGACACCAGTGTCTCTGAGTAGTACATCCAAAAATAACAAACTATAAAAGCTGTACACTAATCACATCACAGAGAGAACTAAAATTAAAATTAAAAAAAAGCATCCATCAACATATGTGAAGGGTTGAAATTCCTCCTTTTGAAATCTCTAAATCAAATTGTACATATAGTTTCCTTCTACTACTTTTCCTTTTTTCCACCAAACCTGTGTAATTGGGGGCTTATTGTTAAATACTGAAATCTTAAAAAGTCCTCAAGAAGAAGCCCTGTTGTGGAAGAACAGCTACAGCCTGCACCTTGCACACAAAGCAGGATCTGTTGTGTTTAGCCAACTGCTCTGAATGAAACACTCATGGAAAAAGCAGATCTACACATCTCCATTTTCTCCCTTCATGGAACAACTTTTCCAAATAAATACCACATTACCTAAAAAGCAACATAATCAGTGTTTAATGCTTGAATAGGTTTTTAGCAACTTAGATGCCTTACATTGTATTTTGGCAAATGGGAGAGTCAAAGAAACAAGGGGGCACAGGTTGGTCCTCAAAGCAGCAGGTGGACATGTAAGACAGCAGCAGCAGCACCACCAGCCATGCCCCAGCGTAGCACTCCTTTTGAAGGACACTGTCTCCCCTTGCCTGACAAAATGTGCAGATGCCTCTGTCTCTCACGTTCTTGGATCCGTAAAATAGAGACAGAACTACTTTCCCACCTAAGCAGACCAACACGAGATCTGCAGATTAATTGTTCTTTGTTAAAGAGCAGATGGTGCTACTACGTAGTATGGAAAATGCACAAATGCTTTATTTATTTTTTTAGTTTGTATTTGAAATGCAGCATGCCTTGAGAAGCACACTTTGCCAGTAAGCATAAAAATGCCATTAAGATGTTCAGAATGTCATATTCAAAATCTAAAACTGAATCTATCATCAGCTGTGCTAGAAATATGTTTTCTGCCAAGTTGCCACGGGTAACCGAAATGCATGATGACAGCAATAAATAACTTTAATGACTGCTGATAATATCATGAAAAGAGCTCTGTGATACACTGACATCATTTAAAGGTTTACTAGCCATTATTAAGTGTTGTATCATGCCTCAGCTTGTCAGCTAATCATAACAGATTGCTTGTGTATACACATACTTTTATCTTTCTGCGTGTATATGTAGAACTAAATATTTTAAACTATACGCTACGTAGTTGTTCAACTTATTTTCACTTAAGATAACTTAATATAGAAGTATGCCAATTACACACCAGTGGATCTACCTTTGGATTCTGTACAAACAAAATGCCTTTTCAAACTAAACTGATTACTATCCTCACAACCTCAATCTAATCAAGTGATGATGTGATCTAACACCACACACTGGAGCCTTTTTATCAGAGTTATTTGTCATCTTTTAATCCTTTTTTATTTGGTCTTCCTGGAAGTTTGCAATATGACCATCCCTACAAGTAAGCCCTGCTGGAAATACCAGGAATAGGATGACAAGATACTTTCACAAATACCAGCAGTAGAAGAGTTTCATAATGAAATCTTCAAATTAAATAATTCAGAGTTTGGCTGACCTCACTATTACCTTTTAAGTTAGAAAATACTGAATGCTTTATGTTATATGTTGACATGTCTTCCTCCCTGTCCCCATCCCCATAGGACTACTGCTACCACAAAAAAAGCAAAAACTTTAAGCTAATATTGCCAATGCAACATAGCCCTAAAACACAGACATTATCAAAACAAGTTTAGACATTACATATTCTTCTCATACATGTTTTCATTTCCTTAAGGAAGAAAATACTTTTGCATTTTTTGCATCAATTATATTAAAACATCCCTTAAAGTGGGGAAAGACCACTATTTGCAGACGTGACATTCTCATATTTGTGATCCACTTTAAAGTAAATGTATTCTTAAATGGTAAAACTCAAAGTTTAAAACCCTGTTTTAAATCATGTACAGCTGTCAGAAATATAAATATGACAAGATCCCTTTAAGAAGTGACATTTAGCAAAACCTATTGACATGGAAGGTCTTTGGGAAGATGACATAAAGGCTTGCAGATGCAAAACAGATCAGGCACTTACATCTGCCTCCTTAACTCACATGTCACCCTTTTCCATCCACCATACGATATGCACATCAACGTGAATATGCCAAGCTGGGTTATACATCATAAAATATGTTTGCCTGTCAAAAAAGCTACAGATACTTTTCTTTTTTCTCCTTAAGCAACCACTCAATGTGGGTTACATATCCCACAGCACCTAGATACAAGCAAGTTTCTAGCAACTTCCAGATCTGAAGCGCCACTATGATCAAGATTTATATGTTACAGGCATACTTCAATCTATGATAATTAATTGTATTTAGTTTAAGAGACAAGGTTTGTCACCTGCAAACTCAGAAGAAAATTTAATACAATTTGTAACCATTCATGTGCCTAACCTGGATGTGGAGGTACACCATGCTGCATTCACTTTTACATGTCATAGAAATTCTAACAAAAGTGTAGAAATAGACATTTTTTGTATTGTGCTGTATGCAAGTTGCTGCACTCGCATAGCAAAAATCGAATACCCAAAAAGGACCAGGCTCAGTTCTGGACAAATCCCAAAGAGGACATGGTTTATGACAGGGCAGTCTGTGGTCCTAAGGAAAGTTTAAAAAAAAAAAATCATTATGGCTAACTATGTTGTCTCAATAACAAGTAGCTATTAAAAGAACCTGAACCTCCACGCTGTTTCTGATAAAGCTTCTAGTACATGACGAAAGGATTTACAGCTACCAAGATTATGAGGTGGCAGGAGGCAGATCCATTTCTGCACCTCTTCTGAAGGGTCATTTGGTGTGGAGGATGTACAGTTTGTGGGGCCTTGTTTGGCACTTCTGAGGCTGAGGAGCTCCAACTGAATTAAATGGAAACAGAGTTTGTTAACAAGCAGCATCCCTACTAGGAAATCTGATTGAGGCTGGTCTTGTAAAGCCCATTTTGTAGCAGTGAGACTTTCTTTTCCCTCAGATTACAGTGTTTGTGGAGTCATAAGATGCCTCCAGTTCTCAAACTACACCATAACCTCCTAAATGCCATCCCTGCCCCACTTTGAAGGGCTCTGAATTTGTGTGAGCGGTAGCACACAGAAATTGGTCAGTGTTGGCAAACAGCATGACAACTGCAACACAAACCCAAGAGGGGAAAATAAACAACCCTTCAGTCATTCCAATCATTGGAGCCATGTGGGCATTTAACATGCTGTGGGTTCCTCAAGCCTTGGAGAACATAAATTAGTGCAATAAGTGATACAATTAATTATTTTCAACAGTCAGATATAAACAGAAGTAACATACTCAGGAATAAATCAGGCAGTCATTAGCAAAGAAACCCTGTTGCTTTGGGCTACCCTGAATTCCCAGGCTTTCCTTGGATCCACTCACAAAACAAAATCACTTTCCAGACAGAAACTATAAACATACAGGGATGAAATTTCCTCTCAGATTCCTTTTTATTCAATGCACCTGTTTCCCAGGCCTACCTTGCACCTCTCCCCACAGATCTCCCATTTCCAGGAGCAGAGGGAATAATTTTCTCCCTGCCCAGCTTCACACAACACCTCCCAACTCTAAATTCTGCTGAAGCAAAGAAAGGATTTGCCTTTGCCTGAATACCTGACCCTGAGCATCTGCAACTTCAGGCCTCTCATCTCCCGTCTAAAGATTGAATGAGTACTCCTCCAAAAACTATTGCAAGAACTTGGGATGAGTGAGTTTGTGCCAGACAACCCATGATGGGTGATTCCATCAGAAGTGCAAAAAGTTCTGAATTTACTAATGAAGAAAAAAACGCCCATATATAAGCTGTATATCATATAATTTGGATAACTTGCTATCTACACCTTCATTATCTAAACCAACGCATTTTAAGACCAGTTCTCTCAAATCTGCATATCTGCCTTACAGATAAAAATTTGCTCTGCTTAGCAGGAGAGTGCTCGGGCCAGCTTACAAATGGTGAAAAGAATTACCAAAGCAAAAAAAAATCAGATTATTGCTATTTTTAAATTATTGTGAGTATAAACAGACTAATGTAGGTCAGAAATCCATTTTGAAAAATGAATGAAAGACATCACTTTGGAAATAGATTGCTCTCCTGCCAATTTTATGTCAAAGGCATAATATTTTGGGTAAGAGCCCAAAACATTAGGAAAGCGACTTATCAAAGCATGGACTTAACCATCTGGTTTCCTTCATTTTAAAACTTAGAGCTTCAGTAAAAACAAGGTTGTGAACGATCAACATGGATTTTACACTGTTCTAAGACAATCAGAGTCCAAGTCTATTTGTGCTCAGCTTTGAAGGGATTTCCCTAAAATTACATCATTTTCTTTTCCTGTCAGGTATGTTAACAAGCCAGAGAATAGGGTAAAGCAAAGTGTAAAAAAGGCAATGTAAGGGAGAATTCTCAAATGCTACAGTGAAGAAAACATGCATATATTTTAAATACTTAGATCAGCCCATCACAGAAAATCCTGCTCCTTAGTCTTCCTGGAAACTCAATCACTAAGGAGACCAGAGAGTGGTACACCCACAAAATGTCAAAGCACTAAAATCCATCACAAACTGACCCAAATAAAGTGGTCTGAACTTTTGCATCTGACTACATCAAAATCCCTGAAAGACCCCAGTTTCCCCTTTGGATTTAAGGGTAGAGAATTACAGCTCTTTGCCATTTCTTTCCTTCCTCTCATGCCTCTGGTAGGGAGCCTGAGGCTGGGCTGGGGGCAATGATGGGGTACAGAGGGTCCCCATGAGCTCCTCTTCCCATTCAGAGTCATAAGGGACAAGGTGGGATGGGCCCACACACAGGCAGTTTTCTTGCCTGTAACACCCATTTCAGAAGCCTTTCTGCAGAAATAAGGGGCTTATTTTGGGAGCCTCCCCTGGGTGCATGCAGTGTACAAAGAGGTGAGAATAACCCATACTCCTTTCCACCATGTGGGAGGAAAGTTGTTCACTACAGGACTCTGAAAAGGAATCAGCAGGCTTTCTTGGGGTGATAGCCAGTGAGGTTACCTGAGGATGGCATATACTTGAGCTTTCTACCACACTGGTACAGATTCCAGACCTAAATATAGGTCCAGGCCATTGCCAGCTTAGTTCAGTAATCTGAAGCCCAAGGGGCAGCTCCTGTGGCCGGCATCCTTCCCGCTGTCCACTGGCATTTGTGTAACAGCTACTTATACGGACCCTGTTGCTGGGGACTCCCAACCCAGCACCCTCCTGACGGCTGGTGACGCTCTCACAACACCTTCCATGCAGCCACTTTGCAGATGACAAGCTGGAACAGAAGTTGCCTTGCCCGGTGGCTTGTCCCCTTGGGAACGTGTCTCACTCAGCTAGTAGATTGCAGAACAATCTTCAGGCTACTTGAACCTCAACCCGTCCCTCTGCCAAGGAGAAAGCAGAATCACAGACCTCTGATCTATGTCACCCTGGACACAGCAGGTGTCCTATTCACATCTCCACAGCTCAAAAATTGCTCTGAAATTTGCTATAGAAAATCCAAACTTTGCATGAACCTTCTCAGTGAAAACTGGATTCTCACTGGTAGTTAAGTGACAGAAATCTGGTGAAGAAATAAAGCTATCAAGAACAAGAGAGACAGCCCACAGCAAAGATTTCTCCTTCGGTTTCAAGGAGAGATTCTCAAAGCATGAATATGCCTCTCTTATTTTGGGAATGCTTCACTACCTGGGGGTGAGGTTTTGGCCCTTCTCTCCCCTGCCTCCTCAGCACAGACTCTACTCTTTTTTATAGAAAAAGCTTGTGTGTTTGTGATGCAGATAAAATAGTCAAGCTAGGACTAAAAATTAGGAAATTAGGCTGGAAAAAACCACAAATAACCAGAGAAAATAAGTATAAAAGAGAATAAAGAAGAGAGAGGAAATTAAAGCATGAGAACACAGTGGAAGGCAATCAAGCAGCTCCAGACACTAATGTGCAGTAAGCAGAGCCTCACAGCGAGGACTGAAGACAACTCTGATCTTTAGGCTCCAGGACAGCCCAGCTTTTGAAATGGTCCATAAGAAGACTATTCAAGAGTCTGAGGAAGGCCAAGCTGAGCTCTTCCACATTCATTGTATGCAACTCTGCGTGCTTTGCTTTTTTAAATCTTGACATTTTGGGTAATGGCAGTCTGCAGTATTAACCAGTTCTCATCCAGGAGTTCCCCAGTACTGTTATAAAACATCCCCTTGCTTAACACAGGGTTTCCTCAGATACTCCCTGCCATGAACAGGTTTCCCCTGCTAACAAACACCCCTCTGCAAAAATAAAGCAACACAAGAAAACCACTGCTCTCCAAAATACTGCCAAGGCTCTCTGGGTTGAGCGATTTTTAATGTGTCACCAAAATTGAAGTAAAGATGCATCATCTGTCTTCCGTCTTCTACAGTCACCTTTCCAGGCTACTTGTTTGGGCTCATTACCTCAGTTCTAGAGGATAACAGCTATAGCTGTCGGAAATTGTATTTGGTTTGACAAGAAACAGAGGGAATGACAAAATTGTCTGCTGATAACAGCATTGAAATACTTCAGCACCATAGACGTGTTTATCCATATTGAGTAACATATTTGCAATTATAAAAATGCATTAAAATGTTTCACCAAATTAGCAAGACTACATTTGTCTGCTTTCTATAGCAATCAGTAATGGAGAAAAAGAGAGGTAAGAAAAGCAATGTGGGGAATTCAATTTATCTATATACTTTGTCTTTTAAAAGGAAAATAAACCTTTATATTGTAAGTCTCGACATCTTTGGTGAATTACTCCCAATGTCACCTGAGGAAGGACACCAGAGAAGCATATTATTCTGCGTAGGTGAGTTGCTTCTCTGCACATTTTCCTTAAGATTCTGGAGCTCTTGGATTATGTTTTGTAAATCAGTTAGCTTCCTAGCCAGAGATTAAGGTAAATTCTGCTAAGGACTAAAAGTTGACTTAGAGCATTAAGAAGGATTAATGTTTAGCTGTGGTGAAGCTGAAGTACTAGGTTAGCATGTTTACGCAGTGCCGTAGATCACAATTAATCCAAAATTAGTATAAAAGATCAACAGCAATTGCTCTTGCATGCCAGCTTGGCTTAGTCCTAAAATCAAGACTTGCTTTGGGGGCAATCTGCATGCAAAGTTGCCATGTGTCTGCCCTAATAGGTTTAAAGCTTTCAGAGGAATCCATGCATTTTAAATGTTTAGCTTCTTTGCCCTCAGCTTTGAGAAAATAAATGTAGAAGTCAGTACTTGAGATGCTTCTGCTTTCTATCTGTGTCAGAGATCCGTCAGAATAGATTGGTGCTAGCAGTGAACAAAAGCAAATACAATTTCCTATCTTACAAAGAAAAGGTGCTTAAAATATGTACTTTTGTTCATCATCAAGGATTAATTAAAAAAAAAGAGGGATTTTCTGGCAGAAAATATTCATGCTGTATAACAAAAAAAGATTGTAAAAGTACACAGATGTACAGATATATATGCACACATATATATAGGCACTGGCATATATAGTTTTGAAAAATATAACTATGTCTGTTCTATAACTATAGAAAGTGCATCTATAGTAATATATTCATAGATAGTGGAAGATGATTTTAAATGACACATAACAAGATAGTTCAAGAGAGCTTGGCAGCGGGGAGGTTTCCTTTCTACTTCAAAGTCAGTTTAAATGATGATTTCTAGCTCTCTCCAAAACCAGCAACAGCTCTGTGGTCTTCAAAAGAGGAGCTGTGCACGCTGAGTGTAACCCAGCTCAGACTCCTGGTACATCCCAGCTCGAGCTTGGCACAGGGTTGACCCATCCCAGCCCTGTGCCCGTACAGACCTGCCCTGCTTAGCCTCAGGAAAGGAGGGCTGGGAAGGCCGGGAAGTGAGTCCGTGGTTCCAGCACAGGGGACTACCACACCTTTGAGACCATACAGAAAAGAGCACCGTATGCTGTCAGGGGCTTAAAGGCAATATGCGTAAGCATGAAGGCTGCATTTAGAGGCAACCATCACTGGACATGATGATCCTCCAGTTATGGAGCCAGCATATACAGCTACAGGGCATTAATTTCCCTTAAATCAGAAAGCAGGTGCCAAATTAAGAAATTAAACTAACCTGCTATATGTGAAATTAAATAGGTGAAATTTGAAACAAGGCCATTATGTAGAACAAAAGCCCTGCTCTATTAGCTGGATTATAAAAGCCTCAAGTTTTTGTTGGGTAGTTCCTCTGCGAGTGTTTGGGGTCTTTTTGTGGTTTATTCATTTATTCTTTTTGGACAGGGCCTTTTCGTCCTTGTCCAGAAATACATGTTTTCTCTTAGAGTGTGGTATTACTTTAGTACATTATTACAATCAGTATTAATTCCAAAGCTCATTGCTGAACTTGGTTACTAATCAATGATCTTTTCCGCTTTATTTCTATGCTAATGCAAAACCAGAAGTGGCCATTTTGAGCATCTATTTCATGACATTAGAATACATCGTAGCCAAAGGAAAAAGAACAGTGCCGTGGCGTATCAGGAAAGACATCCCGTACTCATCCCATCAACACCGAAGCTCCTGATGTCAAACAAAACAAGTTGTGGAACTTAAATCTAGTTGCTCTGTGCATTTCACAGCTGCGACAAACATTCTTGATGGGATGTGCCCAGCAGTGAGGGCTATTTGCAGAGCTGTTTGTTAAGCAATTTTTTCAGTTACTGGATCCTAGACATACAACACAGTTCCTTGCTTCCAGTGGCAACAGCATACTGAGAAATGGTAACATCTGTGCCTATGCCTAGCTAACCGCATTCAGGCTGTGATGGTGATGACATTTGTGAAACTTGATTAAACTTTTCTTTAATCTCATTCTTGATTTTAGAAACACACGCACGAACAATCTCAGACCCAAGTCTTAAAGGAAACCCTAAGCTGATGCCATGCGGCCTCTTGCAAGAAAGTTGAAAATTCCCTTCCTGAGGCCTGTCTCCAAGAGACACACAGGGCTTCCTGTTTATGAAACCGTTCATGCCCACAAGCTATGATTAAAAAAAGAGAAAAAAAAAAAAAAAGTAGGGATGCAAGCATAACCCAAGCACGTCCACTAAAAATTCAGACTAGCTCGCTACAGGCTTGTGCTGGATTCTTCTCTTTAAAGAGCTTTCTGTACTAAAAAGAAATACCCATCCTTTACCCCTGAGGAGGATTTGACCCACCACACTAAGTCAGGCATTCTCCAACTTTTCTTTTGTTCACTTGTGGAGAGATCCTGCTGGCTGATTTTCACACAATGACCCTGTTCTTCTTCTGCTCTACCCTCAGCCTTAAATGAGCAGGAGAAATTGCCAAATAACACTTGCATACCAAACATACAGGTTAAGAAGAACAGCTTCAGGATTCATTTTTATACTAGGAAAGCTCAGCTCAGATGCCTCCTCTGCTTTTCAATGAAGTCCTGCTTTACCCAATTTTACAGCTGGGTGAGGCGGGCAGAGGTCAGGACACTTGCTTAAGGTCACACAAAGCTAGGAGCTGAGCTGAGTTGGGAGTACTCAGCATCTTCCTTGATCGCAAGCCATTACTCTGTGAACTACACTATATGCTTATGGTGTCCTCAGTGTCAGTAGCTACAAGTTTCCTGAGCAAAGGAAAGTAGGTTCAACAGGCCTGCAATGTCCCATAAAGCTCTTATAAACAGAGGCCATGAGCAAAATAAATCTGATGTATGAGTTGCTTTTCAGGAAGCAATGCTCTTTGCCAAAGGCACTACCTTAGACAAAACGAGGCAAATGTGCTCACATTTATCAGCTCAACTCTGTATTGTCCTAAGGCCTCCAAGCAACGAGCTCAGATTTTCAGCACCTGCTGGACTAAGTGAAAGAAGCACACCTGAGGTAAAGAAGACCCACCATGTGGATATTAAGTAGCCTGCACCTTTGAAGAGCACGTTCTTCTTGGTAATAAAAGACAGCCCTCTTCTGAAAATATTAGATCTTAATTTCAAATGTTTTTCACTTGTTTTGTTTTACTGTAGTGGAGTTACACATCCAGATTAAAAGAGAACTACTGGTTTGTGGTTGAAAAAGTAAACATGCTCTTCTACAGATCAAAGCTATAATGGCAGAACACACCGTGGAGCACACCAGCTCAAAAAGAAAGGGTTACTAACCTCTGCTTTCAAGTATGAGTGATTGATATGCAAATATGGTTTATGGTAATGCTCATGAATGTCTGCTTTTCTGGCAGCTCATACACTCACAGATCAGGGCTGTGTGAGCAGGCTTTGGGGGCACATGTGCACATTCAGAGACACAGTTTGCTATGGAAGCCTTCCAGAAAGCCAATCACTGCATTGCACCATTGAACTAAACATATATTTCAAACTCCTCAGGATCAACAGAAGCAAATAGTATATCAAATGCCTTTGGTCCTATGCAGCAAAGGTACTGCCAAACCCCAAACATTCAGGATAAATCATGAGTGGGAACCTCAGATCGTGAAAGAGACCTTTAAAGAAATCGGAAGGTTGGAGCAAAGCTTGGTCTCTTTTACAGTAACTTTTGAGAGCTGAGTTCTGTTAATTCATTCATTAACTCTTTTAACCCTTTTTTTCTGAAACACTAAGCTCTAGCACATGCATTTTTACAGAATGAAAGCTGTGATTTAACCTTTACCGCTTGCCTCCAAGAACTGGGATTTTACTGAAAAAGCATGAAAAACAGCTCAAATTTTTGGTAAGACTGTGAACTAGCAGTGGAAAAGTTATATGAGCAGCCATCCATGGCACACTTCTGAAGCCTGCAATAAAACCTCCTCTCCAGCTAGTCAAAACATGTTAAGAAACTCCATTTCTCCCAACAAGCAAGCATGCAAACACTATCCTTAATTTCCTAAGTATTTACCTCCTCCAGTAAGTGCTCTGCAACACAGCTGAGCGAACCCGACTGTTTCCCATTAGGTAACCGTGTACCACAGCTTTCCCACACACATACTCGCAGCCGTCACTTATCACTAACATTTCTGCACACACAATTCCAGCAGCAACAGCAGGGGGGAAAAAAAGTCCCATCCATGAAAACTGAAAACCAGTTACAGTACCTGCAAGCTCCGAGGCAGCATTTGCAGTGGAGGCTTCCCCAAGGCAGAGAGCCCTGCAGCCCAGCACCCTGCTCTCCAAGGCCCAGCTGTGGACCTGGCCCCAGCATCCAGATTTAAAGGGACAGAGGAATGAAAGTAAAACCCATCGGCTTTATCCAGGTTATTGTACAACAAACTGCTCTTATTTTTTTAGTGGACTCTCTTTAAATAGAATCCACCAATAAAGTATCATATTTGTGCACCTTAGTCTCTCCTTAGCCAGCTGTAAGACAACAAAAAAGGAGTAAATCACAAGTATATATCACAAGTCCTAATGACTTGAACATGTGTTTGGAGCAAATGTAAATATTCCACTCTCCGAATGCGCAAAGCTCTTAAGCGTAGGCTTAATTTTATCTCCCCTCAATAAATCATTTTTAAGCATGTACCTAAATATAAGCCCTCATTTTACTCCCATTAATACTAATAGGACTTAAACATGTGCTTAAAATTAAACACGTACTTATGTGTTTTGCTGAACCTGGCCAGGAAACACCATCATGGTGTGAGTGGTAGAATCACTAAGACAGATTGTTTGTTGGACCCTGTACACGTTGTGTACAGTTCACAGAGTGAGACAAGTAAATCAGAGGATCTGAGCCACTTGGGGTGGATAGACCCATGGCAGAAGGAGATTATACCTTCTACTTTTTCTGCTGCAACAAAGATACATACAGGTGCCGGACAGTGAGGCCACAGAAAAACAAAGCAGATTTGCAAAGGATGGGCAAACAGGTGTTTCTGCAGCCAGCTCCAGCTGAGGCTGAGGCATGCATGAAGGAAGCAGGGCCAGGAAGCTCACTGCTGATTGCTCAGCTTTGGCTGATATGTTGCCTGCCACTCCTCAAAGTCAGGCCAGGGGGAGGCTGACTCTTCGTGGAAGCTGGAGCCTGCTCACAACTCTGCTTACTACTGTCCCTGTCATTGCCCACTTCTGCCTGGCCCTTGTACCCACTGAGACAGAGCCCACGGAGGACCAGGAAGTTCCAGGGGAAACCAGGCTGCCCGGTAGTCCCAGTGACCTCTATGGGAAGAGGACAGGGGCTGCCTCATGAGGACACAGCTGGTTCCAGCGCAAAAGGAAGGTGTCTGTATCCAGCTCTGTATCCAGTTCAAAACTGGCAATAAATTAAGATAACTTTCCCCACTTCATGCCTTTTTTGCACATGATGCTAAATGCTAAGTGACCTTCCTGTCTCATCTCAACCCATGAACTTTTCCTTTTCATTTTCTACCCTGTCCTGTTGAGGGGTGAGAGAGCAGCTGGCAGCCAGCCAACATGAGCCTACCACAGAACCTGAGATCCCAAAGTGTCAAGGTGGTCCACTTTGGCTACAATCATATTTGTTTTCTTTAAGTGAGAAGTAATTCATACATACCTAAACATACATATATATATATATATACACACACACACAGAGCCCATAGAATGTACATACTGCATTAATGGCAAAGAGGGCAATAAAGTGCCTTCTGATAGATACTCTATTCTACATCTATTCATTGTTTCATTTTTCAGGACTGTAAATTCATGTTTTGTGAAAGAAAATGCTCCCTCATTTTGCAAATTATTTATTTTCTTTAAAAAACACAGATTATCAAAGAACCACAAAGACAAATTTGGGAACTAAAAACACATTAATTTTTTTTTAAAAAAAAGCAAAATCACTAGTTATACGTTAACCTCAGATCTTCTTCCCCATCCAAGATTATTTTTAAGCTACTTTTAGAAGCTGCTCGTTTCAGAGAAGGGTATATATGGCCAACATTACTGTGCTATACTCAAATGTGTAATGGCCACTGTGATATGATATGCATATCCAGCCCAGTTCTCCTATAATGCACCTATGTTAACACACAGACGTATGGGATTATGAGATTACTGAGATGAGGTGCTTTTGCAGAAGACCAATTTGGCAGCCTTAATTGCAGGAGTAGGGATAGTAAATCAAAGGATTTGGTATTTTCTGTATACATATTTTGAGTGAGCCACATGACCATGGACTCAAGTATACAAGTTGTTCCACGTCTGTGGATCCCAGCACTCAGTTCAGCCTCAGAGATGTGGTGAGCTGTGAAAAATATCCTAGAAATTACCCATTTACAGTTATAACCTTCTGCAGCACTTGCTAATTTTATCAGTCCAGCAGAAATAAGAGATATTGAGCTGTTCTGCTGCACTCTGCAGCATAAACCTCATCTACTGCTGGAGTGGCTGGTGGGTTGCCTAAACGCAACATGGTGAGCCCATGTGACCACTTGACACACACATCTGCTATTCAATAGGTTCACCTAAAATTTACATGACTGTTTCATATTCAATGTTTTGCACATGCAAATTTGCAGGTCAGCTTCTGTATTTATATATTTACAAGCACACCATAGTAAGATTAGGCAGTCAGTCAGACAAATAAACAGTTACCTTATTGGCTTAAGTGGTTGATTTAATTACAATGTAGTGTTCTTTTGAAGGGCTACTCCTTTCTGCTCAAGCACAACATAAGTAAAATATTTTAGCATAGTAAACATGAATTTTAATGTCATAAGAAAGACACAAGACTTTCATTTTTTATATTACTAAAACAATAATATTGATAACTCCACCACCTCAGAACTTGTTTCTCAGATAAAAAGAAAGAAAATAAAGAGTATCTAAATGGAAGTGCTTAGAAAACCTCCTACCCCTCAGCTTTCCTGTGGCTAGCTCATTTCCAATTCCAGTGTTGGTCAACCTCCTTTGCATACGCAGATCCTCAAAACCATAGGTGATCTTCATGAGGTTGAGCAACAGAGGCCATATGTGGCAAAACACCTCCTGCCTGTGCTGACCCAAAAGGTATTTGTTATAATGAGTTGCAAGTATGTTTTTAGCCATTTCCCATTCCAAAAAACATGCTTCTAAATGCCCTTTGCACTATAAGCACTTGTTTGAATCCACAAGGTCTGAGGCACCAGACTGCCTTGAGAACAAGCCAAACAAAAGATCTAGCACTTCTCGAAACAATCTAGAAAAATTGTTTTTCCAGTCTAAAAAGTGCTTCTGCATATTTTTTGAGTACATGGCTTGTCTCAGTGTATTTCCTGCTGAATAACCTGTGATTTTGCCAGCGATTTAAAATGTGTAAAATGCTTGGCTTTCCTGTTGACATAATTCATAGGCTGACTAACGCAGAGGAAAACAGCCTCAGTCCACAAGTTATCTGAAACTTGCATTGATTTTTGACACATACAGTTTTTCCTAATGCAGGCAAAGATTCAGGCTGCTGTTGTGCAATCAATATCTTATACATTTACCTCAGTAAGTCAGCATTTTCATTTCAGTTACCAAAATGCAAATTTGCTAAAGATGTTAGTGACCATTTAACTTCATTTACCAGTGACAGTCTTCCAGGATGGGGGAAGCCAACAGGTCTCAAGTTAGGACTGTAAAAATGAGATCATACTACACATGAATTTACTGCATACGGCTGCTCTGCAGAGTTTGCCATGAAGAATTTTGGGGGTTTCAGTGCCAAATTATCTCTGTAAAATTGTATTTCTGTGTTTATCAAGCCTACTTTTACATACATTTTATCAATTTTTCAAATAGAATAACTCTAAGAAGGAGTTCTTCCTAAAGCTAGATCATCCCTGGGTTTTAAGATTTGGCCTCCATCATCATGGGAGGCTGCACCATGAGGAGAAATATGTCAGAGGAGGCTGCCAGAGCAAAGCCATCATCAGTAACATCTCATCTGAAAAAAGCTATGCAGAAATCACAGATGTCTTGTGGCTTGAAGTCTTCTAAAATGAATTACAAGTATCTTTCCTTGTACTACAATTAGCAATAGGGAGAGAAAAACTAAAAATCTGAAGTGTACAGTATTGCATAAAGTATTCATCCAAGAAAATAAGTGATTTTTTTTAAAGAAATAGGTAAGCAGATATATAGCACTCCGAAGCAGCACATGACCATAGTACAATTCAGTAACCTAAGGAAATAAAAAAAATATTTTAATTTAAAGCTTGCATTAGATGCCAAATTGAGGTGTGTGGATGTGAGGAGATGCAAAAGAGCACCTGTATCGTGCTTTGGCCATGAGGTGCTTAAATCAGAAGGCCTTAAGTGTGACGAGCAGTAAGTGGTCCAGAATTGTAAGTTTAAATTTTTAGAGTTCTTTGCAGATCAGAAAGCCCATCTCTAACCCAAGAAGCCTATATAGGAAAGTCCAGATCACCATGAAAGCTTCACTGCTGGTCTTTCTTCTAAGAAAAGGCTAGTTTAATTCTAAACTAGACATTGATGAGAACTGTGTATAGATCTGTGGCAAGTTCGTTTCTGTAGTATGCAAGGCTAGACTGTGTGCACTGATTTAAAAAGATAAAAATCAAAATTTTCTGCTCTTGTTTCTCTCATAGCTACACTCTAGGGAAGTTTTTCTAATAATTTGTTGCTGAAAAACAACTCAAAGGGGGAAACTTTTTTCCGTTCTTAAAATAATTCTATTTGAAAAGAATAAAAATATTGTTTTAATACACATGTATTAAATTAGTTGTTTTGGTGAACAGAGATGTGAAGAATTTACAGCAGGATAATTAATATGCTGATTTAAGCAGGGGGTTTGTTCAGTGTGTAATTTGATTATCAGTAGCTTACGAAATTTTTACAGGGAAAAGAACTTGAAAGCAGCTACATACAATCTTGAACTTTCATCATGTATTTAATTTGGGAAATTTCAGGAAAATTTTTCTCAATAGTATTTCAATAAACTTATGCTTTTTTTAAAGCAGACTGTCACATGTGTATCCTGTTCATCTGTCAGGGCATGTATGAAAGCATTTTTTTTTAAGGCAACATTTTTTAGATAGTAGAATTGAAAAATTAGTTGCAGTCTTTAGCAAATAATGCATTAAAATTCCTTCAATTATGTCCTTATCAGCTTAAAAAGAACCAAAGAAAACTGGTACGAAAACAAGGAGACATTGTGTTATGAATGAAGGCTGGTAAACTGACTCCTTTTCAGACAAAGCTGAAAAACATCGCTTTAGTTGTGGCAAGCAGCACAACAGAACCTGCTCTAATCATATACAGATGATGGGAATTTGTCTAATGTTTTATGGTGAATCATTGATGAGGCCTGCAGAAGGAAAATTTGTAGAAATAAAATCACCTTGACAGTAAAGTACTAGGGTCAAAAAGCAAAGTAAAGTCAGTATTCTTAGCTTTAATAAAAACAGTATGATCTGTCATCAACACAGCATTTTTACACTCTTGGACAATACACTCTGGGATCTCCCGCTGGGTTTCATTTGATTTCCAGCAAAAGCAACAAAGGGCAGCTTATGGCTGGTAATTCATTATGACAGCAGAGAAGTTATAAAAATACACATGTTTAGACCCCTGTAAATAAACAGCCCACACTCCAATTTTCAACACAAAAACTGTTAGCTGGGCTAGGTAAAACACATTAATAAGCTATAAAGTAGATCTGTTGGCTTAGAGGTTTTTTGTTTGATCTGTTTGTTTTGGTTATGTGGGTTTTGTGTTTTGGTTTTTTTTCCTGTGAACCTGAAAGTACAGACTTTTAAAATTTATTATTGTAGTTTCTCCAAGTTAATCTGCCTTCTGTGCTACGAGGGTGTTCAAGGCACATTTAGGGGAAGAGACTTGGCAGAGTGTAAAGAGGTATTGTTAAATACCTGAAGGGATTGTACATACATTGCATCACTGTCTAAATACTGACTGGGCAAGATCATAAGGCAAAACAAACAGCAGAGTAATTGAAAACATCTATGAACTAGATGATCACAGAAGCGTGGTGATAGGCAAAAGGACCTAAAATTCACTCTTCAGTGCCTGATTTTACACTGGTGTTAGTCCAGTAAAAATGAAAAACAGGTAGGAAAAGAAGAGAGAGGAGAAAGCAAAAACGGGAAAAGAAAAAGAAAGAGAGTATTTGAATTTTAAGCTTCATGGGCAACGAGGACATTTCAGAGAAATTAACCCTAATTTCCAAGAGCCACTCTGGGAAATCTGGACAAAAACGGCTTTAAAATATATACCTTAAATATTTCTATTTTTAAAGTTGCATTCACTAGCAAAATTATTAAAAGCTAACATATAAAGTTCACTTTCTGTAGTTTTTACAGAAAAAAATTGTAAGTACCTGCGTGGATTCCTGTGAGCACATTGTTTCTAAATCAGTGTTGATACATACATCATACTATGCATATAAACAGATAGCGGGGGGTGACTGGCATAAAGCATTTGAGGAAAGCTAACCTGTGGCCAGCTGATCCACACCAGCAGGACTCCTTATCACAGACGCAGCAGCACTGACCACATGCAATTTGACTGGTATAACTGGTTCAGTTGGTGGTTGGGACACAGAGCAATAGTGAACACCATTTTGCCAGCAGAGACACACGCCACCCCTATTGTTTCATTAGTGTGATATATAACCCATTTTACTGCCCCAGTGAAGGGTAAGCAAAACCAGAATTATAAAAAACAAAAAAAAAGAAAAGCAAAAAAAAAACACAACCAAAAACTTTAAACAACTACTTTACCACTGAGTGTGGTCTTTTATAAGAACTTGTGCTGTACTCGGGTACCTTCTTTGAGACTCCCCAGCATAACACAGGTAGTACCAAGTGTTTCGGCACATGCACATATACCTGTATACTGAGATTTGACAATTATCAGCTTTCAAAGGCAATTAACGATTCCTTCTGTTCTCTACTATTGTGTTACCATCCAAGCATGATTGATATGTTCCCCCAAATCAAGTAATTTCTAAAGCGTACTCTGATTAGATATCCAAAGGTACCTAGATATTGAGCACTGCTGAAATGCTTTGCTTTATTTATCTTCACAACTTTTCTATATGTTTGAGAAGAACCATCGCTGCCTTTCCACAGAGGGAGGAAAGGGCTCTGAACAGTCAGCTACAGTGCGAGGAGACCTTCTGCACGTTGCTACCAGCAGCTCTGCCTCCTCTCGCCTGAGATGTGAGGGAAAGATGGTATTTCCTTTGCAGTTTGGGTAGAGCCTGCTTGTGCCAGAGCACACCAATCATCCCAGCTCAGCTGAAGTCCCAAGGCTCTTCTAATCCAGGAAACCTGAGTATTGAATACTGTACTACTAGACTTGTCCACGCTGGTGCATTTCTGGATAGGTACAAACATCTGGGCAATTGAAGGTTGCCCACTGTCTTGTCAGGAGGGACTGTAAGCGTGCAGGGCTCAGCAGCCGCTGTGTGAGAGTTGCAGAGGCATGAGGCTCGACCCCAGCACTCAAATTCCAAGTCTCACTTTAGATATTGTAGTCCTTTTCTCCTGAGATATTCTGGTTCCTACACCACTTAGGTTCTGCAATACTGACCTGAGCAGTATCTAAATGCACTTAAATAACTATGATGGAGCAAAGAGGTGAAACAATTTCCCGAGTCCCAGCTAACACTTTACCAGCCCTTGCCTTCATGAAAGCCCATGTGCAACACCTACATATTGATATGGATCCTACTTACATTTTTCAAATTCATTCTCTATAATGAAATGGCAAAAATATAATGTAATACAGACATTAAAAAGAAGATACAGCTTCAATGGGAAAAAAAAAAAAA
>VZZY01013615.1:279057-298636 GCA_013400335.1 Eurystomus gularis
GACAATTCTCCAAAGGGAGGTGAGTAGTGAAAAGGTGCAAAACTAATGGAACTGACCTCATTTTAAAAATTATACGTGTCTCCCAAGAAAGAAATTCTTCCTCATCAGGTTCCCATCACTTACATGGGAACATACATTCTGTACTCATGCATCTGGAGAAACTAAATCAAAGGTGAGTTTTTGTTGTTTTTTTTTTTTCCCAAAATGCACTGAAGATAGGCAAGTGTGACCTCTATTAGAAGCATCCTGTGCAGCAGTCCTGATTCATCCAGTTGTGGCTGGTTCATGTTTTTTGTTCTCCTTTTCAGAGCACAGAGCAAAGCTCTTTTACACTGACCCAAATTTCTGTCTGAGCTTCAAGTCCCTCCTGATTTCTGGAAATTTAATTTGCAACTGCACGTATGCTTATTTTAAACATCTGAAGCATCACAGCCTTCAAAACTGGCAGCAAGTAAAAATCGTACGTTTTCTGGCATAATACTCACTTCCGCAGGTATCCATCCAATCTTCTCTTCCAACCAGTAAGCAAAACATAGAGCATTCAATGAATAACAAGAAAGGAGAAGGTAGAGAAGACAGAAACCTCAAAGGTAGGCGTGCAGCAACCACATCACTTACAATTTCACATTTTGTTATCCCACCTCAGGCATATGCTTAGCAGAATGTGTAGCAAATTTGAAGACAACTGCACAGATGACAGTGTTTATGTTATTTTTTTTCTCCTCCTAGGCCTCATCATCCTTGAAATTCTGGCTTTAATGTTACTTCTGCCTCCATAACAACAGCAGAAATGGGCCCTTGTGGAACAGCAAAACAACAGCTCAGCTCGTTTCAGACCTGTGATATTATATTGAGCTGGCAAAGATTTCACATGCAAGAGTAGCCCTGAGAACTAAAATAACACTCAGCAATAGCCTGGCCCAATGGAAGTCAATGGGAGCCTTGCCACCAACTCAAACAGAGCCAGAATCTCACTCAGTACTTATATATGTAGGAGCAAAAGATGAGGGGGAAAAAAAAAAAAGATCTTAAATAAATCATCTCCTAAATAAAAATAACTGCTTTTCTTTCAGTCCTCCTGGAAGGAAAAATGATTATGCTTTTTAGCTGTCAGAACAAAACGCCAGGGTAATTCATAGGGTACTACATTAACACATATAAAACAAAATGAAAAACAGCTCCAGAGTATGACCTTTCACTCCAGCAAAAGCTGGAGCAAGTGTATTGCAGGCCAAATTAATACCCATTCTACTAGGCAAATAAATTCAAAACAGGGAGTCAGTCAGATTCTTCTCAGTCTGTGGGGAAACAAGAGTTTCAATTCAAAGATGACATCAATTCTGAATAGGACTCCTATCAGGAATTCAAAATATCAACATACAATACTATATTTTTACATCTCTAAAGAAAAATAAAAAAGACAAAACCAGACCAAAAAACCAACACAAAACAAAATGGTATCCCAGTCATAACAAAAAGGGAAGAGGGGTTTTAAAAATGTATCACAGCAGTATGGTCTGCAATTTTGGAATTGAGTCCAGGATTTCATTTTCAGCTCCCTGGATCTTAGTCTTATCTTCAGGCAGCAACTCGCATATGTGCACTTGTACACACATACTTTAAAAAGAGGTCCTTAACTGAGAGGTGTGGTCTGGTAAATGGAATGGGAATTACAATAAATAATTGTGATATGTGCCATTAAAAAATCTAGTTAAATCCCATGACAATTAAACAAAATCCCACAAAACCTTAAGAGTAAAATTAATTTGGCATATGTAAAAATGTAACGAGACCTTTTTAATTCTTAACTGAACAAGTGGTGCAGAAAGTATCGAAGTTTTAAGTACAGTATACTGTATAATGCCATACAAACAGAGGAAGTATATTTACTAAGGAGGAGACAGTCTGCTATAGCTCTTCAAAAGCAGATATTTAAAGTTTACTTTCACATGGGTTTTCACTTTTTGACCTGCTCTTGACCTGGGTAATACTTGCAGACCAGTGAGTTTAAGAAGGCCTGGGATCTATTAAAAGAGTAGTAGCTTGACTTTTACTGACTAGCACGCTGATGCTTTAAAGTAAATGTTATGGTTTGTCACAGGAACCAATTTGGTTACCGTTTGTTCTTCCTGCCCCTGCCTGCTGATATTTTTTCAAGTGTTTTTCATTCTTTGAATTCTATAAAGAAATCTGCATGCTGTTATTTTAAACTTCTGTATCTTTCGAGTAGTTCGTATTTAAACACGGAGCAGCATACCCAAAGTTTAACCCAAGTGCCATTTGGTAAGACTTGAACTCAAAGTGCACTACCATTATGTTCTGCTTTTCTGGCCACTCAGTTATCATGGCAAGAAATCTCATTTACCTGCTTTTTAAAGGCATAGATGGCTATAATTATTCTCCCCCTAAATTAATCAGAGGAGAAGCAGTGCACTGTGTACTTTATAGACAAAGAATTCTCGCTATATCACCTGTTTAAATATGCCCTTCAGTAATTATTGGCTTATTTTGTTAACCACTACTTCCTGTTATACTTTTCAAGCTTTATGCAATAGGGAAGATTTTGTTAGATATGTCAAAACAGTGAGAAATTTCGAAGAGTTTGGCTAAACAGGAGCCAAACCCATTCCCTTAATTTTACAAGGGCTTGATCTTGTTATACCTATCTAATTTGTTGGCTTGAAAATAGTTATATTTCATGTAATATGACAAAAGAACGGTGCACAATTTTTTTTCTGCACTTGACATTACAAGACCTTAAAATCTCAGGTCCATACGGAGAAGCCACAGTAAGTTCTGAGTTAGCAACACGTTTGAGAAGTCCTGCATCTCTGGGGTAGGAGAGGCACATATGAAAACAGGGGAATGAATCAGCCCTCAGCAGACATCAGCAGACACTAGACATACGTGCAGGAGCAACTGAAGCACAATTTGAGTTGAGCCCTATCCCTTCCTGTAAAGCATTAGGTTCAAAGGTGTAGGAGTTGTGTAAATCCTCTAACTTGTACTTTTTTGATGTCTTATTTTTATTGACCTCAAAACAAAGGGCTTGTGTACCAGCAATGACTTACGTCACAAAATTATATTAGCTGCAAAAGTTTATGTTCACAAAACTAATCACCTGTGTCCTCCCAGCTCGGCACAGAAGGGGAAGGAGCACAGCTGGGAAGCTGCCTCTTGCTATGGCTGGTTTATTGGCTTGATTCTTTCATGAATTATGCCTGATATTTTATAAAGGGGATTTTCTGTGGCCTGTTCTCCAATATTGTGGAGTCTGTCAAACAAAAGAGATCTGTAGGTTTTTGAAGTTATCTGTATTGCACCTTTAAATAGCAAGAAATCCAAACTTGAGAGGGTTTGTCCGAGTCAGAGCCATTGACTGACTAGAACAGTTTAAAAGTTCAGTTAAGAAAACGTTAGAAACTCTGAACAGAATTGATGAAAATATCCAGTCACAGCATCCAAACCCTTCAGAAATAAAATAAGGTACAAATAAACGTAAAGGAATTAAGCTGTTAAGCAAAACAAAAAAAAAGCAAATGTTTCTTATTTCTCAAAATCATTTTTTCTTGTTTATGCAAGTTCTGAAATTGTCACATTTGTGGACAGAATTTTTAAGATCTTGTCTCCATTTCTACGATATAAACTGATGGCAGCTCCTTTGCCTCTGTTGGCAATTTGTTCTTCATAGATTAGATCTACAGAAAAACAATAAAGGCAAATTTCAAATCCACAAAACCATCTTTTAACATGAAATGCTTTTGGAGGTCCTACCATTAAAACAGACTTTAGTTTGAGCAACAACTGTCAAAACACAATTAAATGAAAGTGCAGTTTGGGTGAATAATTTAAGGAGGATTTCCCCATGTCAGTTCTCTCACCTTTATGAACCTTACTCTCATAGTAGCAGCATGCAGATCTAAAGGTGCTACAAATTACTGCCACTTTAACTTTACTGTGCCGTGAAAAAAAACGCTGAACCTGCAGCCAGGATAAGAAGTACCCACTATATAAATCACCTGGTCTTGGTTTTGTCCAAGTAAGATGCTTAATGGGAATATCACTAACTGAAGTAGACAATGTGATACTTCAAAGAAACCCCACACTATCTTATTTGGTTTTTTTCCGGGATGTAAGATGATGTCATTGCCTTTGGTATCCTAATAAAGTAAGATTAAGGAGTGAAACTAGGCTACAATTCTATTGAAGAGTAAATGATACGTGGAATATTTACATCTTCTCTTCAGCTTCATAGTTTAACATTGGAAATGGTTGATTCGGGTTGGTGGTTTGCAAAAAACACTGTACAAAGAACAAGCATTTATTTACTTTTTAAAATTATTATCTGTTAATCTTTTCTCTTTTTTTCTAATTAAAAAATGAAGAGGAAAATTGTTTACCAGAATTATCCTTTTTCCAAGCTGCAGTCATTATCATTCAACTGCTCAATCTATGGCCAAGAAACCTATCAAATTGCTACCATTCACAGCTCTTGCAGGCTGCTGTAATCACCAAAAGATTGGTGATTGATGACACCTGAACCTGATGACAAAAAATTTACATGAACAATGACCTCCAAGATTTTAGAAACATAATTAGTGAAGAAAGGTTAAAAAGATCAGCATTATACTAGCATCAAGAAATTTAAAAAGTATAGATATCTTTCATGAATAGGCATAAAACTAGGGCATTACAAATGGTTAGCCCACCTCCATGTATTATTTCCCAGTGTAATGGTGATTGCGCACATAAGAAGATCAATAATAGATAAATGGAGTTGCAGGGAATTACCAGCATGTCCATTGGTTTCTGAGGTTTACTCGAACACCAAGATTCAAACTCAAAGCTTAAAACTTTTAATAGAGTGTTCAATTTGTTAATAAGATATTAGATGGGATTGTGCAGTGGTGAGGACAGAATACTAGAAATACGACATATTATTTTCAATAACTCAACACAGTAACTGGAAAAGGGGGTGAATTTTTACAGCTGGAGCAGATAAAATGGACAAAAACATTGTAACATTTAATTAAATTATTTCATCCGTAAGAGTAACTGGGTGTTTCTCCTAACAAAATCATAGACCATTGGAGAGGGCAGGATAGGTGTAATTGATATATTTAAAAACACTAAATTAACACAAGTCACAGCATTTGGGTTTGAGTCCAAATGTATATTCCAGCTTTTGAAACCTTGGTGGTGTTGACATCTGGGGTTTGAGTTCAGGGTACTGTAAGGCTAAAAGCCAGTCACAAACTGCAGACCCAATAGTAAGTTACCTTCATTCTGCAACAAAGTAAGTCAGCCAAAGCATGAAAATTAACAATTTACCTGGAAAACTGAGTAAGTTTGATCCCCAAAATATTTTCAGCTAGGACTGAATGTTTTTATAAACTTGCAGTCTACCAAGAAAGCTTTTATCACAGCTCAGCTGTGCAGATCAGAAAGCCTCTTTCCCTGGCTCTCTGGAAAGCAAGGAGAAATTTGCCTCATTTCAGAATAACTAAACTTCAGTCCAAAGCTCTCATGTGGGAAACACAGGTAAACTCTTTGGTATCAGGTTATAGACTGCATGGAAGGACTGAAAACTGCCAGAGTATCAGCAACAAAAACCTTCCCTTCATGAGGGTTAGGAGAAAATTTTTAAACAGCAGAAGTGCTTAGCTCACATTTCCTAGACTTCTCCTCAAGTCAGTTCAGCCCCAATTTTCTTAATTTCTGACTGGATATTTTTACCAGATTGCAAAGTCCATAAAAAAAAGCAGGTCTTCGCTATGTGAGGACCTTCTCTTGCCTGCTCAAGAGAAGACAACTCATCAAGGAAGCACTACAGCAAGGCTGCCTAACAACTGGGCCAGATCCCACAAGCAACCTCATTTAGAGGGGATGCATGGGGAAAAATGATGAGGAGGAAATTAAAGCAAAAGAACCACCCACCGCCATTTAGAAAGAACCCAGAAAATGGAAAATTTTAAGTATTTGACAATAAAATGAGCTTCCTGGATCAAAGCATTGTAAAGGGGATACAGAATCTTTAACCTTTAGGTAACCAGTTCAAAATCCAGATGAGGTCAGGAGGGACGAAAGGTTATCATCCTCTAATGACTTTCACAAACTTAATTTAAGTCTCCATCAAACTTTTTATGTCCAAGTGCATAACCCTAGCTTCCACTGGAGACAATAGCAAAACTCATATTGACTCAGAACGGAGCCAGCCTTGTGTGCCTGTATCCATAAATAGACATCATGTCAATGACCGGAGATAAGGTTATTTAAAAAAAAAAAGTGTGGAATACACTCCAGATGTAAAGAGATTTTTGATCTAGACATTTCACAATTTCAGCTGCAACTTAATGAACAGCCTTGCTGGGAAGGTGAAGAAAAAACAAGCAACAAGCCAAAAGGAGATAAGGCGCAAACTACTTTAATGCAAAGAATTAGACAGTCCACAGAAGGACAAACAGCACCAAGGGGACAAGAGAAAAAAGTACTTGGATTGCTGGGCATAAAGCTGTACTGAGTTTCTAGAGGTGAACACTTTTTTTCCCTTTCACAAAAAAAACCAGGTCTCGATCTATGGTATCACAGGCATAAGCAAAGCCACTTGTCATATCAACATCATTTTCAGTTTTAAAACATGTTTCAGCTTGCAAATGCAAATCTGAGAAGGAAATGCCATGACAGTGTGTTGATTCAGTAAGAAATGTAGAGAGAACATTGAGCCTTGGGTGAGCCCTAACTTGTTGAGAAAGAGATTTGTGCTGTTCCCGCACTTCATGGGAAACTACACCTCTCTTCCCCTCTAGTTTTCCTGCTGTTAAATGACATACTTCAAAATTCCTGTCACAGACACCAACTAAAGTAAGGAGATTCTTAAAGGCTCACAAGAGTAAGAGCTAGCACACAGACTTGTTACATTTCCTCAATCATTTTGTGTAGTGCAAGCATTTTCTTGAACAAGAAAATCTTGAGTGTTCAAGATAGAACCAAGTCCTTTACTGGCTTACAGTCAGGATTTATCCTTTGCAGGAAATCTGAATTCTTGGAATTTGCCACAAATTTAAAGGAAAACACATTTTAAATCACTTTGCAGCAACTTAGAATTTAAAAAAAAAATAAAGATTAAAAGCTGGGTTTCTTCCTACATTTTCATTTTGAAATCTGAGGTTATAATATCAAAATGCTGAAATTAAGAACATGAGCTTTCCTTTTTAATATCTGGTTACACGTTTGTCTGTTTGGTGCTTTTTTTCCCAGAAAAATTTTAAGAGGATTAGCACATTTTTTGTTAGAAAACAACCCTTTATTAAACAGCATGCATCAATGGAAAAGCATTTCACCAAAGAACTACACCATTCTACCTCAACCAGCTGTTCTTTCACAAACGGGAATAAAAACCTCACACGAAGAGACAAGTTTGTTGCTAGAAACCTAAAAAATATGAAAATGTAAACTAAAATATCTGATTCATTTTTTATTGATGTTAGAAACCAAAGTATGTGTTGTCACTTATATGCAGAACTGTTTACAGTACTTGTCTTCCTAAGCATCTGAAGACCTCTTGAGAAACCAATGGGGGGAAACCAGAAAACAGGACTTCATTCCCAGCATTCCTTTAAGTTTGCTGCGGGAGATAACACAGACCTATTTGTGCAAAGTCTCACTAATTTTCAATAGTTTCCTATGGAAATGACAGCTCATAGTGACATGAGATCTGCATCATAGTGTGGGATTTGGAAATGGTCACAGTAGCTAAAGGATGTCTGTGTTGAATTCTCTCAAGATTTTTTGCATCTGCAGAATCTATATGTAGCTTGGGATGCCACTCACCCCATGCAGCCCAGTAACCAATACTATGGCAGTCAATGAATGGAAGAACCCCTAGATATTCCTCAGATAAGACCCTACCACTTCTCTATCTGTAGAACTCTTGAAGCTTTCTGCCTCCATATCCCCTCACCTTAAAAGCAGAGGATAATGGCAAGTGCTCCAAAGGCTTCAAACACATAAATTAATACCAGAAAAAATAAAGCACTTTAGAGACACTGCTTTTTCCAGTGCAAAGTCGTCCTGAATTGTTACTGCGATTTGGTACCTCTTCATAGATAAGTCTTCTCTTCTGTTGTCTTTATGACCAGTCTCAGCCAGGTCATTTATCAAACTAATTGCTTTAAAGACAGGCATTCTTAGGCAATCTGTTCCCTCTCTGTATTTCCCATTACAGTCATTGAAAGTTATGTATGCAGATGAAAATGATAACAGACCTCTTGTGCTCTCAGAATATTCCTTTTTTAAACAAACACTGAAAACTCCAACAGCAAACATGGCTAAATCCAGTCCAATCTGACAGTACTCCGAGTAAGAAAATGTAATGGAAATATTAGTGTCAAGCAAGCGATTTCAGTCCATTGTTTACCCAGAAAGTTTCAGAGGTGACTAAACAGTCAGCTTAAGGGCTGAAAACCTGTTTAGCAATTGTACCTGTGGTGCCAACTGAAAACATACACTGCCACCATCACCGAGTCCTGCAAATAGTTGTCACCTTCCTTCTTTCTGCTGTTGAGTAATAAAAGTTGATTTGACACCAGCCAGTGTGAATAACTGCTGAACTTACCCATCATGCAATTCACACCAAACTAGCTGAAAAAGGTTAAGAAGTAGAAATATTCTTATGCAAGACTGCAGAAGATGTATACAATCTATTCAAGTGAACTATAGCCAGTATTTGGGCTTTTGGGAACTACTGTCCTAGCCCTCAGCCTGCAAGAATCATTAACAAAGGAAGCAGACACTATGCTTGCCACAAGGTCCAGCACCCAGCTGTCACAAACCATCATTTTGTCATTATGGATACCCTGCTCCTTGACAGGACAGTCGGAGCCAACTATCCCCTCGGGACTGACATCACCCTCCCTTACCAAGGGACAACATCTCCATGGCACCGTAGATAGAGCAGCCCCCTGCAGTCCCCCTGCTCCCTTAGTACAGGTGGGACCA
Source organism: Eurystomus gularis (assembly GCA_013400335.1). Taxonomy (NCBI): domain Eukaryota; kingdom Metazoa; phylum Chordata; class Aves; order Coraciiformes; family Coraciidae; genus Eurystomus; species Eurystomus gularis. The sequence goes on from VZZY01013615.1 coordinate 288,055, forward strand.
TCAAGGGCTCATGGCTTTCAAGCTGAAGTCTAAAAAACTGTGAGCAAAGGAAACCACATAAACAACCAGAGTTTCCCCTCTGCTTTTCGTGGCTTGTTACTCCTTACAAAGAACCAACCAAGTGCTGGAGTCTTTTAGGAAGAACAATTGCCAGGCTTCCAGGTTGACCATGTCTTCTGCAAGGCTCTATTATGGATGTGATGAAAACAAGACAGACCTAGAATTAACTTGTGTTTCTCCATTACAACATTGCCTTGCTCAAAAATAAAATACCGAAAGGGACACCAAGCATTATGATATCATTACTAGAAAAACATTCAAGCATATATTACTAAATACAAGTATGAAACAGTGCATTCCCTCAGAAGCTAAAGCATTTGACAAGATACATGCATTTAAAGAAAAGATTAATCTGCAAGTATGAAAGAACATGTGCTTTCTTATTTCATTTCAAAAACATCCACTTATTTTTAAGAAACATCAAAATGAAACAATGTGGCACAGAAAAAAAACTAAAATTCTAAGACAAGTCTGGGAAATTGGTACTACCCAGCACACTTCTGCACTAGCCTATATTTTGTTAGATTCCTGTAATGCACTACAATGACAGGATGCGGCCCTCAATAATATTTAAGCTTCCAGTTGGTGTCCAGTGATATCAGTGAAAGGAATTCCACCAACTTCAGTAACCTTGAGATAGTATAGGGGTATCCATATGTATGAATATATATGTATGAAAATAAAACTTTAAAAAAAGTGCACAGTGATAGAAATAATTACTCGGACTCCAGAGCATACAAATAATTTGCTATGAAATGGAGTTGTCAATGCTATTCTATAATTATTGTAATTAAATAGTGAGAAGTAAAAGCTAGCTGATAAAAACCAAAAAAATCAGTAATAATTTTTCAAAGAGAAGAGCTAGAGGTTCTGTAGAAATTTATAATTAAGATAAAAGATTCACCTGATAAAAAAAAAGAAAAAAACACATAAAATCCAACATTCTAATGCATTCATGCTGTTTTCCCCTCATTGCATGCACTTGAATTCACTCCGGTTCATGTGTGGACACTTTTTTTTAATTGGCAATTCCCCTTTTCAATTATCAAATTTATAACACCATTCAGAAAGACATCAATCAGTCAGATCACTGTGGGCACTCTCCTCTCTCCCTGCGACTGATAAATCCCCTTACATGATACTTTTCAGACACTGAATGACTCAGTCATCTTGGTATATTTATATCAGCTTTGATGATGTGATCAAGTTGCTGACAGCTTGCTTGTTTTAAACAGATTTCCATTTCAGCCTCAGCTCAGCTTTGAATCTGCTGGTGTAGACCCTGTTCTGCTCCAAGCCTTCAAGAAAACTGCAGGTGCCATTTAAATATTAACAAATCTTCAGTGAGAACTGTCGGTACCATCTCATTTATATTTACTCTCTTCATCACACATGTTTCAGTGTCCTTTTCCTGCTGTGCCACTAAGTTTTACACGGGAAGTTCAAACTGCCCTGAAAGACAGCTCCCACTTTTTTTTCTGTTTTATTCCAACTATTTCATCCTCTGTGACATGCAGATTAGTTCATACCTCTAGAGCAGGGTTTTCCTTGTTAGCTCCATACAAGGTACCCAGCACAGTTGTAAATGAGTGCTTTGGGGGGAATTTCTAACAATAATCCTTATAAACACTTAGGGTATGATTCTGAAACATATTCCCTTTTTTTTTTTCCACACAGAGCCAGACATGTCGCAGGGGCATTCTGAAATATTTATAAGTTATTCCAAAGAGATAAAAAAAGAAAAAAGCTGAAACCATCCCAAATGTTCCCATGCATGTTTGAGTCTACTCAAAATTCTTAAGATTCTCCCAGAAAACAGTGTTCTACCAATGCAGGGTCATGGTCTTTGGCCTCTGCATTGCCCCAAGCATATTTACCATTATTATAAGACCTGTCATTCATCTCTTTAGATCTCTGACAGTAAAAAAAAGTTTAGCTATTTTATCTATTTAGACAGTATCTTGATGCGGAAACAAACGCTCTCAAGCCTGCATGTCAGCCACAGAATATCTATGCTTTTGTGCTGATGATTGTGACATTTTTAACACACAAAAAAACCCTTCTTCCAGCTTTTTCAGCAAAGATGTTTTAAAGGCATCACAGAAATACAGTGAATGCAACATCTCACATGTCCCTGGTGCAAGAGGAAACCTGTGCACAGCATGTAATGAGATAATATATCCATTGTACAAACAAAATACCAACAGCTTCACCCTTTCTTTTCTGAATGCATCCACTGTATCCTGGCACCAGCCTACTCAGAGCAGTAAAGTACAGAGAGGCTGTTCCAGGGTTGGGAGAGAAATTATATTCATTTACTTTTTCTACCTGGAAGTAACCTTATGCTCAGTAGGACAGGCTAAACGAATCTCTGGGATTTAGTCATAGACAATAACGGGAGATTGCACGTGATGGCTTCTTATCCCAAATCCAGCTGCAGAACTTCCATCAGCTTCTTCCCACAGCCACCTTTAAGTGCTCCAAAACCACCCTCAGAGCAGTAGAAAGGTGCTTAGTAACTCTGCAGCCAGTTGACCAAACAAAACCACGTCTGCCATGCAACTCCACACACTCACACGCCTCTGTTTGGCATTTAGGCATTTCTGCAGCAGAAAGATGAATGAGGAGAGGAGGTCTACAGTTTTGTTTTGTTATTGTTTGAAGGCTTGAGAGGATAAGAAGCCATCAGCTACAGGATTATGGGGCCCTAAGAAATGGTGGGAAAGAGAAGGGGGTTATTATAATTCTAGCAGGAAGAATAGGTATCAGATACAATTAAAAAACATAAAAGCAAGATGGGTCACAAAAAGAAAAATTTCCAGTATTAATGGACTAAAATGGATTATGAAGGTTGAAATGTGAGCTGGAAATCAGACAAAATTAGGGAATAGCAACAAATCTACAATACAAAATTAATACAGTTCACAGATTCACTGAAAAATGAGAAAGAAAGAAGCAAAACCTGAAAACTGAAAGCAAATGAATTTTAAAAGAGAAGAAGATACAAGTAAAATGGTCTTCCAAACTAATCCTCTGCCATTTTCTCAGTATTTGTAATTTCTGAGTTAGACTGTGATGCTTCAAGGCATACACAAGACTAATTTTTATCCCATACATTCTTCTTAAGCAAATTACCCATTGCTCCTCGAAAGATTTTAAAGGAGCGTAATTTTTGTTGATCTGATCTATCGCTATAATTCTTAAAAGATATAAGTCACTGCATGCATACTGAACCATAAATAATGGGAAAGGAGGATCAGTTCACCTCCTGTGAGCAAGCAGAGCCACATTAATGCAACAGAGAGAAGGAGGACATGCCATCGCATCTCAGCTAAACTGTTATGCAATAGCTGAGATGATGCAAGATCAGGCTTGAAAGAGGGAGCCGGGCTTCCTATTCCCCATCCTGAGAGATGCAGAGCATTGCGGAGGTATCTGGTGAATCTCCAGGGATAAGGTTCAAGCCTTGTCACTACAAATCACCCTCTGCCAAGCAATTTGTGCGGCAGCTTATAACAGCAGTTAAACAAAGGAGTCATGGGGCCATCCTCCGGACTGAGGGCAAGGCAGTTGCTACTGGGGAGAGGAGGCTGGGAGATAAAAGCAAAGCAAACATGCCAAAGTTAATAGGGCAGAAAAGGCTCAACCTTCCTCCAATCCTGGCTGCTTGGCAGGAAAAGAGGGAGCGTAGGCTATGAACGGATAAATACATGAGGGCATCGGCACGAACCAGTCACGCTGACCTCTGTCATCTTCTTTCAGTGCTCGTCCAAACAGGTGGGTTTTTCAGTCGCTCTCTGGAGGCAGGATGCTTGCATTCGTGCCCTCAGACTCTGTGTGGGAGTGACTTTCTACAGACTTAATAGAGCAACTGCAAATTGATTTACACAGGGAAAGCTATATTTATAGCAGAAATGGAAAGTATTTATCACAGGTCAGATTGCTTTCTGCTGTCATGATGTAACCACTGTTCATATAATGCAAGAAAATATTTTTGTCTTAAGGTCTTTAAAATAAAATCTTAGAGGCTGCCAAAATCATGCAAAGAATTAAAAATATGATGTTTTGGAGAATGTTAGTCTGTTGCTTCTGGGATGTTCCCTAATTGCTCTGGGTATTTTCCAAAGTGCAGAACACAGTTTTAGAGCACTTGGGACAGGTTTTCTGAAGTTTGTGACTCAAGTTATGATTCCAAAAAAGAAAGAATATTCCTCAGGTGCTTTTACTGTAATAAACAAAAATATTCAATCATTTCAATATAGATTCAATATATATTATATACTACTCTAGATGCACTGCTTGCCTTTTTGCTTTTGTCCTCCCCTAACAGACTGTGTACAGAGAAGTGATCATTCCTGGCAAACAGACTATTCTTCCAAAAAAATTTCATAGTACTCCCTATGATTCACCAGGAATACTTGATGAAGCCAAGTGTCCACGTACTTAGAATGGCATTTTGCAAAGTATGTGAAGATTAAGACAACTTAACTGGACTGCTAGCCACATTAATAAATACTTTGACCTACAGACCTTACAGATTAACCCAAATGAATCCTTGAAAGAAAGACCCAGGGTCCTGAGTGGACTGGCGTAGCCTGTATCGTACCTGCAGTGCCAATTGCTGTACTGTCAGGTACTCAGCTAAATTGGGTACCACTCTCAGTGATACCTCTGACTGCAGATCAGACATACCTGGTACCAGTATCGGAAATGAACACCATAACATTCACTATACCATCTGTATAGACCTATAGAGACATATAAGAATCTGTCAGGCACTGGATAGATCTCTAAGAGACGCAGAGCTCTTGGTTTCCACCAGCCCAGTAGCAAGGGTACAGTGGGCAGCACAGCAAAGAAATCAAGCGGAGGAGAGACAAATAGGGGTAGTGGGCTGAGTCATATTAAATCCTATAGATACTCCATAAAGGTGCAGTTGGTGTACATTGGTAGGTGCTGCGTCTCCATGCTTCCTCCCAAAGCAAGGCTACATATCTATAGGTTGTAGGCAAGAGGTCTTCTGTGATCATTGGGCATCGGGTTGGAGGAGGAGCAGCTTGGGGCCTGAGAGTAAGAAGGTATTTTTTTTACCCCTTGATCTCTCAGGATTTACTTATGTGTGAAAGCAAAGATCATTCTAAGCGTCATGGAGTGAAATGAGCTTGGGGCTTAAGGGAGTGGCTTCATGTTATGAAGAGGTTATGAATGAAATGTGGATGTTCCTGGCCTAAGCAACAGGTATACACTACTAATGGTGTTTTTAAAGTGTATTTTAACGAAATAGTGGACTGAGATGGAATGAGGTTGCTAACAAAGGAGTCACAAAGTATTCTTCTACCCTTCATCTGAATATAAATAGCTGAAATTAAGGGGTTCGGAGTTGGGGGGGGTCCCCTGAAAATGGGAGACAATAGCAGATGTCACCTTCCATGCTTGCCAGGAGGATTTAACAAGTTTGGTTACTGCAGGCTTTATCAGCATGCCATAGTTAATGTCGCTAATTTTCTCTAGGAAAAAGAAAACTTCTGGGTGCATTTCTTAAAGCTTTTAAGAACTGAGTGAGGGATATAATTTCAAAGCCATTAATAAGAAATGTCAGGAATTTTGGCAGTCTCATAGACCTTGATCCAATAAATTAGACAACAGTAATGAGCATTCCTCTTTTCCATTGTTACTTTTTAAAATGGTTTAAAATAAGTATGAGAAATTGAAATACCAGAACAAAAATTCTAACCTTGTTCCAAGATTTTATAGGAGATCTTTCACTTTCTATATTAACGTTTAAATATTCAGATCCGATTATTATCTTGATTCAACCACTTCATTTCTACTTACATGAAAAAATTGCAAGGCATATAAATATTACCTACACAATTGGCTAAACTGTGATGCATATGAGATGTTAAAACATGAGACAAAATATTTCAAACATGACAAAAAGAAACATTTTCCATTGAATTTTGTCACGAAGGACAAGTTTTGATAAGATATTTAGATTTGAGCAGCTGTTTTTGGGTAGACAATGTATTCTGAAGTTCTAGTATTCATTGCAGCACCATAGCACTGGAAACATTGTTTTTTCAAAAGTCAAGCCAAAAAGGCAATATAAGCTTCAACAAGAAATTGTAGTTTTACACATTTTGCTTTTGCTGTTAGATACTGTGCCATAAACCTGTCACATTCTGATAAAAATAGTCCATAACATAGTAAAATCACTAACTTAAATTATGCATTAAAAATACAATAGATATTCAAATGGAATAAAACTGAAAGCATGGCAAAGTTTATCCAAAATAACCCTTTTCCTCCAGGAAGAAGGGACCACAAGTGGGTTATACTACATAGATCTTTTTGAGCCTCACTTTAGTTATAAACTGTTTAAAAGTTTTTTGTAGGTACAGTAATTCATGTGATTTATACTACCATCACTCAACATTGCTTCAGATTCCTGTCTAAATTGCTTAATGTTAAACTAGAAAGGCTATCCAAACACCACTAGCGAACTGCATTGTTCCAGGAATGGATTTGGTACCATTCAAGGAAACCCAGGGAACTTCTAAGGCTGGGACAACACCTTTCTCGACAAGCAGCGTTATTTTCAGTTATTTATCTTAGTACTGCTGTGATACACAGACAAAATTTATAGTATTCATCATTGGGATTCCACATATGATTTGGAAAATTTTGCACTGATCTTGTAAGCACATGACAAAAACAATCACGTACATGCGTTGTTATTTTCTAAGGCTCCTTGCCCCCACATTTGACTTCTCTTGTCTGTAAGACATGGGCATAGCTTTTCTGATAGCAAGAAGGAACTGCAAGAGGCTGTTATATGACACATGAAAAAAGATTCAGAAATTGAAAATAATCTTTGAGTGTATGTATAAAAGTCTAAAAACCCAGTCTCTGAGTACATGAGTACCCGATCAACATTGACTTCAGCTGACACTGAGACATGAAGAGACACTTTAATCCCACAGTACTAGGACTTCTCTGCAGGTAAACTGCTGTAAAAGAGGCTTACAAAGGCAAATCTGGTTTCCATCATTTACAACTGAAGCTACTGATTTTAACATAACTAAAAAGTCAGGCCCCTGTATGTGAAGCGTTGTTTGCAAAGATTTCTCTCAGTGTTGCGCTTCAGAAGGGCCCTACAGGATAAAAAGCAAAAAAGAAAAATTCCTTCATAGAACAAACAAACATGCCCAATTTTTTTTCTGCACTGAAACAAAGTTTTTATCCTAATTTAATTAACGTGTTACCTTGGGGCAACAGAGCAGTTCAGAAAAAGGTAGAAGGAAATTAAAAGGGCAACAGAGCAATCTTACTGAATATTTCTCTAAAGAAAAAACATTAAGGGACTCTGACAAAAGTTTATCCTTTAAGGAGAGATAAAAGAATTCATTCAAGCTGGCTAAATATTTTTTTATTTCATATAACTAAAAACGAGAACAAATCTGAAGACAATCATCCATTTTACCATATGGGGAATGGTTTAGCAATAAAGTTAAAATATATAGAGAGAGGTGCTTTTATTTTTGCTATGAAGAGGTTCTTTCTGGGAGAGAGAGGAAGCTAGATTTTCATCGAGATGCACATGAGCTGTATTTAATGGCCTAACTTCAGGGTTTTGCTTTGTATCTCATGACACTGCACTGCTGAGCCTGTGTTGCTCATTTCCTGCTGTAGATACCCCAGTGCTGATACTTCCCAGCGCCCTTGTTTCTGAGCAGTCTCACGCTCAGACCAGGACTTTGAATCCCCAGGCGTGGAAGTGTCCCAACCCAGGGATTAGCTTGGGGCCATTATGAAGAGATGAAATATAGACGTGGATGGCTTCTCAGAGTCCATCAGTAGCATTAATCTGTTTTGTCTGCCTATTTATCCTCACTTGGGATGACGAACAAAACATCACGACAAAGCAAACATGGATCTGCTGTTGTTACTCATCCGGCACCAATTGCTATTGCCCTGTTCCAGCCGCATCTAAATATTTGGCTTAACTAGCAGCATGGGCTATAACGAAAAGCAGATGTAGACGCTGCCACCTTTTGGTGATAACCAATTGGGTTATTATGTATTCCCCAAACTCACGGACGTTGCACCTGTCTCCCAAAGTGGTTTGTGCACACAAAGAGACCCTTCAGCTCCTGATAAGCCCTAGGAGACAGGCAGAGCTTGTCTTCTAGGAACTGCTTTCAAAACACAAATATTTTTAAGTTACAGCTTTTCTAAAGCTATCTTGCTGTGGCAAAACACTGCTGCTGCAGTGTTTTAAACATCTTTCTGATGGGCAAAAAGAATGGCCGCAGGACAAGCCCATGCCAACTGTTGTTTCAAGGTCTTGGCATAAAGGGAAATTAAATTATTTACTCCCTAGCCCTCTACTCATTAATAGCAGCTTCTAAGAACAACCTTGGTGTGTTTTTTCCTTACAAGCTTGCCCAAGGTAGCTCAAGAGAAGAGGGCAGAGATACCCCTTACAAAACAGAAAGCTGTATGGAGGTGTATTTCCACCTTTGTGAACTGGAAGGATCCCTGTCATCCCCACCCATCCTGAGCCTGAGAGCAAGGGAGGGCAGCAGAGCTGCAGGAGGCAGCTGTGAGCATGCACAGCCTGGCCAGGGGCAGGTTTGCAGCCAGCCCCTGCTAGGCTGCCAGCATCCCCAGTTGGGCCCCCCCAGTACCCCAGCGTTTCAGAGGACAGGGCTCTGCCAGGCACCTCGCTCCTGCTTGCTGCAGCTGGGACACAGTGGCGGGGGGAACATCAGGGCATGAACCACCTGCGGGGCCTCATGCAGCACCTCCCACAAAGCACTGGAGCTCAGCGCTCAGAGGGTTGATGGAGAAAGGGAGGAGGGAGGTCAAGGTGGCAGGTGGCACGCCGGCACTTGGAGCAGCACCATGCTAGCTAAGGGGCCATCCATTTTCCTGGGGGGTATCCGGTGTCCTGCTGTCAACAGCACGCAACAGAAAGCAGCACGCTGCTCCTTTCCAGGGCACTAGCAAAGTGCCCTCTGCTACACATGTCCTCGAGGCCCCAACAGGTAATTCAACCCTTGCTGAGCGTGTCCCCGGAGCAGGGATCACCCCGTGCTCCTCACTGCCTGGCCTGTGGCAGGCCAGGGCACAGCTCTCCTCCCTCCCTGGGATTTCCCTGCCTGGACATCAGCAGATGCGGTGCTGGGTGGGTTGAGTGGAGCTGCCATTCACCCACCACAGCCAGGTAAACAAACAAACAAACAAAAAGATCAAAATCCCCAAGTTTCGCTAAAAGCTAAAACTGACCTGAAAAACTAAACCGAGCAGGTCATACTCCACAGGCAAAAAATTCAGGCAGCTTTCTGCTTATATGTTTTTATTCACCAGTTTTCTTCATTGATATAAGCACAAACAGGAAGAAGCCAAACTAAGCCCTCATTTACCACATGAGGACATCACGTAAATAACAGAGAAAGACACAAATAGAGGGTGTCCCAGCCGGGTTACCAGGCTGTTAGCACAATACCTCTAGCTGTCACAACACATCCCCCTTTGCTCCCTGATTGCGAATACTTTGTCTCAGTTTTCGAGCTCTCTTTGCTAACAGACAACCCTGTCCAAAGGCTTTGAACTTAATCATTACATTTGTAAGTGGTGATAGACTTTGTCACCACTACCCCAACTATCCAGCAACAACCCTGTTGAACATTAAGCTATATTACTGCAAACATTCAAAAAGTTCAGAAATAGGGGAACAGTTAAGAATTTTTGTATTTTGATCTCTGTATGCCATAAGGCTGGTGACTGACTAATACTGCAAGAAGTAAGCTTATGAACGAACAAGGTCCAGTTTTCTTTTGAAGACACAGGGCCATATTTTTTTTGTGCAGCTGGGTGATAAGAAACACAAAAGTTCCCATAGATCAATCCAAATGTGGCCCATTGGCAAATAAACAAAAATAACATCATTTAGTGAGGGTTTACATTTATTAAAGTCAGCTCTCACACAAAACAACTTTCCCTCTCTCAAGAGTTTTACATTTGGGCTACAGCTAAAGATTTTCATTACTTTAAAGTGGAAAAACTGATTTATTTACTTTGAAAAATAGGAGTTTGAGGCTTTAACTACAGTTTCTCAACCACGTTTGATTGTACTCTTTTTAGACATAGTATTTCTTCATGATCTTGGTGAATTAATTATACTGAAAGGACATCTAGTGCTAATGCTTAGTTTAAAATAAAGTTGAGGCTGCCATTTGTAAACAAATACATTTAAGAGCTAATATTCTTAGGTATAATATGTAAGTTGTGTTTCACTCAATGAAATACATGTAAACATGTATTTTGTTTAAATATTAGAGGTGCCTCTTGACTTTCTGAGCTCAAAGTCTCATGTGAATCTCACACACACAACTATGTACAGACGATTTTTGTATGTTTTACAGGTTCTTATGGATTAACATCCATGATGTGTTGCCACCCAAGAGTATATGCACCTTTCCAATCCATGCTTTAGTTCTCATTTGCTATCTATTAA
>VZZY01013615.1:298682-327131 GCA_013400335.1 Eurystomus gularis
GGGGGTGTGTGTGAGCAGTAGAAGCCTTCATCTTTTCAGTCTCTATCCATGTGTTTTCCACCCTTCACACACTCAGACCATGCACAGCACAGCTTGATGTTACCCAAGAACAAATGCCAGCATACCGAAGAATTGGGCATCTATGTAGCATCTAAAAATATGGCTGTAGCAAAAACGAACATCAGCTCCTTGCAAACTGCCTTAGCACAGGGATTGCAATCACCACTTAACTCATACAAAAAAGCATTTTAAGTGCTTTCTAAAAACAACAAAAAAAAAACCAGCCAAAAAAAACAAAAACCAAACCAAACCTCCTCTTTTGCTAACCATCAGGAGCAGTTAGAACTAGGGCAATGGAAACCAGAAAAGCAGTGCCTCCACAGCATGCCACCATCAGAAGGAAAGACACAAGTGGCTGGAAAACCGCAAGACAGCTATACCACCCGCCAGGCTGGGAACCGCGTGGGGCTCATCTTCGTCAGCAGCAGGTGCCAATCTAACCTGTTAACACCAGCCCAGTTATACTTAGATATTGGTTCACAACATTCATCTGGTACAAAGACAGCTGAACTTTGCTTCCACTCTGTCTTTTTTTCCCCCACCTTGACCATATCTTACCTGCCCATCCATGTTGGCAGCCTAGATCACACAGACAGTCCAGCCACCTCTGGCACTGCACCCCTTTTGCCAAATTAGTCCAAATCCCACCAGATAAAAAGGTTTAGTCATCTGGCTGTGACCACACAATAACACAAGCAGCTGACTTCTGAAGCCACAGCAGGCCACAGCCCCAGGAGCAAAGAAGGTAGGACACCTTCGCAACGAGCAAGTTGGCCAGTTCCATCGCGTGCTGCAATAACTCCTGTATCTCATTGGTGCTTTGGTTTCCCTTAGCAAATGTTGTACTGAAAACTTAGCACTGGCAAAGATTCAGGGTAGCAGCAGTGGAATCAATTTTATGGTATTAACTGATGTTAATTGCTTTAGTCACATCACCATCACACTAACTACTCCTTTGGACTGAAAATATGACCATATAAGTGATGGCTCTCAAGAACCTAAAGAAGTCCAGATTTTCATCTAACACCTTTCTCCTTCTGTAGGTAGGCCAGGAAGACTGTGAGGTTCATGCCCCAGGTTCTTTCAGGAACGAAACCCTGCATGTAGAAAAGATGGCTGGAAATTGTTCTTTGAAGTCTTTACTATATTCCTGCTGCATCAAATCTTCTGACAATGGGAAGTAGCATATGGCTACTGACATTGAAGGTTTACCCCTGCCCAACTTATTACTTCTGTAAGGAGGGTTTTGCAGGTATGGCTCCAGCTGCAATAAGCTGATGCACAGATATTGGCCAATATCTTCTCAAAAACAGAATGGCTACTGTAACATCACGTTAACCCAGCCCTTTTTGTAACTTGTTCCCTCAGAAAATACTGACCTGAATTTAAACATAGTGTCTTTTAGCATTAAAAAGTTACATCTCATAAAAGAATATCTGACTTTATAAACCTACTCAAAGCCTTTTACTGAAGAGGGAATTCTTTGTTTCTGTGAAATTGATAGATTTAATGAATATATTCCTGTTATAATATGCTATCTCATTTTTCTCTCTCATAAATACTTGTCAGGTTTATGATTTTTCACTCATTGGCCAGGAATTGTGTTGCACAAGCTTAGATTGTGGGTGCTCATACCAAGTTTAATTTCACTCACAAGTAGAGTTGACAAAAGATCACAGCCACTAAGCCCTGGAATTACCCTAGATATTGCCCTCAGTGCTCTGCAAATGAAATCCTACAGAAGACCCTTTGGAAAAGAAGAACATGATGGTTAACACTCAGAAATCCATTTTGCACAGGGCAGCATCAGTACACAGAGCAGCACTGAATGACAGGCAGATCTGCCAGTTCCTGGATGAGAAAAGTCAGATGCTCAGCATTGCACTCACTGTCTGCCTGTCTCAGGCCGTCCTTCTCCCGCTTTCTCTTGCTCCTCTCTCATGCCCTTGATTGACTACCAGGTCAGATAAGAAATTAAGACCAGTGAAATCAGAACCAGACTGCACCTGTTCCCGGCGCAGCCAGAAGGGAACTGAAATAAAGCACTTACGAAACTGCTGTGATCGTAACCTTCAGAACACCAAACTCCCTCAGCTGTTTGCTCTCACAGACCGGGGCACTACAATCAGGACCTGGGCAAGAAGGCCAAGTAAGCTATTTCTAATGAAATGCTGTCACTTTGGGAAAGGCTAAAGCAGGGTGCAGAGTGAAGGTCTGTTTTTAGTAACAAAGCTTCTGAAAATAGACATGACACTGCTAGTTAGTTCATTGGGTTACGACTCAGTAATAGAGGGATCACTTTACTGCTATTTAATTTGATGCTGTAAAGAGGAAAGATATTGCTGTTGTGAACGGAGGACTACTTGTCTATATTAACAATTGTCATGGCAAGTGTTTGTTGTAGCAGAATACGTTTTTCTTGTGAGTTATGGAGAGTACTTCAACCTAAGGATTCGGCTACGTGGGTTACATTGCAAGCCCTGGTCCTTAATGCACACGTATGTATAAAACCACAAAGTTCCATACACTCAATACTACAATCATCCTTTTGTTAGCAGCATATTTTTTAGGAACAGCCTGGTTTAACAGACAGAGCAGTAACCAGACAACTCCTGCAGCTGAAGCACAGGTATCTCTGAACATTAGAAGATTACAGACCAAAGAGATCCTGGCACCACAAAAAGCAGCTAGGCTGCTCCAGAGAAAGCACAACCAGACCATGACGGTCTTTAAGCCCAAAGAGTTGCAAGAGAGTAGCAGTATCTCTGCAACACAAGGCAAGAAGCCGAGCTCCCAACCGCATCCTCCATGACAGAGATAGAAGAGGGGAGGGGAACACTAAACTGTACAAGCAACCAAAAAACCATCCCACTCAAGACCTGGTTCATGTGCCCCAGCAAGAGGCCCACTGGCCCTCCAAAACAGATTATGTAAATCACTCTCGCCATCTCTGTTAAACAATATAAGTTTGCACTTGGAAATGAAAGAAAGCAAATCCCAAAAATATGGGTCAAAAACAGGAGTACCTGAAAGATACTTACTGCACCCGAGCAGCCAGAGACCTGGGAATACAAATGCAATTCAAGAAAGTGGAAGGAGCACTAGCAGAAGTTAACTTCATATGAGTATACACAGCTGGAAAAAGTATTTTTGTATTTTGAAGAAGTATGAAAGCACTGGACATTCGTAGTACAGACAGAAGCCTTTCATACTACAGAAAAGAAGAAATATCTCAACACAAATGGTGTCACATAATGACACATTGTAAATAGGCATGGCTGTGATTTGCCTAGTGATGACCAAAATAAATAAGTTGTTAAAATATATGGAAAATAAAAAGCGAAGCTCAAAAATATAGGCAGTGCAGGTGCAGAAGTACAGGTGCAGAAGTACATCTTTGAAAATGCTTACAAATAACGTTCCCTGCTGAAAAATAAATCTTCCTGCAGGTGCCTCTACTGTAGATACCATAAATTAAGATTCCTTTTGTCAGTGTGAATACTCCTACCTTATTAATTTCTGACTGTTGTCTTTTTATACTCAATACAGACTTCATTCAAAGTTCACTTCATTCAAAATTTGACATAAGATAATTTGATCTTTTGTTGGTTATAATTTGCTTCTCCTTCAAAGGATTTAAAAGCTTGACTTGAATCATACTGATTTACCACTCATTGGGGTGGTATCAATATCAGGCTCTCTGTAAGCATCCAAATTCAAAGTGTGTGAGGAAAAATATCTTCAATTATTAATTAGTGCACAAAGGAAGAATCAACATACTCCTTTTTATAGGACACACAAGCTGCATCAAGTGTTCTGCATTATAACAGCATGTTCAGGGAAGAAGATTGCTGAGACTTCTTGAAGCTGAGACCCCACACTTAACTACAGATTTACAGTTCTAGCAGTAGGCTCAAGGCTGCTAAATTAGATCGCCAGCTCTACTCAGTGGAGAAAACAGCGTCTCAGAAGAAAAGAAAAATAATAATAATTTAAAAATTAATTTGAGTCCCACCTGTCTAGCATCAGAAAATTGTGGATGGAGTAGCAAACACAGCAGGGGAGGTGCCTTTCACCAAGGTAGCTCAGGATCCAAAATGTTTTCTGCAGTATAACTAAACTTTCTTTTGAAAAACAGGTAGGGGTCAACTCATTTCTTTGAAAGGAGGTTATGCAAGCCAAGGTGGCAGCAATTCCCTTTGTAAAACCCTAATGAGCCAAGCACTAACAGAGAAAAAAAGTCATACTGCAAAAAAAAAAAAAAATCCACACAAAACACCCCAAAACATGGAAAATATAGTATCTTCTATATAGTACTCTAGACTTCCCAAATTCAAATTCCTTTCATAAGCCCAAATATTTGCAGCATCAGGATGAAATGAAGTTATGAAATACTCCTCCCAGTTGGAGAGAAATACTGTCAGATGTGCAACAAATGCCACACTTCAAAAGAAAGAACATGATGCAAACTATTCTGTTCTGAAAGAAAGAAAAAGAAAAGCAAACCCTGAACAAAAGTGACATTTGATTAGGTAGCAGCCTGTTATGGTTTGTCTGGTTTACAACCATAACATAACCCCTTTTCTTATTAAATTGTCAGAGGAACACAGATTAGCACATAGATTAACAAGGAAAACATATTACCTTTCTAAAAGAATTACTCATTTCAGTTAATCACTGAGGTGTGAATGAAGTCACAGGGCATTTGCAAAGAATTTTTGCATGCTCTGTTTTGGCTGCCCGAACAGTTACACTTATTAACACACACATTTAAAGATCACCATAGATTTGACTCTTCTGTTGAGTAAAAAGTGCTAAATGACATGTTAGGATACAAATAAAACACAAAGTACTTTCTGAGTTTCCACAGAGAACAACAGGGAATCATCAATGGAAGAAGTGAAAATACCTGCATAGGTATGAAAGAGTAGAATGGAATTTCACAGTTAGATGTGGCTCAGGTATTTAGTGCTGCTACTCAAAGCTCTCTAGTGGCAATGAAGGGAGAGATGTATGTACAGGTAGTTCTACCAGAGATCGTTTGTTTCTGCTTATAGACAATAGTTGTGATACACTATTTATACAGATCCTTCATTAGCCTAGACCATATATTATACCACTGTATCAATATACATTACACGGTCAAACACTCCCACTGAAAAGCTGTGGTTAAGGAGAAAGAGCATGCCACTGCAATGCCTCAGCCCTGATGCAAAAATCTGGTTCAGGATTGAGAGAGTTACTATATCTTAGACCAAAATCATGAAGACATCACTAATCCACTGAGATTTGCTATTCTCTAGGGTTGTAAGGCACACCGTCAATGCAAAGTATTTTGAACAAATTTATGACTACTTTGTACTTCACAAATAGGTTCTTGAAACTTCCTCTTGCAACATACGTCCCTGCCACCTAACTATAGACAACATCCAGCTGTTTATGGTATATGGTATATCCAGATGTTTATAGTTCATATGTATATGAAGGCTGAGCGCTTCATATCCCACCCAGCAGAGAGCAGGGTGTGTGCAAGCACCACAGCCAGCAGGGACGCTGAAGCAGGCTGCTCACCATGCTCTAGGAAAAGGCCTGTATGAAGAGCCTACAGAGCAAAGGATTTTAGTTATAATTTGTTTCTTTTCATCCCAGAGCAATAATGAGAAGGAAAGTGAGAGAAGAAATATCAGGTACGCTTTTCATATTAAGGGAAGTGATCTGCAGCTCGGATCATCTACTCCATATTAGGCTCCCAATCCTTATCGCTGGGTGAGGATGCTTTAAGGAAAACTAAATAGTGTAAACAATTTATTGTTTCACACAGGCATTTCAGTGACAATGGTGGCAGCAGAGAAAAGTTGGTGGATGCACATTTTAAATTTTGTCTCTGACAGTAGAAATGAAATGCACATAACTCAAATTATAAGAAAGTGTGTGCAATATGAGGTCAGCTGTTATTTCAATGTTCATCAGTGATGGGACAGTATTGCTTAACATGAAATAAGCTAAGCATTTGGAAGACCAAAGACTTAGAGCCTTGTCTTCAGGTTAGGAATACACTGCAGGTTCTCTACCATTAAAAAAAAAAAAAAAAGAACCTCATGAATTTAAAACCAAAGGATTACATAATTTTTTATGGGTAATACGCCACTACATCTGGAAAAGTAAATTCCATTTTAAAAGGCAACAGTATGGGGCAATACAGGTATTCAATTTGAATAAGGTCATTTGGACTAAATAACGTATTCATTCATACCAAAGCCGAGTAAAACACAGACTGGAATTAAAATACAGACCAAAGAGTTTTAACGTGACCAGCTCTGTGCACCATGCAATTTACCAGCCTTTAACCATTACAGGACAAGACCTAACATATGCTTAGGTCTTTGTAGGTCTGCAGCTAAAACTAACTATGTAGTAGTTTCTTCTCTAGCTTCACCAGATATAAGCTATGACCATAAAATTCATATGAAAGAAAGTATTTCTTATTACACTAGCTGTGCACAGTACTGTGTATTTCTTTGAATCTGTCAAGTGATTTTTTTAAACATCTCCATAACCTGAGTGCCATACAGTTAACCATGAGATCTGTTTTGAATTTGAAATAAGCAAAGGTAGGGGGAGGGAATAGGACAGGAGGGAGAGATAAATTCTGTATTTTTCTTTATATTTTACAAATTTTATTGCTTCAGTCAAAAAATGTGACTGAAGTAATAAAATGTTACTGTTGCTCAGTGTAATGGTATGTGTTTGAAATACAACCCATTTGCTCTTCATTCACTTCATCAGAGTGTTGGCAACCACTAAAGGCTACAAGTATGTGTGTAGAATATTCTTTATACTATCATATGCATTTCTCCATTTACCATTTCTTAATGAGCTATTTTTAACTGTTGCCCACTTATCAGTTTTCTATTTATGGCTATATGCCTTCCTCTGTTTAAAAACATTTAACAAGATTTGTTTATGAAACCCGTTTGCAATGCTTTGAATGCTGGCAGCAGCTACAAGCGGGAGATCAGAGACCGTAGGTACAGCTCTTCTTCCAAATCCCCATCCTGACTACAGACTAGCAGTCACTGCCAACTCACATGAAATATGGTCGACTATGCAATTCCAGCAATTATGCAGATGACAGGACACAGCTTGAGTTTATATCATGACTTTGCTCCATCGACCCTCTCTCTGACGTTAGGGACACCACCTCCAGAATCATGGAAAGCAATAAGAATGCTAAGGAGGTAATATACTCCAAGTTCAGCTGGGTATTTGGGGACCTCCAAAAGGCAATGTGGCAAGCTGATACTTAGCTACCTTGTTTATCCCTTGTTCTGGCTCCCTCATATTTATCTAGCTGTTTATGGACACCTGAAAGCTCCAAAAGCTGTTTACTTTGGCTCTGAACTACGGTCTATAAAATACTGCTCAGTAAGGGGATCATATTTGTGTCCTTTAATACCTAGCCAGGTGCTCTTCAGAGTTGGCAGCAGTGCCTTTCATGATAGCTTTGACTGCATTTTATGTCTTTTCCTTTACCATTACAATGCAGAGTGCTGTTCAGCTATTGCTGCCTCTAAATCATGCGTGATTTTGGCTCGTGGTAAAAGTAATTCAAAGACTATTTCCCCCAAGCAGTATGCCATACCTGTTAAAAGAAAATGAACAAAAAAAGCAGGGAGTACAGAAATTCCCATGTAATTAAAATGAGTTTGGGTTGTTTGGGTTTTTTTTTCCTAACTTCTTAGTCACCTGAAGGGCAAGAATGATGTTTTGCTAAAGCTTGAAAAACACCATTTATAAAGCCAAGAGAACAAGATCAGTACAGGAAACGCTGCAGACTGATCCTACAAGAATATATTCGGACACAACTATCTATATTGCATTGCAGTCCTTCTGGCACATTTTCATTCATAGTGCACCATTACTGTAAAGGACCAATTGCTGATTTTGATATATTTTCCTTAGAAAAACAGTAATTTCCCACAGCAAACACCTGCGAAGATCAGGGAATGAATCTCTACCGTAAAGTTGTGCAAAGAATGGGGATTTTCATTCTGATCAATTTTAGTAATTTTTTATCATTAGGTTTCCTGCTCACTGAAACTTCAAGGATGATGATAGCTTCCCTCCTCCTCTCTAACTTCCTTCTTATGAAACTGCACATTTCAACCAGATTGGGTTATGGTGAATGAGTTACTGAAATTTCCTTGTATACTTCTTGTCTCCTCTACTTCTCTATACGAACAGCTCAGTGGATATCTATGATATGTGACAGCTGTCAAGAAGGGCCATGTTCCTGGAATGCGGCACAGAATGCCATCCACAGCACAAGGATCATCTCTTCACATAGCCAGGAAGGGGACACAGACCTTGGCCCAGTTCAGATACGAGCACTGACATAACAGGTTATCTATTTGCCAGAGTCACCTAGGAAAACTTGCCTACTATGACAAGGTCTCAGGAGGTCACTTGTGCCATTTCAGAGAAGCATAATAGGATATCAGTACCTAGGAACCACTGTAAAGGCATTTTAAATAATCCCAACAACCTTAGAAGAAAGAAGTGAATAGGCTTTTCTGAGAATTGCCCATTTTTCCTGCAAAGTTTAGCATAAAGCAAACACGTAGCAGCGGTGAGCAGCTGGATTATTGACCAATAAAAAGTGAGTAAATTAATGAGAGTGTTGTCTCAGGGCAAACAGAGATAAAAGAAACTCTGGTATTGTTGAAGCATAGCAGAAAATTAAAAACTCTTCCATTTACCTTCAGGTATATCAGTGATATGCAGCTCTTATTTCCCTGAACAAAACCATCTAATTTCACTTAACCAGCATGGCATTCAGAAAGCATCTCTTGTGGCACTGAGTAAAATCTCTGAGCTAGCACATTGAAGTAAACGACAGCTTATGTTCAAGAAGCAATGACATACCTCATAGGAAATGTGGAACTAACTGATTTCCCTAAAATGTTCACAGTATTTCTTTCCCATAAAATAACCTGTTCCACAAACAGTTCTGAAGAGAAAAAAACAAGGAATGCTCTAGTTTACTGATCATCTCCTTTGAAGCTATGCATTTTTCTTTATTTCACTAGAACAAAGCAGAACACAGGTCACTAAAACCAGTATATTGAGGAAAGGATGTTGCATGAGAAGACTGGAATGTTATGGATGTTTGCAGCTGTATAGGGGTAGACAAAAATGGCAAAACAGCTAATTTCCATTACACGTATACACAGGCATTATCCCTTGTTGACCCCTACAATATTTCAAAGGGAAGCTTTCAAGGATTAACTGTTCAATCAATCAGATTTTATGACATATGCCAGCTGGATTCACAAATGTACTTGCAATCAAATTGCAGAAATAACAATTTTAAAAATATTTAATCTATAGTTAGCTCTTGCGCCAGAATGCACAAAGAAAAGTCACATGCTTTGGAAGGAACAACCTCCACATTTTAGAAACTCCTCACCTGCTTCAGTCCGTAACAAGGGTAGACTGTGAACAGCTCTTGCATAGGTGTTCAGAGATTTTTTCATACATGAAAGTGCTCTTCTGCATGCCACTCTGAGCACAGTGACCTAGAGCTAATGAGAACTGACCCCTTTGCAGTCAGAGAATGGAATCCTTCCCAAGTGCATATCTACCCACTTTGAGAACCAAGAGAAGGCTGCATACGTGAAAAAAATGGAGACAGAAAGAAGATGCAGCCTGAAAGCAACCTCACGCACCGAACAGGGTCTATCTTATTCCTAGAACGATAAAATAACATCAATGGGCTGCATGCCCCTGAAGGTTGTCGTTGTATGGACAGTCATGCTTTAAAAAGGCAGTGCTGCCCCTAATGAGCTGAAAACTGAAAAATAGTAGCAAACACGTACAGAGAATTCAACAACACCTCCAAATCCATTCCCAAATAACAACAGTTATCAAATATATGGAAATACAAGATAAAGAAGAGCTTGTATAAGATCATGTTCTTTATCAAGTAACAATTTTAGGAGGAGAGGAAGAAACTGAGTATCAATTCAGCTCTACAATATTTCCTTGGTAAGAACAGAGCCCATCATGACTCAACAGTGTGTGTTTTATTTCACACATATAAGCAATGCAATTGATTCCAGGTGATGTTAGCTTATTTCAGGTCAAACAAAAGCATAAGTGCTTTGTTGAGTCAAGGCCAAAACCCACATATTCTATTGCAAAACATTTGAGTGCGATCAGGACAAACAATGACAGTCTTCTCATGCTCAGAGAATCCCAGAAAGTCTCACTGAACCCAGTTACCCAGGGGTAACAGCTATTTGGTATCACACTTCAGGCATTTCTAATGCTCTTTCTGTAAAAATAAAATCAGCTAACAGAGCTAGCTTATTTAAGGGGTACAGGGGAGAAGTTTGGTTAAAAAAAATGGTAAGGGTAAGGCTGGGATGCTCTGGCCTCAGACTGTTCTCTCCGTCTTAGCTCTCTAGGTCACGGGCCAGCTCAGAGTATGAGCCTGCAAAAGTCTTCCTACCTTTTGACTTGACTCATACCTGGATATGGAGTTAATCTACCATATATAAAAAATACGCTTGTACTAGACACTATTAATATTGTAAATTATCCAACTTGTTTTTCTTTAAAATATTCATAATCTTCATTCTAACACTTGATGTAAATAGAGTAGCCAAACTTGATATCTCTGTTTGATTTGCTTCCCATTCTACCAAGGCTGCATTCGTAGCCAGCAAGGCCAAAAATCTGAGTAGAAAACTGTTCGGTAGGAGCAGCAAGTAATCATTCACAGCCCATAACTTGTCCTGGATGACAGCTGTGAAGTCACCTTGGACTGCAAAATGACAGGTTTAGCTTAACAGCTTTGCCCCCATATCTGTCAAAAAACCCTTGAGGACCTTCCTACAGCCTCTACAGCTACAGCTTTCCCACAGTTTTCTGTGGGGTTTTCCAGAGATGCAAATAGGAAAAGTTAGGGTCCTATGAACAATTCAGCACCCTTTCCTCTATAGCACTGAGGAGGCAATTATTAGCACAGTCAAACCTTGGGATCCAAAAGAAACTCTTTCACTATGTTACTTCTATATTTTTATGTCTACAATTGATATATTCATACCAATCAAAGTCATTGCAAACCCAAGAGGAAGAGATGTTGAACTATATATGATTATACTATATAAGGAATTCTTCATCTGAAAGTTTGTAGTGTGGGTTTGTGTTGTTTGTAGGTGGAAGTGAAGAACCATAGAATAACTTGGGGTGGAAGATGCCTCTGGAGATCATCCCTACTCCAGACATAGCCAGCAAGGTAGAATTAATGAAATGTGTAAGGAAATTCAGTGATGGAAACACACTGATGCTACAACCCTTTGATATCCAGGATTAAATGAGAAATTTACCTCTTTCTTACAGAGTAAATAAACTAACAGTCCAGATTTCTTATTATTGAAGCAATTTTTCATTTATGCTTTACCAGACGTTGTACAGATGAGCAGCAGTGATGTAGTCTCTGCCCCAAACTGTTTACAGTTTGGAATTGTGTAAAACTTAAGTGAAATAGTTGAAATGCTCTGAAGCACACAAGTTCATTTTAAGATCGAGCAATCAGAGCCAGAATCAGAGTTCAAATATACGTATTCACACACACACGTACATGAGGAATAAAGCAGTTTTCCTCACCACAATGTATTTTCCACATCAATATTCTTCCAGTAAAAATAGTGACCTACCATTGAGTGATTTGTTAAAAAATTGTTCTCCACAACCACATTAAAAAAAAAAAAAAAAGGGGGGGAGGGGGGGATAAATTCATTCTTCTTGTAATTCTGCTTACTTTCCAGTCTCTGCAGTCCAGATACTAGGGGAGGGAGAGAGATGAAGAAAAAAGAGGGGAGAAAATTTCAAGCATACCCTTTGGCAAAAACTCTAGATCAAACTGATAAGCCTGCAGACTGCTGTGCATTCTCCATCACAGTCTTTAAAAAGTGAAACAATTACTCTATACTTCCAAAAATAGTATTCAGAAAATAAGACTCAAGATAGCAACCCAATTTTATAAGAGTCCTGCTAGTTTAGACAAAAATGAAAACTTGTCTTTTCACTGTGCTTTTCTTGTCACCCTACCAGGTTTAAAGCCTCAGTTACTGGAGAGTAAAGATTTTAAAATTTCACTGTTGCACAGGAGAAAAGAGTATTTCTTGAGATGAGAGAGTAGCTTTTCTCAGATATTCACTAGTGCAAAGAACAGTGCAGCAGTATGAGCTGTAGTTCTGCTGAGAAATTCCCTCACTAGGGTAAGTAACTAACCCTTTTCTTTAGGAACACGGACACCCTCTCATGTGGCCCTCCTTTGGTTTCCCCAATACATCCTCTTACACATACACCCAACCATCTGCTTCACCTCCACTACCAGAGCACTAATGTTGCCAAAGTAATCATTTTGCTCAATCATCATTACATTTTTCCTTATATACATGAAGAAAAGGAGGCACAAAACCACAAAGGTTAGTCAAATTAACATGCTGTGAGTGAGGAAGGAATAAAGCTTACTTCCTGACCCTGGATTTTTTTGAAACTTCCTTCTGTTATAATTTTTACCCTAAAGGTCTTTTAGGAAGAGAGTAAACTGAAGAATATTAAAATATGATAGTTCAGAAAAGGAAGGAAAGGAGTAAAAAGGCTTGTACCTAAGTCAGAAATCCAGCCGGAGTTTGGGCTAAAGCCCAAAAGGTCTGTGTCTCAGCAGCCCTGTGGTTTTAAGGAGGAGTTGTAATACCCAGTTGCAAAGTGTACCCGATCGGCCTCTGCCAGATGCCCATGGACAGTGGCAGCAGCTATTCATTGCTCTGTTTACTACAGTGGATGAGTAGAGGATCTGAAGAATTTGGCAGAGCAAGTGGAAAACATAGGTGCCACAATGTTATCTCTTGGTGGAGTTTTGCTTAGTTCCATTTGTTAAAAAAAAAAATCTCGGGAATCACATTTTAAGCACATTAAAATAACATCAGGCTTCCAAAGTTAAGCACTAAAAGATGCAGGAAACCACCAGAGTTAAAGTTTTCTCTGCAAATTAATTTAGTCTCATAAGACATAGACATTATAAAGCTTATCTCTATTCTAAAGTACAGTCTTTCACTACTTATAATTTACTTTTCCTCTATCCTACCCCAAAAATAAGATCAAATGGTACCTGTCAAATTTCAAGTGGAAAAGCATAGACTTTAAGGTTGCCCTTTTTTTTTTTTTAGTGAAGCAAGATGCAGGACATTTTCCCTTCGTAATGTGAAAAAAACAACGTCATTTTCCTTTTTTACTGTGAAAAAAACAATGTCATTTTCCATCAGCTCATTCTGAAATGTACTCTGATTTAAGCTTGGCTGAAATTCCCTCCTCCCCACCTCTCTTGAATGAGGACGCCCATCTGGAAAATCTCAGCCTAGACTATTTAAGCTTTGGCAGAGTTAACACAGACAGTTAAAAACATGACCTTCTGGCTGAAAGCGTTAAGCAACCTTAAGCATAGGTAGCGTTAGCAGCCCTGTCCGTCACACAAACACAAGAATGAGATCGTAATATTTTGAAGATTTTACAGAGTGGAAGGAGATCCACTGACAGAGCTGTGCAAGGAATAAGCTTAATGCCTCTTCCAGCCAATGCAACGGCATCCTTCAGTAACGGGATTAACAATAGATATTTGCACATTTTCCTACAACAGCTCTGCCAAAGCAACTTGGCCCTGGTCTTCCAAATCTTCTGTCATACCCTCAGTTACACTACCCCAGCTCAGGGAAGACATAAAATATTACTTTCCTCAGAATATCCTGATGAAAAGGTTTATGGAGGTGTTTTTCTTCTGCCCTCATATGTGGTTTTCATTCCCATTGGAAGACTAGCTTTGGCAGATTCTCCTCTCTTCCTTGCATCCATTTAATATTTAGCTGGCTGTTATTCCACATCAGGTGCTGCTTTGCACTAAAACATACAACTACAATAGTCACTCCTCCTCTGATCGATGAATGGAGAATCCTTCTATGCATTCAAAAACCACACTCAGCTAATTCATCAAAAATTACTGAACCAGCTGCAAGAACAACTAGAGAAATTCACTGTCTCTGTCTTATGCAGCATAGGTAATTAATGGTCCCTTCTGCCCTCCAGAGTTATGAAACAATCACAGTAATAAACCAATTATCTAGAAAATTGCTCTTAAGTGAGTGCTATCCAGTTAAGACATATCTAAGATCACCAGTACTAATAGGTGGTTTGCTTTTGGTGTTGGGTTTTTGTTTGGCTGTGTTTAAGAGAGGGAGCACTGCTACTTCAGAAGAATTGGAGCCAGGTGAATGGTAGGAATGTGAAGGTAATGTCCACTGATCATCAAAACAGGATACACATACAACATTTATGTCAAACAATGCCATGGAGAAAAGCTATGTCCTTCCTCCCTCCCCTCTCCCACTACAAAAGAGGTTCAAACCAGCTGAAATTGGCTGTCAGGTACTTGCTCCACTCAGCTGGGGCACCCCAAAAGCTGTTCTGCACTGCCACTGCATGGGGAACGGACCAGCAGCAGCTGCTAGATCTCCGCGCAGACAGCATCTGCACACATAGCTCAGTAGCTACAGGAGCACTTAGGAGCTGCTCAGCTAGCACTACTCTCCTGCTTCCTGGCACTGAAAAGGAGATGAGTAAATTCAGCAGTGAGTAGAGGAGAGTAATTTTAAGTTTAAAGCTCAACAGTATGCATTGCTGGTGTTTCCTGGGCTGTGAGGCACACCTCCCCCATCCTGCTCTAAAATCCGCATAATTTATTACCATCTCCCACTTGGGCATTGTGAACAAAGTAAGCAGGTTGATCTAGCTTGATTACAGCTTTACAACCAAAACCTCATTTCAGAACACCTCTCACTTCGGGGCAATCCCTCCATTTCCATCAGTGTGGTTCAAGTTCACGGCCTAGATGATCTCCTTAACTGCATGGCTTCTGGGTCTGCAAGCCGCATCACCTGCCTTGGGACATCAGCAGAAGCCCACGAAATCACCCCCTGCCAGGATCAACACCTCCGAGCAGCCTCGGTGCTGTTTCATGTAACCACTTCTAGGCAGTCACAAGGTCATTTGGTTGAAGAGGGAAATGTTTGGTTTGCGTTAGCTAAAATTAGTCGGCGGGTACAAGGTATTCTTTTACTTTGCTCTTAGAAGCTTGAGAGTAGCTGGATGTTCTAAATGGAAAAAAATATTAATATAACAAGGAAATATCTTCCTTTCAAAAGTGCCGTGTCCTCCACGTGGTACAGCACTCACGGTTGTCCTAGATAGAATAGGGTTTTAAACACAGCAGGAAGAAGGCTCCAATTTTGGCCTTTTTTTTTTTTTAATTTAATATATTTAACAGATTACAATATTAGGTTTTATAGATATTGTCCGGATAAAAGCTAACTGGGAAAGAACTTTTAAAAGAGAACATTAATGATCAACAATTACTGTATTCTCCATTTATTTTTTTCTCTCAGAAAAAAAAAGAAGTCAACTTCTTTTGTTCCCCAGTGCTTAGTCATTAGTTTTACTTCCTTGAAGAAAGCAATTATATAATGAATTGTGTGCAGAAGTGAAGGAAAGAAATGCACTGGCCATATAAGAGAAATAAGTAGCAAGCATTTATTTTCTTTGTGGTATGATGATGTCACTTACTTTACCATCTGCAGCCAGCTTAAAATCAGGATTTCCACAGAATAACATGTCATCTCACAGCCCACGCAGAACTTTCCTACGCAGAACACCGCACAGGCTGTTGCTCTGGAGAGTCACTCTCCAGGCATGCATGCTCACAAGTCCCTGAGCTGGTTTGGGCCACAGCAGCTTTTCTCCCACTGGCCTCCTGATAAAAAGCCTCTGCCTGCAAAATGTCCCATCAGGGCTGTCAGCAAAATGGGACTAGTACCCTTCTAGGAATGTGTATTTTATTATATGTTGATAAAAGCAGACCTGTCCACAGATCTTCAACCCTAGGTGTTCCCTAGATGTACAATTATTAAGGGCACAGAACAGTCCATTGCAAGCAAGATTTAACATTTAAAAACCAACTTCTTGTTACTTTACCAATCACAAAACCAGAACACAAATGGGCAGCCAGGTTTCTGTTCCTGCAGCTGACCTTTTTTAATTGTAACTTTTCTCCCTTTTGTACAGTGAGTTTCCCCTCATCCTCAGCAAGCCCTGATCCATTCACTTTCCTGCTCAGCTGGCTGGGAACATAGAGTGAATTCACACCTATTTCTGTGTGTTCGCTTTGGAGATTTCCTCAGAGCTCAGTTCCAAGTTGGTCCTATCCAAATGAGAGACATGAAGGGTAAACAATGATTTACAGGAGATATTCAATCCCATTCTACCAAATACTGAGGGATTACACAGATAATCTGCAACATCATAGTTGTCAGCAGGGATGGATAACAAGCACGTGGACAAATTTTCGTAACAGACTCAGGACAGATTTTGCACGTGGGAAAAAGGGATGCCTGTTTTCCCTTCCTAAACATGAAGTACAACATTCAGCCCATCTGTAATTTGGGATTTCATTTCTCCATGTATTTCGTCATACTCTCATAGAGGTATACAGTTTTAATAATTCTGCCCAAAATAATCCAGTATTTGAGATTAGCAGTACTGAACCTCTGAGAGCTAGAAAACTACTTTGAGGCCAAGTGATGCAGAAATACAAAAAAAACACAGCTTGGCAGACTGACAGTTGCACTCTGATACACTAGTACACAATGTTGGTTTTGCCATAACTTGAAGGTTTTGTGTAACTATGCAACATCAGAAATTAAAGGCTTCCTATTTCTCTTCATTCCTCCTCCAGTTCAGAAAGAGATAGATGCTTGACTTTTCTCTAAGTCACCAAACCACATTAATTTAAACAACAAAAATCAGATCAAGTCATCTATTACCTATTACTCAATCCATTTCAGGAATTTGCATGATCTAAAGTATATCACAAACATCCCAAGTAGCAAGAGCTTTGGAAAAAACAGTGCATCCCTCAATCTTCCAATATAAACAGAGTGTCATGCCTCGAAGAAAAGGTTATTGAAACACTGACACAATTCCAGCATTACATCAGTAGCATCAGTTTTTACAGCATGGAAAAATCGAACTCTGGCCCACCAGCCCACCTTTATCAGCCACGTTGCCTCCCAAGCTTCCCTCTTAGCATAAATCTCAGCCCTCAAAATACAAAAGTCATAGGTGCAGTCTTCCTTATGGAATCAACCCAGAATTTGGCAAGACATGGAAAGCCTTAAATGGTTAATTCCACATCTGCTTCTATTTGTTGGCATTTTTTAATACTAACTGCAAAAATGAAAAACTGTAAACTTGGTGACAAACATGGACATCAACCATTAATGTTTCTGTTCGTTTGCCATGCAAAACGAGAATTCCATTTTACTACTTTATTTTTAGATATTGCTTGCTCATAAGCAGCCTTGTATCCTCATCTGTGGGTTTTGAACTTGAAAAAGTTACAGTATAGATTACATTTACACTTTGCAGCTGCTCTAGGTATAATATTTAATGTCATTTCAAAGTATACATTATATTCATCTTTACATTCTACCAGCAGATGTATAAAAAGCTGAAGGGTAATAATTTTTTTAAAACCTATTTTTTTAGAAAGGAGAAATGTGTTAGGATCTTTCTCTGTGTCAGGAAAGTTTTTGCTTAGAAAAGAAAACCAACAGGTGATAACAACTATAAAAGCGGAACAGAGCAATGATAGAGAAGTGTTGAAGTGCAGCTGCTGCTCTCATCATCTTTGAGGTTGCTGGAGGGAGCTATAATGGACAGGCAACTTGACATACGCTCTTAAACACAGGCCTGCAGAAACAAACCGGTAGGTTCTTGTTTTACATGTGTGAGGAAGTGAACTTGCCTTTGCAGTCTGGCAAAACTG
Source organism: Eurystomus gularis (assembly GCA_013400335.1). NCBI lineage: Eukaryota > Metazoa > Chordata > Aves > Coraciiformes > Coraciidae > Eurystomus > Eurystomus gularis. The sequence continues at coordinate 316,687 of VZZY01013615.1, forward strand.
ATCTTAAAATATTGCACGTACTGCAGAAGAATTCCAGCGGTGTAGATTCCCCAAGAGTAAACAATGGGGTGAGCGATCACTAGCCTTCCTTTTCCACTCTAGAAAGTTATTAAGGATCCAAAATTAACTAATTCACTGAAAAGGGTAATAGAAATTCATATCTGGATGCTGAATGCAAACAAATTGAAGAGAGAGCAAAGTCACAATTTTTTTTCAATAGATCTGGTAGTCAACCAATGGCACAGTTATCTCTTGGCATCTTCCCACACAGACTAGAAAACTTTTTTTTAAACTGAGGTAAGCAACCTGGAAAGGTATGGAACTCAATACACACACAGTGAAGTGGCAAAATATAATGACCTATAACAGCTAGGAACTCAGCCTGATTTAGTTTCTTCCCAGCCTCCAAGTCTTTGAAGAACCTCATCAGGTTCCAAGAACAGAGTAAGAAAAAGTTAAGGACAGCTGCTCCTCTACGAAACTATAATAGTAAAGTTTATTTCTGTTTTTTGCTGAAGCGATTTTATCCACAAAACATAAATAGGTCTGGTCCATAGCACCTAGCCATAAACCAAACTCCTTGGTGCACAGAAGCAAGAAAGCCTGCTAAAAGCTGAGAAGTAACATCCACACCAAAAGAAACACAGGCTAGTCATCATCTCTGTAATATTTTTATAATTATTATTTATGGTCTAGTCTTCTTATAGTAACATTCTGCAGATTTTTTTGTGTCAGAATATTTAATAAATGTTGTATATTCTCACACTATAGGTGCATGGTATCAGTAAACTATGCAGTGAATGTAACCTCTGTATTCTAACCCATGTTTGCAAATTTCTAGCATTTCAGTGAACAGGTGAGAAATGCACAAACTGACACACAAGTAATGTGGCAATTGGACACTCCAGTCTAGACTACACCAGAGACTTAAAAATATGAAATAAGCTATTGTAGCTAGTTAAAGTAATCCATGAAAGATAACTAACATTTTAAAACATTTCACCCGAGAATACATCTCATTTTACCTGTGGGCAGGTTTTGGTCCAGAAGAGAGATTCTACACTCACAAAGCAAATAAATGAGCTAGCAGAATAAATAATAAAATGCACCTAATTGAATCCCTCATTGTTGAAACCAAATAAAATCTTCTTAATTATGCCAGTATCTGTGATTGTATCTACTTCAGCAACTTCCAAGACTAGGCTTTTTTTGTTGAATACCAGACGTCGGCCACATGCAGCTCATCACATTATTAAAAAAAAAAAGCAGAATCTCATCACAAAGCAAACACTCTGCTATAGTATCTCTGTACAACAAAATAATACTGAAGGGCCACAGCCTCCTCCCATAGCATGCATGAAAATGCCATTGACATCTGCTGGGACTCAGCATGCAGCAAAAGAGCAGGATGTGGCCTCACAAAGCAAAGTGCTTCAGTGTGGGTCATTAACAGTGTACCATGTTTGGGGCAAATTCTGCACCTCCTGCTCATACAGAGCCCCCACGGGTCAGCAGGGTAGATTGGTCTGAAAAAGGACTTCAGGAATCAGAGTTTTATGCTACTAAAAGTTAGATTGAAACAGATTTAAACTTTCATTTATTTAGATTCATTTTATTCATTTAGATTCTGAACAGTGTTTTCCCTAAAGAAAATCTGTTAAATGTTATGGTGTTGGGCTACGCCTCCTTTTCCTTGTACTTCATACTTATTAAATGCTGAGAAATATGAACCTAACCATATCCTTTCCCTTAACACTAAAAAAAAAAATCTGGATATTCTCTCTATCAGCAAATAAAGATAAGAGTAGCATGCTGAAAATGCCAATTTTACTGCATATTTCAAGAGGTGATAATGCACTTTTCATGGCAAATTCTCTTTCTCTATCCAAAAATCAATAACTTAAGCATGCTTTTCCTGGAAAAAAAGCTGGATCTTTTTGAAAATATGAATTACAAAGCCATCTCTGTATTATTACAAATTTACGGCATCTCAAGAGCACAAGTAAGTTGTAATTATGGCATAGTGGGAAATGAGTAAATAGCCAACTATTTGTGGTGGGAAAGCTTTCAGGAAAAATGAACTTCTGCAAGTACACATGAAAATGCTGGAGAATGTGAAATGAGAGTGCTTTTCTACCTATGCAAAGATTCATACTCAGCTAAGAATTCCATTTGCAGGAATAGAGCCTACAGTGACTAAATACATGACATTTACAAATAAAAGCAGCTGGCTATGAGGAGTCTCTTAAAACTAATCAATTTTCCAATACATTTTATTATGGTTGTCAAAAATCCAATGATGCAGGTTAGTAGCATGTAGCTATTAAAAAAAAAAGTCACAACACCCCATGGTAGCTGCTTAATCTTTGCTTATTTGAAAGTTTGACAGTTTCCCTTGATTAAAATAAGGATATTTCATTACGAGTATTAAGCGTTGCTTTATGAGTTATGTAAAGTTTATAAATTTTCATTTATGCTTTAGAATCTTAACCACATTGTCTCACTTATGCGTAATCCATCAACCTAGGTGACAAATAGTCTTCTATATTTTCACACTAGGAATATACAAGGAGCATACTGTATTAGCAGCTGAAACTACAAACGCCACTGTCAATCAAACCAGTTGGCATAGGACCATATTTCTTGTCACCAAGAGGCTTAAAGCAAAGAATCTATGCCTAATTCTCTTAAACCTTACGGGTCAAAAGGTTTTAAAATTATTTTTGACACCATTTCTTTGCTTTGTCAACAGGCCTGAGTACTTTTTAACATGTAAAGGATATCAAAAAGCTGCTCACCGGAACAGTCTGGCATTAGCAATTTATGGGTTTCAAGTCTGGAGTGCATAGTAATTCCACTGGTATAACAGCATGCCATTCCAGAAGGAGAGGATGGAGATGCGGGTGTAAGACTGTAACTTTTATTAATGCAAAACCTCCAAACCAATCACCCACACTCCAGGCAACCAGCACTTGCTAAGTCAAAGCCACCCCACAGCCTAAAGCTGCACCACAGCACAAAACATCCTGCTATCGTTCACAAGCTGTCATATAGCCACGTTCCCTGCCAGCAGTTTTATGCCTGTTTCAAGGTCTTGCTTCCCTCACACACCCCCGGGCATGCACAGAGGGTATCTAAACTGGAAGCAGTGGTGTCCTTCTCATTTGTTGAGCTACTCTGCACGTAGACAACAAAGACCACCCCTGAAAATCAGGGCTTTTTAGATTTTTCAGGAGCCCACCTGTTTGAGCTTTTCTTACTAAAGATGCTTTTTGCAGTAGGACCAAAGTCCCAGATGAAGCTTTGGCCCCATCCTGACAGATCAGCAGAAGGAAACATGGTTCCTTCCCAGCAGAATTCACAGTCCAGAAATTCTGAAAATACTGAATGACTGAAAAGCAATCCCCCTACGCAAGCTGCTGGCTGCAGCTCTCAGGGACTGTAGCCAGCATCTTCCACTCTCTGCCCAACACTTTCAAGTCACAGTCCCTGTAATCTGGCAAGGACTGGAGACACGCCATGCAGCAGGCAGTGCAGCACTTCTGCCACAGCCAAGAGCTCACAGAGGCAGGGTGCTGACCCGCCACCTAGAAGTCACTACAGAAATCTCTTCCCAGCTTGCTTAATAGCGTTAGCCTGGTGCATCCTCCCACCAGAGTGTAAAGCTTTCCAACTGAAAACAAAGGCAGCAGGCTGGGCTGGGAGATGCTGTAAGCGATTGAAAAAAAAAAATTTACACGGCAAAAAGAAATAAGGTGAAGGCTGAATAACAGTGTGGGGAGCTTGAACGTGGGGAGGATTGAGGGGATAGAGTAAGAGAAAAGAGAAGTATGTTACATTTACACTGAAGACTTCATCAGAACCGCAGTACAGTGCCCCAACATTACATTCAGACACCAGAATAAAAAAAAAGCACTGAAGCTTAGAAATTCTGGAGTAGGCTTGTCTATTTGCTTTGCCCAGAGGTACTTATAGAATCATTTAGATTGGAAAAGACCCTTAAGATCATCAAGTCCAACCATTAACCTAACACTGCCAAGTCCACCACTAAACTGTGTCCCTAAGCAGCACATCTATACATCTTTTAAACACCTCCAGGGATGGTGACTCAACCACTTCCCTGGGCTTCTTATTCCAATGCTCAACAATGCTTTCTGTGAAGAATTTTTTCCTAATATCCAAACTAAACCTCCAGCACAACTTAAGGCCATTTCTTTTTGTCCTATGACTTGTTACTTGGGAAAAAAACTGAGCCCACCTCGCTACAACCTCCTTTCAGGTAGACATAGAGAGCGATAATGTCTCCCCTGAGCATCCTTTTCTACAGACTAAACAACCCCAGTTTCCTCAGCCGCTCCTCATAGGACTCATTATCTAGACCCTTCATCAGCTTCATTCCACTTCTTTGTACAGCCTCCAGCACCTCAATGTCTTTCTTGTAGTAAGGGGCCCAAAACTGAACACAACATTCAAGACGCAGCCTCACCAGCACCAACTACAGGGGGACAATCACTGCCCTAGTCCTGCTGGCCACACTCTGACACAAGCCAGGAGGCTGTTGGTCTTATTGGTACTTCCCCAGACTTGTTATGGGGACTTCTCCTCTCTTTCTCAGGGAACAGGGATTTGAGATCCTGTAATGAAAGGACATTACAAAACTATGAACACTATACAAAAAAAAGTTTCTTGCACAGGAGTAGAGCTGATGTCTTAGCACGAGTGAAATCAGTGGCGCTTTGAATGTGGTAGAAGAGGCAGGTGATGAGAACACCTGATGAGAACAGGTGCTGGTGTCCCTGCACCTTTGATTTACTGCAGAGCTATCATTGCCAAAGACTATATTCTTCCCTTATTTCCAAAAGACTGTGCAACATTAACCTACACTTGTACCCAGGTTTCACCAAATATTAAACTAAAAATAATAATTATTAATAATAATAATACCATGCAGCCTGGAAGACCCTGGCCTTGCTGGAGCAGGTACCTCCACATTCTTCCTCATCCTTACAAAAGTTAATTCTGTCTGACAAACTGCTTACTTCAGACACTGGAGCAAAGGGAAATGGAGGAGAGTGGAGGAGAAGAGGAGCAGGGTAGCTAAGATGACAACTCTACGCAACCCCCAAAAGTGCTCTGGGGCTGACTTTTGGCTCATAGCCCAGTGCTAGTCAGTATGACTGGCTTCAACTATATTAGGTGAAATATTGTCATAAAGGTATATCCCTTTTTCTCCCTGCACTGCATTATGTGCAATGAGTCTGGTTTTTATTTGATTGAGGGCAAGGACACTGCATTCAACAACCCAAACTGAAACTCCTGATTAAAACAGTGTATTTCATCACAACATATGCACAGGGACATAAATATCTAAACAGACATGGATTTGCTAAAAATTGCCATGAACCAAACCAAAAGAGAGACAATGGGCTGCAGAACACCATTGCTCACAAGGATCATGCCTCAGCCTTCCCTAACTTTACCCTGCTTGGGCTTTGCACCATGAGAACAGATTACTTATCACTGTTAGACCTCCCTTCCTTTGCCTCACTGTTTTACCATGTCGGTTTGCTGTGCTGAAATTCAGAAAGCAGCACAGCCACGAGCTTCTCAGATCTCATCATAGACAAAGAGATGGACACAGACCTCACCCCTAAGTCTGACCTTTGTAAGGGTTGCAACCTGTCAGGATAGAGTAGGTGATAGATAACAGCCCATCCCCCCAGGGGTGAGAAGAAGAGAGGGAATAAAATATATCTTCCATAGTGGGAAGCAGAAGAGATGAAAGGCAGAGATAGAGGATTCCCATCAAGAAGTGAGGTGAAAAAGATACACGTGTCTTGGAAGCAGAGACTGCAAAGCTCATCAAAAGCAGGAGAAATAGAGACTCTCAGTGAGAACAGAAACAGTCCAGAAGAAGAAAGACAGCAGCTGTATGATGAACCTGTTCCAACTTCAACAAAAGAAAGTATAGGAATTTCTACTGTTACTAGAGCAGCAAAAAAAAATTCAGATGTTTACAAGGTAACTAAAACACCACTCTTGGTGGTGGACTACAAAATGTAGTTCAACTCAAATAACTTCCAAGCAATTTGAAGCTTTTCCTCTTCTTTCCTCTAATACTTGTTTTCTTTACTATTTTGTCTTCCTATCCCCAGATCAATTAGTTTTTCCTTTTTCTATAAAATTAAAGCTCGAGTTATAGTAAAAGAATTATCTCCCTTTCACTGCAACTGCAAATGCCTTTTCAACCCTTACTTCTCTCTTTCTTCCACCTTTAACAACTCCTGTGAATTCCAGTGTGCTCCTTTCATCCTTATTAGGTGACATTACAGATGGTCCTGCTCTAGTGTAATGAAAATGTAAGCTTTTCTGCTGATTTATAGCTGAATAATACATACATTGCTTATAAAACTACAGTTTTATATGTGACATAGCACTGCTTTTGGTTCCTCAGATCTCTCTTCAAAATGTGAACTAGAGCGCATTTTCTATGTTAATGGAAAGGGTAACACAAATCAGTAGAAGGACAATTAAGAAGCAGTTAAGGATTACTTTCCTGTACATATGTAAGAGGGCAGCCATGTTTAGAGCTGAGAAAAAATTCAGGGAATTTCCAAGAAACTGGAAATCAGAAGAGCATTGGCCATGTGATGTCCTAGCTCTGCTTTGGAGAATTACAAATTCCTTCTTTGGTGGATGTGTCTTGTAATTGAATACAAGTCACTCAGTTGCTGACTTCATTTGGTGCTTCCCAGGTTTTCCCTACCAAAATTTCTCTTGGTGGGTGTGCTGGTTTTGCCTCTGGGGAGCTCTGACTGCTTTCATCTCTTTTTCAGTTAAAGGACATGGGGCATAAGGTGCAAAATTCTTTGGAAATCTTTCCCTTTATCAAGAAAGGTACCAAGATCTCTTACCTACTAGAAAAACAAGTTACAAATTGGCAACATCAGTTTTCAGTAATAATCCCTTTTCCATTCTCTAACTAATTCTGTCTAAATCTCAGGCCTTTTGCTTTGTCTGAGTTTGAGATCCTTCAGATACAGATCATGCAGAAGAAACTCCCAAGCACAGATCTAAAGGCAGTAGGCAATGCAGCAAGGCTGTTAGACTTGTTAAGACAGATTCAACATTGATTCAGTATGTACTTTGAGGGGGGCCCAAGAGCAGGCTTTCATCCAAACCTATTGAATTCTAGTTCAATTTGACATTTAGGCTGAGGTTTGGACATGTTCTTATTTTAGAGGGAGTGATTCATCCAAAACTTCAAGTTATCCAGGAAAAAAAAGTGGGATTAAATTAATCCTGGATGTTAGTATTTAAAAAGGAAAAAGCATGTTTACTATGATGTGAATGGCAGTAGAAACCTGAAGCCACAGAAAAATGATACATATATGCTAACAATAGCAAAAATTACTAAAATCAGCTCATCTTAAATACTGAAATGTTTCCAGAAACAGTCTCCAGGACAAGAATCCTATATTGCACAGAACTGGCTAAGAAAGTAACTCAGCACCGGGACAAAGCAGAAGAAAGAGGTGCTTCACCAGGCACATACCAAATTAGCCCCACTAATCCAGGTGGGTGCTCTATAACGGCTGCTTTTGGCTGCACACACAGGCAGGTCTGGAGACCCAAGTCCCATTCATTCCTCTATACCCAGCCCCCAGTAACCCACACAGCAAAAAAACTGCTGTGTTTTTGTTGCCAAGATCCTAGACTCTGGGATTTGAATCTGGGAGGGAGGGAAGGAAGAGAAACAAAGTGAAGCCTGCAGCTGGTTTGGGTCTTGGATGGGGGGAAAAAAAAATTTAAAAATGAGAAGCTGTAAACTATTCTCTTCAAGAGAAGATGGACTCAGGAGTTTGGAAAGATATTTCTGATTGCATTGGAAAGATGAAAATGATAACAAAATAAGTTTCAGAAATGGAAAATGGTCTGGAAAAGGGGTCTCCATATCTGCATATCTAATCTGCTTTTCTTCAGCTGTCTAACTAAATGGTGATTCTACACTTTAAGTTCCTATTAGCAAGATCATATGGAAGGATTGGGTGCCAAAACATTTATTTACCACAGTGAAAGGCACAGTAAGTGTTGAAAAAATCATCAGTTTTTTTAACGTTTACATTGTGAATAGTTAAGCTGTGGTAAAGTTTTAAGCCATCATTTTTGTTATGAAAAGCAATGACAGGACATATGTATTTTGAAAGCATCTGAGTTTATCAGATTATGATTTTTAGCATATTTGTGGTCTTTCCCTAGAGCATATTGTTTGTGTGTACATGTGCAGCTCAAGTGTTCCTACCCGGTTAGCCAAAGCGTGTATGGAAGGAGGTAGTTTTATTTTCTAACAGCAGTTATCCCTCTGTACCTCATACACTGGGCCCTGCCCCGCCCAGCTGAGCCCCACAAGCGGCAGGACCCCTTGCTGGGAGCTGGGCTTCTCCTGGACCAGACCAACAATATAAGGGAGCTTTGAAATCCACCTTGCAAGAGTTCAAAACCAGCTCAGTTTACCTTGCGATCAATTTGTCTGCATGTACTCACTTCGATTCACTCCAGCTTCCATTGCTTTAAAGATACGTAGGCTTAGGAAAAAACAAGAGGCCTCATCTGACCATACTAGCACTTGTGGGAAGTATTCAAGGATTCAGAAAGTCAACACAGCATAGCAAACATGCACTAAAGAGCTCTAAGCAGTCCTAAAGCATGGAGATGACATCTTCTTTTCCTCCATATGCTACCACCATATTTGCCCCTTCAACAGCCTGCCTGAAATGTGGGACTAAAACTCACCAGGCTCAAAATCCTGGTCCCCCATGAGATTAAGAAAGTCACTGTCATATTGCCACACCGGGTGTGTGTGTCTGAGGGAAGGAGGCTGCGACTGATCAGCTGATGCGGAACCAACCTAACAGGGCAGGCTGAGGACCACCCACCCCCCAGCACAACTTGCCTCCAGTCCCTTTTTCTCTCAAAGTAACACACCTCTATAATATAGGACTTTTACCCAGAAAGGCTGCTAAGCATCACAGGCTGATGATGCACTGGACAAAGCCCAGCTGCTGTGCAGACATCTTGCAAAGGCATGATCTTCCATGAACGTTTGTGCATGCACTCAGCGCATCTTAAAAACAGAGGGGTATAACCAAAACAGGCCCCTTCTTCCAACCTGTCAAGTCATACACATTCAACATGCAATTCTCTGATCCGATTCCCTTTTGAGGCTTCCCCCCGCTGACACCAAATCTTACATATTTCCAGCAACTGCTGTAACTGCTTTCCTCTCCACTGAAAACAGGTGCATCACAAGAAACTGCTCAGCAGACCGCAGAGCCGCCAGTATATTGGGTTACCAAGAGGGAGAGAGGCAAGACCTAAGCAGGACCCCATGTTCATGGAGGTCTGGCCCTTGACTACAAGCAGAGAACTTGCTTTTCACCAGACCTCCATGAGGTCCTAAAACTGCTCCAACATCCTTTTACCCACCTCCATGAAATGAAAGCAGGGCTGATTTTATTGTCAAAGTGTACCCTTTCCTCTTTTCTAAAGCAGAAGGACAAATTTCAGTTTTAGCACACCACACAGTATCTGTTGAGAGGGTGACTTTACTGCCTTATGCCCAAATGAAACAGATGGAAAGACACCTATGTTATTTCATTTCTTGTACAGGAATACTTGTAATAACAGGTAATACCTGTAATAATGGGTCTATTTCTACCATCACTAGGGGTCCAGCTTAGAGACAAGCTCAGCTCAGCAAAATCTGTATCACTTTATGAATATGGCGCTCTAAGGGAGTTATTCCCCAGCTATTTGGGAAGTTTAGCTCAATTTTCTCTAGACACTTATGACACTACCTCTCCCAGCAGCGTTCTCCAATTCACTAATTTTAAGTGCTACCAGGACCCAAGCAACAGCTATTTAGAAACTCTTTAGTTTAGAAACTATTTTAGAAACTGATTCTATCACCCTTAGTTAGCATGAAAAATGACTTTGCAGCTGTTTACAGATGCAAGGCTATGCACCAGAAAAGTAGACTGTGATGAGACCTCTTTGCAAATTATACCTTTATGCAATATAAATTGAAAAACAGTAAGGGGCAGGTTTATTTCCTCTGAAACTATGAAGAGAGACAAGGTGGGGGCAGGGTGGGGTATATAGATACTTAGTGCTGGCTTCCAGAGATTGAATTAAAGTTAAATTGATACAATTTCCAAAATTACTCAAATGTCACTAGCAGCATGGAACCTGGAAAGTGCCAAAACACAGCTGTCCAACTCTTTTCTGTTTCCTTAACAAATCAAAAAGTTGCTCTTCTCCTTCGTAATTCAGCCAGTGTTGGGTTGTGCTCACCCTAAAAATCAAACAACTTTTTTCTCCAATGTAACTGATTTTGACTTCTCCTCTCCCCAAAACCCTCATTCCTCCCCGCTCCCCGCCCCACC